>OESO01000021.1:243816-394597 GCA_900240985.1 Crithidia bombi | reverse complement strand
AGGTGCCAAAAGAGTCTTGAGGCACGTCACGGGAGGCCGTTGCCATCTATCCCTCTTTCCCTCCCCCTTCCCCTGCGCCATGGTACATGGAAAGGATCGACGCGTGCACCCCTGTAGAAGCTTCTTGTGTGGTGCCACCAATACAGCAGATACTCCCGTACAATCGCTTTGGTGCACCCGTTCTCATTTTCTTTTCTGTTTCACTAAAGGAACCGCTGCGTTATTCGGCTCTTGTTCTCTGTGTGTTTTTTTTTTTTCAATCGACGTGCGCTTCTGGTGTCTCGTGTGGTCGCGTGCGTTGCACTTTAGCTCCTCGCTTCTTCTCCTTTGTATGACCTTTTTGTTACTGTTGTCGTCGTTGTCGCTGCTTGCTCCAGCGGCCCCCTCCCTCCCCGGGGTGCTTCGGTGCAGCCCTGTTTTTTGTTAGGCCCCCTCGATGTCTCCCTCTTTGTGTTTTGCGCTTTTCCTTCTTTGTTTGCTTGTTTGCTCCCCACGTTGCCCGGAGGCGTGGTGCTCTGCTCGGTGCCGGCGAGCTGCCACCCGCACGCCTCACCTTTGCTTACTGCACCTCCGGGTTGTTGTCAGGTGGGCTTTGCTGTCGGGTTTCTCTCCCTTCTTTTTTTTTTCCTACTGATACGGAGAGCTCAGCGTGGCGGTTGCCGAGAGAGAGGGGGGGTACTCGTCTCTGCGCCTCTTCTACTTTGTGTGACTACAGAAACCGAAGCAACAACAAAAAAAAAGATATGCATATGAGAGAGGAAGAGAGGAGAGTTAAGAGGCACTACCGGCTGGCCTTGAATGTCCGTAGTGTGCGTCAATGGTTGGGAACTTGTCTTTCTAAGTTCTGCCTGTTCTATAGGGCCTCTTTTTGTTGGAGATGTTCTTCCTCCTGTTGGTGCGTGTACAACGTCAGCCGCTGGGTTTTTTTTTACTCTCGTTGCCGTTGGGGTACGTCATTTTCCTCCTCTCCGACTTGCACGAGTGGTACCGGCGGCTCACTCGCGATTCTAAACGTACATCAAAAACGGCTCATTCCTTTTTTTACCAGCCTGTTTCTCTACCTTTCTCTCCCCTCACTACCTCTTCCTTCTTTATGGTGGAGTATACGCAACAACTCGGTGGAGAACAGCTCGCTGCAGTTGTCACTCTCGTCACTTCACTGTGTGTGTGTGTGTCTGTGTATACTTGTATGGGGGTCACCTTTATCTGACCATTCACAAGCATGCCTCCAGCACATTGTCTTTATTGTACGCCATTGGGGGAGCCGGATGGACCACATCAACCCGACTTCGCAAGGACCGACCCTCGTCCGCACGACTTCGCCTCTCA
Organism: Crithidia bombi; assembly: GCA_900240985.1. Classification (NCBI taxonomy): domain Eukaryota; phylum Euglenozoa; class Kinetoplastea; order Trypanosomatida; family Trypanosomatidae; genus Crithidia; species Crithidia bombi. Next base: position 393,268 of record OESO01000021.1, on the reverse strand, counting down.
CCGCCCAACGGTGTCCGCCATGGCAGAGACACTCGGCGCCCTACCTCGTCCAGCACAACCACATCACCCCGCCGACCACCGTCGTCCTCACCTCCCCGCTGACGCGCTGCGTGCAGACGTCGAACGGCATCGTCAACGGTGCGCTGCGTGCGGTGGGGGACGGCACGCAGAGCATCCCGATATACCTGGAGCCGGCAATCATGGAAGGCGCCTACTGGATCTTTCGCGATATGCAGGCAGAATCCCAGCGTGGTGGACCCGTGCACGGGTGCCTTCCACTGCCCCAGGATCCCGTGTACCTACAGTGCCCCCCACCACCACGCCAGCACCTCCCCGTACGTGGAGCTGACGAACCCTTTCCCCCTCTACTCCGCACGCGCACTTCGTGATCGAGGGCAACCAGCTTGTTGACCCACAGCTTTCCTGAGCGGTGTGCAAAGGGGGCAAAGCAGCTTCTCTCTGTGTCTGAGCTCGGACGGGAAGACGGTCATTTTAGTCGCGCATGGGCGAGACGGTGGCTGCGTGCGATGTATGCGCCTGACCGACACCGACGTGTCTGCTGTCGTCAACGGACCTCCTTACACTGCCTTTGTGCACCCTGAACGTGCGGGGCCAGCGGGGCTGCGACACCGATGGTGGCAGACTCGCTGACCTTCACGACACCACACCTTCCTGAAAACCACACGAGGTACTAGCGCTGTCAGTGACGTGTTTGTAGGGAGTGGAGTGAGGAGCAGATGGGCTGAAGGCACATCAGAGGTGGTGACCGCCGTCGTAGAGTCTCATGGGGCAGCACGGAGCACCGTAACGCTTGGTGACCGCCTTACCTGGGCCCAAGAGCAAAACTGACGTGCGCCAACCCGCCCACGTGCGGAACAACGGAAGACGCATCATGTCTGTCTCTTTCTCTGTGTGTGTTGTGTGTGTGTGTGCCACGAGGGCGGAGAACCTCAGTTGCTACGTGTTTCTCTCCTCTCCTTCGCTCAGTATTCCATCCTGGTTCGTGAAGCCAGCCACTCCGCGTCTTTGCTCAACCGACATCACTTGCCAGACGCACACCAAAAAAAAAAAGCCAACGGGGAGGGAAGCGCAGCAAAGCAACGCATTTCGACGCCCCCTCCCTCCCCCTCCCTGCTTACTGTACCCACGTCACACGGAGCGTAAGAACGGGCAAAGGCTTACTTTCTCCATGGTGTGGATGGAAGCACCACCGCCGTCGTAGCCGCAGGAAGGCATCACTACGGGACTTCACCATACTTTTGTGTGTGTGTGTGTGTGTGTGTGTGTGTGTGTGTGTTTGTGTCTTTGCTCGAGAGTCATCCGACTGTTTGCCATCTTCTCCGCACACAGCCCCCCTCCCCCTCCCCTTTAGAGAGACATCACTTGCTTTCGTTATTCTGTATATCGTGCCTGCGATCACAGCTTTACTTGAAGTGTACCCCCACTTCTTTCCCCATACAGGGGCACGCAGACACACACAGAAAGAGACGCGTCGTCGTCACCACATTGTAGCTGTCCACGCAAGAACTTCCCCTGTGTTGTCATTGTTGTTGTTTTGGCTGCTTTATAGGCAACGAAGAGGCAAAAGTCACCATTGTTCTGTGTGTTGTTGTCATTTTGTGTGCAAAGGGCAGGCAAAAAATAAAGGAGGGGAGAGTGTCATGGCGACCTCTACAACCATGTCAGAAACCATGGCAAGTTCCACGCAGACTATAGAGGCCTTTCTGTGCGACAAATGCCACTGTCCAATTGGTTCGGTGTGGGACGTCTTGCCAGCCGAGGCGCACGCGCCTGCGTGGAGGGAGCACGTCTACTGTTACGAGTTGGATCTCTTCGCCAATGGCTCCCCGTCGATTCAGGCCTACAGTGCCACGAACCCGAGTAAGCGGCGCTTCGACCTGCTTCGGCTGGCACCCCAGGTCACCGTGCACCACCGCTTGGCCAACACCGTCAGCACTGCAGTGCAGGAGGAGGCGGTGGAGGACGAGACGACGGTTGGGAGCAGCGAGGAGCCCCACGGGGAGAGGGAAACCGCGACCTCGTGCACTGTATCTCTGTCAACCACAGCAGCAGCAACCACCACCACCCACGCACCATCCTTTGTGGAGTGCGACACCACTGACTACTCCACCGAGCACTCTTTCTTTACCGGTTACGCGTGGTGCTTCAGCCACTGCAGTAATTGCGGGGCTTTTCTAGGGTGGGGCTTCGCCTCCGAGGAGCGGCTGCGCACCGCCGCCGCTGCCGCCCGCACACGCACCCGCGGGGACGGCGGCGAGGGTGGGTTAAACGGAGCGGCCCGACTTCGTGTGGATGCGGCAGCCATCAGCAGTGACGTGCACAGCGCAGAAGAAGCGGAGACGGAGGAGGAGGAAATGGCGTCGTCGGCCTCCCACGCTTCCTCGTACACGTATCCCGGCATCCAGCAGGAAAGCGATGGTGGGGGTTGCGTCGCTGCCCTCCCCAGCGCCGGCGTCGCACCCGACTTCATTGGTATTATCATTACAAATTGCACCGGTGAGCCTAACTACCCAGTCACGTCGCTGCTAAAGGAGATCGAGTGGCGACCGTGGCGGGTGCAGCGGCGCCAGCGGGTGCAAGCCATGACGCGGGAGCTGCACAGGCTACTGATGCAGGACCCCGACGGCCTCCGCGCGCATCGTATCTACTACGCCTTTGACGCCATTGCTGGGCAGATCTTTATCACCCCACCTGCCACCGCCCACCCAGCCGTCGGTCGTGACGATGTACCACCACAGTTGCTGGACGTGTTGGCGTTGGCCCGTGCCTCGGTGGGACAACGGCGAGAGCATCAATCTGCACAAGCGCGTTCGGCGGAAGAGGACACGAGTAACAACCACGGCGACACAGACGTCGAGGAACTTCATAACGGCCATCACGACACCCGACGCAGCCCATCATCATCATTATCATCATCTTAATTGGGAAAAGAAGAGTGAAAAGAAAATTCAATGGCAACGTGGTTGAGGGCCTTCGGTGGGCAAACCACCAGATATCGCACCTTCCATCACCTCCTGCTACTCTTCCCACGCTAATGTCATTGCCCATAGGGTAGCAGACAATGAAAGCGCCAGAGGATGCACATTCGTTTCTTTGCTTTAACCTTTGAGTGCATTGAAACTGGTTCTTTGCTTATCTGCACGAACGAGTGTGTGATCCCATTCGCTGCTGGGGTAGTGTAGGGGTTGTTTTGCTTTCCTTTACCTTTTTTTTCTGTTGCGATGACCAGCACAGGCACGCACACACATGCACACAAAGGCACACGGCCAAAAACTCAAAGCAAAAAAAAGAAGGAACAACGAAGCGATCAACCAGAGTTGTTATACGTGTGTTTTCGTCGCTGCTGGTAGAGCCTCCCTTTCCTCCCTTATTGTTGTGTCCAAAGGTGATGATGGTGGTGATGACGATCGTTCACTCCGCCCTACGCACATTCCTCTTACTCTTCTTCCCATTTTCACCAACCAACCCTACCTCTCCCCCTCTTTGACACACCGTCACGTTGTTTCCCTCTTCCCTCTCGACCAACCACGCGCTGTGTGTGTCGGGGAAAACAAGTTTTTTTAAGTAGTTTACCCACAGGCTCACAGCAACCAACACAAAGCCATAAAAAACTATCACTTCAAAAGCTAACCTTTTCTCTGTCAAGCTCCATAGCCTCAAGAAGAAAAAGGCACCGCTCCACTCGCCACCCCACCACCACCACACACGTTTCAGAGATGGCCCAAAGCATGCTTCGCCTCATCCTCGCTGCGATTCTCGCAGCGATGGTGATGATGTTTTCCGCCGGCACCCACCAGGCCTTTGCTGCGCTTGCTGATTCCCAGCGGAACAACACACTCGCCTTCTTAACGAGCTTCCCTGGTTCACTGAAGACGCTCAGCTGGAGCGGCACGGACTACTGCAGCTTCTCTGGGGTCAGCTGCGACGCCGACGGCTACGTCAGTATCAGCCTGTCCGGCAGGGGCCTCAGCGGATACATGCCAGACGTCAAGGAACATATCGACGGCTCGCAGGTGTTGGTCGTCTCCATCGACATGTCCAACAACCGGGATGTCTCCGGCAATTTCAAAGACTCCTGGGCGGCGTTGAAGCAGCTTAAGACGCTGGACCTGAGCAGCACCGGCCTCCGCGGCAACATTCCCGACTCGTGGAACGCCATGTCGTCGCTGGAGACGATCAAAGTGAGGAACACGTACGCCTGTCGCGACCTGCCCAACTGGAACATCGCCACCCTCAAGTCCATTGATTTGTCTAACAACAAAATGGGGGGCGTTCTGGCCAGCTCGTGGGCCAAAATGACGGGTCTGACATCCGTCGACATCACCGGCAACAGCTTCTGCGGCTGTGTGCCGAGTGCGTGGAACTCATCCACCGTGCTGACGAACGCTGCGGCGGCTATCGGCGGCAACCTCGTCTCCGCTAACTGCAACACCGTCAACGCGTGTGGCAAAGATTCTCACCAGTGCCCGAACGCTGTGGCGGTACCTTTGCAGCTGACTGTTGCCCTCGTCGCGATGTTCGCTGTGGCGGTGGCCGTGTTGGGTTTTTAAAAAAAAGAACAGTGAGAAAAAAGCGCTGCAACAGACACCTGCAAAGTCGTCTCTCTCGCCTGTACGTTTTCTTTCTTTGTTTTTGGTATGTGATTTATGCATACCTATATATAGGAAACTGTGTGTTTCGTGTAGATGAGTTTGTGGTACTGAAGCGTCCGCTCTCCATTGCACAAATGCGTCAGCCTACAAGAGAAAGAAGGAGGTGTGTTGACCTCCATGTCCCACGGCTGTTTAATGGCGACGGCGGCAGTAGAGAGTGCTGTCAGTGGCCTGCACAATAACCGCCTGCCTCACATGCAGTTTCTTTGATATTTCTTTTTTGTTCTTGTAATAAAATTGTCTCCTTTTTTTTTATGCACAAAAACTAAAAACCCTTTGGTGAAAGAAGTTGTCGTGACCAGCCTGCCTTTCGTAGCCTTTGCTGACCTCTGGACAGGAACTGTTCGGCTCCATATTTGGGCTATTGCAGTCAGCGCAGGCTGCTGTACGGGCTAAGTTGCCCTTCTCTTTCTCCCTCTTTTACTTTGTGTTATGCATCCGCAGACAGGCTTACACACCTACGTAGAGTGTCAGCAGCCCTGTTCACTGCAATCCCTTTTATAAGAGAAGGGGGGAACTCACATTGTATTTGTTTTCTTTTTGTCTCTTAGTTTTCTCTCTCAGCATCGTATTTTCTTCTGCCTTGTTTATACCTCCTTGCTTTACACTTTAAATAAACTGCAGAGAGGCTGTGTCAAGAGTACGTTAAAAAAAAAAGCTCAAGCGAACTGCGTGTGCTAGCCGCACTTCCCTCCGCACTGTTGTATAGCGGAGCAATTGCTGCAGCGTGTTGGGTGCTTGTTGGAGGGTGTTAGACTTTGTTGACTTTTTCTCCTCTCTTCTTTTCGTTGTTGTCAAGGTTCTCCTTCCCACTAGATCTGATGTGGGTGTACTGTGATTAATATCGCTATTGTCACGTGCATTCGGCATGGATGTGGAGGTGAAGGGAAGAGAGAAGCGTTGAGGCAAGGATGAAGGGATGCCCACCCACAGCAGAGGTTTGTTCACTGTAATATGGCCTCTGTTCCATCGCACGAGAGAGAAACGATGGAGTTGCACGCTGTCTTGGTTTTCCGTTTTTTGGGGTGGGCGTGCGTATAAATATATATATGGGAAGACTGTTTTCCCTCTGCCAATTCTTGTCCCGGCAAGCAAACGTCTTTCCCCCTTTCTCCATGCCTCCGCGCTGGAATTTAAAAAAGTCGATTCTGCCCTCTTCCCTCCACGTTGCCCAACGCGTAGTATCGCTCTTTGAGCTTTCTTCCCCCCCCCCCCTCTGTACTTTTCTTGATTACGTTTGTTTGTTTTTTCTTCTCTGACGCAACAACAGCACCTCAAAGGCCATTGACACGGCGGTGCCTCTTCCTTCTCAGCCCCCTCCCCCCCTTGTGTTTCCCTCAAGGATGAACGGAAAGGGGGGAGCAGAAACAACAGAAAGGGAAACACAAAACAAGGCGTGCCTTCTCGTTTTATGTGCCCCGCTCCACGTATCTCTTTTTTTGCCTCGCGACGGTGTCACTGTTTGTTTGCTTGTTTTTCTCTCTTTCCATCAGCGAATGCAAAGCGTCGAAAATGGCATCCCTGTCTCTGCCCTTTTTGTGTTTCTGTGTGCGTGTGTGTGTGTTGTTTTTATGCGTCAAACTCTTGCAGTATCAAAACAGTAACACCGGGGAGAGCGTCGCTGACGCCCCGCTACACGAAAAGGAGGAAGAGGGGGACTCCACCATGTCAATCATTACCGAGGATGTCCTGCTTTGCGGGCTCGTGCGACCCGCTGGTGGGTGGCCGTGCCCCCCTGCCACCACCGCGCTCCATAACTGGTGTGTGTCGGCCCACCATTCAAAGAGGGGGGAAGATGGAGCGGGGAGTTGTGGTCCTCAGAAGAGCCCCTTTTCGCTTACATCTTGTGTAAAATGATGTCGGCAGGAGCCAGCAGCCCCACAGGGCTGCTCCCTCCTTCACTGCACACACACGAACCCCCATCCGTCTCCTCCCACCACCCACCGCCGCCTCCTATCTGCTTTCCTGACCTCTCTCCGTACACCTCCCCCTCTCTCGCTTCCCCCCACCCCACCCCAACATACACCACACCACACCACGCCCACCAACGCAGTAACCTAAAGAGCAAAGCCAACGCACTCACTGACAATCGCTGCCCACCAACGTCGTGCATCGATCGCAAACATCTCATTTTCGTGTCTCCCTTCTCTTCCCTTCTGTTTTCCCTCCCCGCCTCTGTGTCCGTACGAAGTGGCATCGCCGCGCAATCAGCAATGGCCCAGAGCACACGCCGCCTCCTCCACGCTGCGATCATCGCAGTGGTGGTGGCGATGTTCTCCATCACGGTGCAGCAGGCCCTTGCAGCCCTCACCACCTCGCAGCAGCAGGCAACGCTGGCCTTCCTGCAGGAGTTCCCCCGCGAGTTCAGCGTTCTCAAGAACAACTGGACCGGCACGGAATACTGCAGCTGGGACGGCATCACCTGCGATGCAGACGGCAACGTCAGCATCGACCTCTCCGGCAAAGACCTCACCGGCGACATGCCGGAGGTGCCCAACAAGATCAACTGGACAGACATCATGGTCACCTCCATCAACATGTCTAATAACTCGCACTGGAATGAGAAGTTCGAGCAGAGCTGGGGCCGCCTGACCAATTTGCGGGTTCTCGACCTCAGCAACACCGCCCTGTACAGTAACATCCCGGACGAGTGGAACGGCATGACGTCGCTGGAGGAGGTGTACATCACCAACACCTACAGCTGCAACCGGCTGCCGAACTGGAACATCGCCTCCCTCAAGGTCATCGACATGTCCTACAACAACCTTCGCAACTCCCTGCCGTCCTCATGGGGCAACATGACGGCGCTCACCTCGGTGAACATCAAGGGCAACAACGTTTGCGGCTGCGTCCCGGAAACGTGGACGTCGGACGTGCTCAAGAACGCCGCGGCGGCCATCGGCAACGGTGTCTCCGACACTGACTGCGCCTCAGCCAACTCGTGTAACCACCGCCACGACCACTGCATTCAGTACAACTCCAAGATCGCCGGTCTCAACCTCACGCAGCGCCACACGCTGGCCTTCCTGCAGGAGTTCCCGCACGACATCAAGTACCTTAAGGGCCTCTGGACCGGCGTGGACTACTGCAGCTGGGAGGGCATCACCTGCGATGCAGACGGCAACGTCAGCATCGACCTCTCCGGAAAAGACCTCACCGGCGACATGCCCGAAATTGACAGCCGCATCGACGGCTGGCTGGTGCAGGTGGTGTCCATCGACATGTCCAACAACCCGCACTGGCGCGATAACTTTGAGGAGGACTGGGGCCGCCTTCGCCACCTCAGGTTCCTCAACCTCAGCTACACCGCACTCAAGGGTGACATCCCCGACGAGTGGAACGGCATGCGGGCACTGGAGGAGGTGCACATCAGCCACACCAGCGCCTGCAAGAGCCTGCCCGACTGGACCCTGCCCGCCCTCCGCATCGTGGACTTCTCCAGCAACAACCTGCACGGCACCCTCTCCCCCGCCTGGTCGCAGATGACCAACCTCACCTCCGTAAACCTCGCTGGTAACGGCTTCTGCGGCTGCGTGCCGAGCACGTGGACGTCGGTTCTGAAGGATGCCGTCAGCGAGCTTTCCGTGTCTGCTTCAAACTGCACCACATCGAACCGGTGCACACACGGTGCTCTCCGTTGCTGGACCTACACCGTGCCCACCATGAGCCCCTCCTCCACGGGCGGGTACACGTACTTCTTCTTGCGTGAATTCGCCGCGAATATTCCTTACCTATACAAACGCTGGACGGGCACCGACTACTGCAACTGGGAGGGTGTCAGCTGCGACGCCGACGGCTACGTCGTTGTCAACCTGTCCGGCAAGGGCCTCACCGGTAAACTGCCCTCCCTCGACAAGCACTCTGACGGCTCGCAGGTGCTGGTCGTTTCCCTGGACATGTCCAACAACCCACAGCTCAGCGGCCACTTCCAGGACTCCTGGGGGGAGCTGAAGCAGCTGCGCTACCTGGACCTGAGCAGCACCGGCCTCTACGGCAACATCCCTGACTCTTGGAACGGCATGATCTCGCTGGAGACGGTCAAGATCAGCGACACCTACGCGTGCAGGAACTTGCCGCATTGGAGCCTCAGCTCTTTGCAGTCCGCGGAGCTCGCACGCAACAACCTTCGCGGCACACTGTCGGCCTCGTGGGGCAGCATGACCAGCCTGAATACCGTCGACATCACCGGCAACAGCTTCTGCGGCTGTGTGCCGAGCACGTGGAACTCGTCCACCGTGCTGACGAACGCTGCGGCGGCTATCGGCGGAAACCTGACGGCGGCGGACTGCGGCGTCACCAACGCCTGCAACTCCAACTCCAACTCCTGCCGCAACGCCGCTGCCGTGCCGGTCCAGGCGACCCTCGCCGTCGTGACGGCCCTGGTGACCTTGGTATCGGCCTTCGCCCTGTAAAACTTCTGGGATGAGAGCCGCCCCCTCAAAGGTCGCTTTCATGAAGCTCCCCCTGACCACCTTTTTTTTTTTTTCGTGCGATTGCCATGATGTGGTTTCGTGGGGACGGCGGACACCCACACAACACCGAGTTTCCTTTGTAGTGTGGTTCCCCTTAAAAAGCAATAAAGCACCTAGCAAAACGTGTCAGATGTCTTTTCTAATATGTGCGTAAAATGTAAAGCAAGGGCTAAACTCCTCCTTGTGGAGTTTCCCTAGCGGCTGCCACGACTTCTGCCACGAGTCACGCCTGTTTTCGTTCTCCCTGTTGCTGTTGTTTTAGCTCGACCGGGAATGCACATAAACGCGCGCGGCTTTCTCGTCGCACTTGAAGTCTGTATTATATATATATATTACTTTTTTTTTCTCTCCTGATTCTGCCTGCGACTTCATCGCCCGATTATATGAGTGCCTCTTTTTTTTTTCTTCTGTTTGAGCCTCTCCTTCTCGTTGTGACTTGATGCCACCTAGCTGGCTTGCCGACGCTTCGCAGAGTTGTGGCGCGCTCCCTCTCTGCTGTGTTCCTGGAGAGCTTGGCCTTCGATAGCACCCCTTTCTCATTTTACAGCAAAGTTCCTTTTTTCCTTGTTTTTCTACCATGTAAGCACACAGAAACGCAGAATCAGTTTTGGTTTGCTTGTTTCCCCCCTCGTCGTCGTAAGAGAGAAGAGCAATGTGTGGGCGGCTTATCCTTGAAGACGGTCGACCAGCACACACACACACACGCACACGGATGTCGCACTCTGTTTCGAGGCGCTCTCTCCCTTTCGTTGAGGGGCTTTCTTCCCGTGTTTTTTCCTCGATTGTTTTGTTTTGTTTTGTTTTTATATGACAGCGTGTGTGTGGTTGCCACTCTTGGCGTTGATACACACGCCTTGATGCACTTCACCGCATTGTCGCCAAAGTAGAGCCATGTCAGGGCAAATAGGTATAAGCTCCCTCCATGAAAGAACAAGCGTGCTCTTTTTCTCCCTCCCACCTCCCACCTCCCTCCTCAGTGCTGTGCGTGTGCAGACGAAGGGGTTTCTGTCCAGCGTCCCTCCCACCACACAGCCACACACTGCAGTAGCATGTTGGTGTTATGATAAGCGAGCTCCCCCATGCATCGCTGCCGCTGGCCGCGAGCACCCCTGCTACCCCTGCTGTCCCCGCTGCCCCTCAGCAGCCCCCAACATCAGGCGCTTCAGCGTCGCTGTGTACTTTCCGCCCTCCCCTCCCCTCCCCTCCCCCCCCCTCTTTGTTCCCGTCTGCTTTCCCGACCTCTCCCTTTTCCCGTGCTTGACTGCTTCCTTCCACTCTCAACCTCGTACACACACACAAATACTCGTTTTCCCCGTAAATGACTTGGACGACCGAACAACACGACCGCGTTGCTCGACGCCGCCTCAAATGCACACAAAAACAGCTCTACAGCAAACCTAAAGAAAGAAGAGAAGGGGGTGTTGCCAGCACCCCATTTTTTCCACCGCTGAACTCACTTTCCAAGAAGTCGCAGCACTGTGATCTAAAAGGTGCACACCAAAACACACAGGGAAAAAAAACAGCCATTTATATGAAAAACATACAAGTACACTTTTTTTACTAATCGCACAAGGTTACGGAAAAGTAAAACTGAGCAGACGCGTCGAAGGTGTTGACGCGACGCCTACTTCCGCTCCTCTCTTCTGCGCCGCTCTCCGCTCTCCTTATTGTTTGTTTGTTTTTCACCTATTAGGTGTGCATCATCTCTGTGTCTCTCTTCATATTCTGTCGTTTTTTTTTTTGTTGTTGTTATTTCCCTTTATCCTCTGCCTGCGAAAGCACCTCCCTACTTCTTTCTCATTCTGTCTTTTCTTTTTTAGCGACTCGCTTCGCCTTTTGTTTGTGGAGGCTTTCCTCTCTCTCTCTCTCTCCAGCGGCACGAGGTCTTCGTATTCTCTCGTACTTTTATTAGTACTGGTTTTTTTTTTTTCATTGATATCACCTCCTTGTCATTCACTTGACATCCCTGCGACGCACCCACCGGCCTAGGCTGCAGCAGTACAGCGCCTCGGCACTCGGATCGCCCTTACACTACCAATACACATAAAAACGCCCACAAAGAAAGGGATAAGCCACAAGAGTAAAACCCTCACGGCACTAGTAGCATACCCCGCTGCCTAACCCTACACCGGCAACTTTACAACCCAATACTGTTATTTGTTTCGTGCTGTTCTCATTCCTTTCAAAAAACTACCGACCAACGCAAACCACAAAGCAACAGCTACAGACCGACACAGCACGTAATACACCACTACAACCACCCCACATTACAAATTCAACATACTCACCTTCCGCTCTCACCGCGACTCTTGCACAACCAACGTCCAACCATGAAACACGAGCACCAGCACGGCGCACTCCACGCTGCGATCCTCGCACTGACGGTGACGTTGTTCTCCATCACCGTGCCGCACGACCCACGCCGACACCACCAGCGCACAGTCAGGCACGCAACGCTGGCCTCCTCAGGCAGTTCGCCGACGACATCACCTACCTCAGCACCCGCTGGACCGGCACCGACTACTGCAGCTGGGAGGGCATCACCTGCGACAGCAACGGCTACGTCAGCATCAACCTGTCCGGCAAGGGCCTCACCGGCAACATGGCCACAGCTCGACAGCCGCATCGACGGCTCGCAGGTGATGATCACCTCCATCGACATGTCCACACAACCGCAACTGGAATGACGGCTTCCAGCGCTCGTGGTCGCGCCTGGCCAACCTGCGACATCTCGACCTCAGCAACACCGCACTCAAGGGCGGCATCCCGGACAGCTGGACGGACATGTCGTCGCTGGAGACAGTGAACATCAGCCACACACCTACGCGTGCAAGACACTGCCCAACTGGAACATCGCCTCGCTGCGGACGCTGGACCTGTCCTACAACGCCTTCAGCGGGTCGCTGCCGTCCTCGTGGGGCAGCATGACGGCGCTCACCTCCGTGGACCTCTCCCAACGTGTTTCCCGTGCCGGCTGCGTGCCGGAAACGTGGACACGTCCGGACGTGCTGAAGGAGCGCTGCCGCCCGCCCTCGGCAGCGGTGTGTCCGCCACCGCCACCTGCGCCACCGTCAACACGTGCCAGCACAACGACGACAACCACTGCCTCAACTACCAGGCAGCGGCGGCCGACCTGAGCCTGACGCAGCGCCACACGCTCGCCTTCCTGACGAAGTTCGCCGACGCGTTCAGCTACCTGACCCCGCGCTGGACCGGCGTGGACTACTGCAGCTGGGAGGGCATCACCTGCGACACCCGGGCAGCGTCGCCATCGACCTCTCCGGCAAGGGCCTCACCGCGGCGACATGCCGCAGCTCTCCAGCTACATCGACGGCTGGCACGTGCAGGTGGTGTCCATCGACATGTCCAACAACCCGAGCTGGGAAGCCGAGTTCGACGACGACTGGGGCGACCTGCACCACCTCAAGTACCTCGACCTCAGCCACACCGCCCTGCACGACGACATCCCCGACGACTGGAATGGCATGCGGGCACTGGAGGAGGTGCACATCAGCCACACCGGCGCCTGCAAGAGCCTGCCCGACTGGACCCTCACCTCGCTGCACACCATCGACCTCTCCAGCAACAACCTGCAGGGCTCGCTCTCCGCCACCTGGTCGCAGATGACGGGTCTGGCGTCTGTGGACATCAGCGGCCAACAGCTTCTGCGGCTGCGTGCCGAGCACGTGGACGTCGTCGCTGCTGTCGAACGCTGCCGCGGCGGCGCGGTGGTGCGCTGCAGTCCCCCACCTGTGCCACGAGCAACGTGTGCTCACGCCCGCAGCTGTGGTGCACTAGTGCTCCCATCACGATAAGCACGAGTACAGCTCCTCCTTCTCCGAGTCCTTCTACAACTGTTACCAGCGGTGCTCCAACTATGCCAACTACCACAACCTCTACCACAGCTACGCCGACGACAACACCATCCACATCTGTCTCTCCAAGCACCTCCACGACGACGGTAGTCCCTTCTACTACATCAACTACCTTCGCTCCAGCCGTATGCCTCGTGCATCACTGTGATCATTGCCTGCCCTCTAACATGACGTTCTGCGTAGCGTGCAAGAGTGGATACGCAAACACAACAGACGGGTTGTGTAATCGCAGTAAGAATGCTGCAGCCTCTCCGGCCTCCATGCTGGTTGCGCTGGCGGCGTTGGCGGCCGCGACACTGACGGCCGTGTATTGAGCGTGAAGGCAGGCCACGCAGGGGGGTGAGAAAGACGGAGCTGTCTCCCCCTCCTCACCCGCCCCCTCCACCTTCCCTCCCACGTCTGTCATTGTCGATTCACCGCCCTCTTTGCATATACCGTAGTTCGGGGCGTCATGTTTTTTTATGAGTGTGTGCTTTGTTTCTACATAGTTCCTTTGCTCGCTTGCTGGCTTCCTCAGTCGCACTCACCCTCGCCCGGTGTGACTTCGTGTTTCTTCGCTCCCCTTCTCTGCAGGCCACGAAACCCCTTCGTGCTGTTGTCTTTAGGCGCTGCTTATAGGGAAGGAGTTGTTTGTTTGAGTTGGTGTTGTGTTCTTGTGTTTTGGTTCGCTTGTTTCTTTTCTAGAGTTTCGCGGTGTGCGTTCTATAACGAAATTAACGGATGCGTTTCACGCGCGTCTTTGACGTGTCCGTCATCACTACCGCGCACCTCACTTATTAAGTCAGCAGTGATCCTGCGAGTTCCTCGTGGTTTTTATAGTTTGCTTCACGGCTGGGCATGAAGGTTCATGCCTGTGTTGGTGGTCGTCATAAAAACGATTCCAAGCGACCGTTCTGTTCGCGACTCGTTCGGAGCAAGCTCTTCTTTTTTTCTCTCCCTTGTCTCTTAAACGTGTTTACGCTGGTGCGTCGCCTTCACCGCACATCCTTCCCTGAGCCCTTCTCATGTGTTTGTGGAGCTTTTTTTTTGTGTCTCATGTAGTGTGCGTTGCCTTTTCCCAACCCGTATGACGGTGCTGAAATAACAGCTACTGGTGTTTTTTCTCTAACGTCCCCTCGTGTGACACCGTAGAACATGTGAGGAGGCCCAGCTTTTTTTACTTGTTTTTTTTACGTACTTTTGAAGAAGTTAAAGGATGGCTTCATACCAGGCGTTGCGTGACGCGTTTTTTATTCTGGTATACGCGCACCACCACCACTTGTGTCGATGCCTCCGTCATTTGCTTTCTCTTTCTGTTTGTTTATTTGTCTTGCTGGCTGCCGTTGAAAGCTTGGGCAACGCGCTGTTTCCCTCCCCACCCCCACCCCCACCCTTACTCCTCCTTCCCCGTCACTCCGGTGGCGGATATAACGGAGGTAGTATGAAAGGGTTGCTGGAACACTGTTGCAGTGCGGCAACATTCAATGCAGTATGCCTCTTTTTTTTTTGTGTGGTTCCAACTCATACAAGCTGGGTTTTTTTTCTTTGTTGTTGTTTTTCCAGAGCCCTCATTGTCTTTATTTCAACTTTCTTTTTCGTCCCCTTTCTCTTTTTTTTGTCGCTGTGTATTTTTTACCATAACTCCTCTCTCGTGGTTCTCTTCTTTCATTGCTTTTCTTTTCTCTCTCCTCCTGCAGGTGGTTTTCTTTTTATGTTGATGTTGTCGTCGTCCCGCAAACCACCTGACTAGGCCGCAGACGCAAAGAAAAAAAAGCTCGTTTCCCTTTTTTTGCTTGACAATGCAAAGAAGTGCAAGCTGCTCAGCCGCACTGTTCTCTCCAACCACGATCAGCACCTATTCATCTATATACAAGCATGAATGTAATCTGCCTGTATTACTTTTTTTTTCACACGATGCATGTGACCCCGTGTGTCTCCTGTTTTTTTTTATCACAACGCCCCCCCCCTTCTTTCCTCACTCTCAAGAAAAATAAAGAAGAGTTGGTTTTAGCCCGAAGATAAAAGTTACTCCTCTTGCCTGCCTATTCGTCGTTGCCTCTTCTTTCTCTTAGCGCTTCCCCTCTCCCTCACACACTCGTCTTTGCTTTCTCATCTTCTCCTCATCTTCATCTTCCCCTGGGGTGAGCGCGCAGGTAGACGATTCCCCCCCCCCCCCCGACTCGAGCGTGTAGGAGAGAAAGAGGGGGTGGTTAGGGAGAGAGAAAAAAGCTGTTTTTTTTTTCGTGCGTTTTCCTGGTTTTTTCGCTCGTTTCCCGTTATCTTCTCAGAACCAAATTGCTTCCATGCTCCCCTGTGTTCTGATGTTATACGTGCTCTTATTATTCTGTGTTTACTGTTAATACGACTATTGCTCTTTTTTTTTTTTTAGGCTCTTCCATCGCGTCGCTCGACGTTTCTGTATTGCCATTATCACCACGAACTTGTTGTCGCTGTTTTCCCTTTCCTCCCTTGTGTAGGAATTCTGTCCGTTTTGGGCAGTCTCCCGGAATGAAAACGGAATCGGTGATACCTGCAATGAAAAACTGTTATTTCGACTTGTTTACTTTCCGCCAAGACACTGCGAGGGAAAGGTCTAACTCTGCATCTCGGATGTCCATGAAAACAAACAAATACGAACCCAAGCTGGAGTAGTTTCAAGGCCGCATGTTCCTCTGGAAGGCACTTTGAGACATCGGGATGGGTTTCACTCATGCATTGGGGCAACAGGAACTCCCGATCCACCCACCCACCCCCAACACGCACACAATGCCTTTGTATTGACACCCAACCGCATCGGCGCTCTTGCTGGTGCTCGAAATGAAGTGGGCAGCTTGATTTCTTTGTGTATCATCTACCGATTGTGTTAACAGCAGTTTTTTGTGTGGGGAGGTTGTGAATTTCCTCCCCGACTCCTTACGCCTCCTTTTTTTTTCCGATTTGTTTTTCACCCACGCCGCTGTCGGGACAGTCTCTTCACTCTGTACTGCACTTTGACTTCCTCTCCCTCTCCCCCCCCTTTTTTTTTCACTACACATGCTGTCGGCACTTCTACCGGCGTGGCGTTGTCGTTTCTCGTTGCGGGTTGTTTTCACTCTCCTCACCTCACACGGTGCATACACATACATCTACGCTCGCGCTCCATCTGCTGGGCAGTATTTTCTGTTGTTGTTCTGTGCCGTCGTTACACACTAGAAAGCCTTTGATCCCCTTCTCTGTCGTCGCTGAGTTGTTCTACTTACTACTCTTACTCCCTTCCTCCTTCTTGTCCAAAAGGTAATACCTCTTTTCCCCCCGCCCAGCTGATCTACGTTACTCCTCTCTCTTCCGCCTGTTGGGTTGACCGTCACATCTCTGCCCCGTTGCCAGCCACAACGTCAGTAGTGGACTCTTTCCGTACATATATATATATATATATATATATATTCTTGCAGTGTTCTTTTTTTTCTCCCTTCTCATTGTCCGTCTACATTGACGTTATTATCAATTACGCTTCTGTCTCCTTACTGTATTTTTTGCGGTAGATTTCTTCGTTTGTCTTTTCTCCCTTCTCGTTAGGCTGTTCCTCTTGATCGTTTTTTTTTCTTTTTTTGTCCACCACTCAGCAGACTCCGCTACGCATACCCCATCCCCCATCTACACCCAGAGTCCCCCCCCCCCTTTCAATGGCCCATTCCCTCCGTCGGACAGTGCTCGCCGCTGTATTGGCGTTGGTGGTGCTTCTGGGCACCTCGGCTTCTCTCCGCGCGTCGGCGGCCCTCACCAGCGCACAGCAGAGCAACACGCTTGCCTTCCTGCAGCTGATCGCAGGTGCCATTCCCGGTCTGTCATCCTCGTGGACCGGCTCGAATTGGTGCTCGTGGACCTACCTTAACTGCACGACGGAGTCGAACATTACCCTCATCATCGATGGCGCTAACCTCACAGGCTCCTTGCCGGCCTTGACGTCCAACATCACTGGCGCCAGCGTGGCCCTCCACACCATCGCCATCATGAACATGAACATCACGAACGGTTTCCCAGACAGCTGGGCGGCACTCACCTCTCTGAGTGTGCTGAATTTTGCCAACACGAACATCTTCGGCACCCTTCCGCAAGCGTGGAATGCTATCACCGGACTCACCTCCGTCAATGTCGCCAACAGCAGCGCCTGCGGCAACCTGCCCAACTGGACCCGCTCTACCATGGTAAACCTCGACCTCGGCGGCAACTACCTGCGCGGCACCCTGCCCCGCATGTGGAGCTCCATGTTGAGCCTCCAGAACGTGAACATCAGCAACAACTACCTGTGCGGGTGCGTGCCCGAGACGTGGACGGCGCGCGTGCTGCAGTACGCGGCAGCGCGCTCCCTCGGCTACCACAGCTACGACGCCAAGTGCCGCAACACGCGTGCGTGCGCCGCGGAGCAGCCCTGCTCGCGTGTGCGTCCAAACTACAGCGACGCCACCGCCGCCCCTGCACATGCCGCCATGGCAGCCCTGACTCTGGCCACGGTAGTGGTTGCTGCCGTCTTTGCAATGTAGAGGCCAACGGGCATCCTAATGTGCTGAGAAGGGGAGAAAATGTGGGTGTGCGTTGGTGACCCCTCTTCTTTTGCAGCTGTCATCGAAGAAAAACAAACTTGGCTTGCCCTCGCTGGTGCTTGTCGTCACTCGCCGCGCACCCTGGCGTTGTGCATCCCCACCCCTCCGGCGACGGACTTTTTTTTTCTCTTTCTTTTCGTCCGCTTTTCTTTCTGTTTGTTAGGGTTTCTGCTGTTTTTCTTGCTTTTTTTTTCTATCATGTTAAAAAAAAAGGGATTTTGGCTCTCCTCCTCAGTGAGTGTTTTTCGCGTTTGTTTGTTTTGTTAGCTTAGTTGGGTTGTGCGTGTGTGTTTGTTTGTCTTTTTGTTTGTTTGTTTCTTCATCTGTTCTGCCACGATGATGATCATTGTCTACGTTTTAACTTCACTAGTGTTTTATATCGTTTTCGCCTTCTTTTGCTCTTCCCTCGTTTGAGGGGAAAGTACTTGCCTCCCACCTCAGTCGCGCATTCATGGAAGGAAAGATAAGATACACAGGTACATGTGTAGCACCTCTCCCTTCAACCCTCCATTTGCACTGCGTTGGAGTCGGTGGAAAGGCATCACGGCTGCACTTGATGATCACCACTGTCCGTGCGGGTTTTTTCTTTTCCTTCCCCGTCCTCCCTTGTTTTCTTGATATGGTGGGCAAGTATGTGCTCTTCTTGTTTCTTTTTATTGTGATTACGATTCTCACTATCATTTCTTCTGTTTTTGTTTCATCATTGAACCTCTTTTTATCTTTGGTGTGCTTTGGAGGGCGTGACACAGAATTTCTTTAAATTGTGTTTCCAACCTTTCAAACTCAGCACTTCCATCGCCATTTTTCTTCTTCACCCCCTAGACATCCACACACTCACCTCTTTGAGATTTCTCTTTCCATCAAGGACCCCTCACGAGGGTTTTTCCTCTTCTCTTTGAAGGGTCGTCTCTCTTTCTCCCGAGACCTCCCCTGCTCTCATTTTTTTAAAGTGTCGTGTGAGAGTGTGTTTGTGTGGGTGGGTGGGTGTGGGTGTGGATGTCGGTAAGAGTTTTTTTTTTTAAGGTTTGTTGATGGGTGTTGGTCGACGTCTTGCTCTAGCTGTGCATGTTCGGGCGTTGTTGTTGCTCTTGTTTTGTCTGTTTCTATACAGCTTTTCAGCTGTGATGGTTTTTTTGTTTGTTTGAGGGCTCATCATACCTTCCAGCCCCTCTTCAGATCGGCAGGTGTGAGTGTGGGGTTGCTGCAGCTCTCTTCATTTGTTTTGTTTTTTGCCTTTCTTGCGTTCTCTTGCTGTCTGCGTAGGCTCCGCAAGATTGGATGAGAAGGTGACTTCCGTTTTTTGCTCGGTTTTGTTTCATTTATTTATATATAATCTTATTTGTTTATATATATTGCCGGTGTTGTTCTTCGCCTTCCTTGTGTGCTCGTTGGTGTAAGACTCCGCTGTATTTGTCCTGATTTGACTCCCCCTCCCCCCCCCCACGCACACACACGTTACAGAAGAGAAGCGAGCACGGTGTGGCGTCCTTGTCGCAGTCTGTGAGGGCATGATAATGATGATGTGTGTGTGCGTCAGAGAGGGAAAGAGAGTACCTGGTTTTGTTATAGAATAAACAGATAAAGCAGTGTTTCGTCGCGTTGCACGGATACAAGTTTCTTTCTCTGTCGCTGTTTTTACATTCCCGTCTTATCAGCACAGCGGGCGGCGGTACAGCGCAGGTCACTCACACACACCGTAAAGAGGGATCGTGTGCGCTGATTCAAAACAAAAAGCTGTTTGAGGGGAGTTTTTTGAGGCAGACACGTTCAAGCCCTGCAACACCCCTTTCTTTTACGTTGTTTTCTTCTCTCCTCTTTAGCTACCCATCTACTTCTCAACCTCCACCAAACGCGTTCCGTGGGACACGTTGGGCACACGACGGCGCCTTCGATGTCTCTCTCTTATTATTACTATTGTTCTCGCCTTCCCCGTCCTCCTCCCCTCTATTTTCTCCTTCCTCTATGTCTTCTCACCGCCCATTGTGGGTGATTCTTGGAGTGTTTCTCACGTACGCGGTGACACCCAAGCACAAACCACATACCAAGAAGAACTCGACAAGAGCGCCTCTCCCTCTTTCACCTCGTTTTGTATTTTCGTCGTTTCTTGCCATTTTGACCGCTGGCTCGGTCTCCCCTCGACGACACATCGATCACGCCAGCCTTTCTTATTTCTCCCTCTTTTTTTTTGTACTTCCCTTAAAATAGCTTCCATTGTTTCGTTTAAAAGAAAAAAAAAAGGAAAGGCACTACAGTACCGTGGCATCCAACCCCCAAAGAAGAGAGACACATGTCGCAGGGCTCCCACCGCGTGCTGCTCGCCACGCTCATGGCGTTGGTCGTGCTGCTCTTCATCCCACGCGCCTACGCGGACTTCACGGAGGCGCGGTACACGGCCACGCATCTCTTTCTAAGTGCCTTTCCCTACGCCTTTCCATCACTGCAGTCCACCTGGCGCGGCGGCGACTTCTGCAACTGGCACGGTGTGACGTGCGACAACTCCACCTCCGTTACATGGGTCAGCGTGAACCTCGTGAACCAGAACCTAACGGGCTCCATGCCGGTCATCTCCAACTATGTGACGGATTACAACCTGCCCGTGTATTCCATCGACCTGTCGGACAACCGCGGCATCGCCGGCACCTTCAACACTGACTGGGCCGCGCTGCGGTACATGGTCTACCTCAACCTCAGCAGCACGCACCTCTACGGTTCCATCCCGGACTCGTGGAACAACATGCGCAACTTGGTGACCGTGAACATCAGCCACACCTACGCCTGCAAGGGTCTACCCAACTGGAACATCCCCACGCTGCGCACGGCGGACCTCTCCAACAACAAGTTCCGCGGTGTTCTGGCCAGCTCGTGGGGTAACATGACGGGTCTGACACACGTGGACATCAGCGGCAACAGCTTCTGCGGCTGCATCCCGAGTTCGTGGAACTCGTCGACGGTTCTTCAGAACGCCGCCGCAGCCATCGGTGGCAACCTCATCTCGTCCAGCTGCGAGTCCTCCAACAAGTGCACCAGCTCGAGCTACAAGTGCGTGAGCGCCGCGGCGGCTCCTGTCTCTGTGGTGCTGATGGTCGCCTCGCTCATGTCCCTCCTTGTAGCCATCGCTGCTCTGTGATCAGGTTCCTCACACTGAGCCAGAGCGTAGCGTTTTGAACTGCACGTCTTTTTTTCTTGCTCGTAGGTGCTGCTGTTGAATGTGTATTGTTGTTTTTTCCCTTCCTTTCACCATTGTCCACACACGAAGCCACGTCTGCGTAGTTGTTTTTTGATTGTGTGAGTGTCGGTTCATGCAGACAGTGGTTGGTTAAGAATCTCAAAGGAGGAGGAGTGCAACAGTCACAGGGACAAGCGAACCTCGGAAAAGCATGCAGTTCTTGTTTTTATGTTACTCTTTTTTTTTGTAGGTTGTAGTGGGAATAGGTCCGTATGGGCCATTTCTCTCTCATTTTATTATTTTAGCTGTTTCCACTTGGTTTGATTTCTGATACATCCTGTTTTTCTTTTGTTTATTGTTGATGTGGTTGAGATGTTCTCATCCGTTGTTCTCGCAGAGATGCAGCAGAGCAGTCCCTCCTCCCACGCCACCCAACATTCGGTGTGATGATGACTCCTATCCCTCGTGCAGACCAAAATAGTGACTACGTTACCTATATGGGCACAGACTCTGTTTTTTGTTAGTTCTTTGTTGTTGTTGTTTCCGTCCCTTTGGTTTCGGCGATGGTGGTTTCTGTCTCGCACGGCTCGCCTTTTGCCATTGAGTCGTGTTTTTTTGTCTTCTTTGTCCCATGACATATTATTTTACTTTTCATTGATCAACACCCCCTCCCCCTATCATCACTCTTTTCAACATCGATTGCTTCGTTGTCGCTGATGTTGCTTTTTCTCTCCTTTTCCTTGCTCTTTCGTGTGCTCTGTCGCCATCCATGTTAGTGTTTCATATCTTCATTTCCTTCTCCATTTTTGCTTGTTTGACGCGTGAGCGTGAACGCTGTATACGAGCCATATTTCTTCATCGAGCTGATCACTCATGGCCACTCATCTCTCTTTTTTTTTTTTGGAGTCTGGAGCGGATATATGTGCATGTGTGTTTGTTTTTATTGAGCTACGGGTGGTGAAGTCGACAGCTGTTCCCTTTTCCCTTTTCATTTCTGCGAGCCTTGTCGAGTGCTGTGGGGGAGGGGGTGTTGCTGTTTATTTGGTTGTTTTTACGTACCTGTGAGGATCCTATGAAAGGGCGCACGAACAACTGCGTAAAAACCGTTCTGGGGTGTTTTCCTCTATCTGTTTCTGTGTTCCCCCCCCCCCCTCGCCCATTGGTGATGCTTTCCCCCACGTAGCGTGTAGAAGAGTTGCCCCTCTCTCTTTCACTTTCTCTCTCGCTTCGTCCTTTGATTTGGACCTTTTTTTTTTTTTCTTTCTCCCCTCTTTCCTTGCGGGTGTAAATGTGTGTGTGTGTGTGTCGTTTATGAAGACCCCCTCGCGTCGCTTTCCCCTACCCCGCCCTGTGCCCTACCGTCGTCTGCACACTCCACTCCCATTCCCTCTCTGTGTGTGCTCTTCCGCCTCGGCGCAACACCTGTAAAGGACGGCAAGCCGCCCAGGGAGGAGGAGGAAGGGGGAGAGGACGTTTTGCACCTTCCAAACTACTCTACGACACTCCTTTTCTTTTCATTTTTTTTTCTCTTATCTGTTTAGAAAATACATATATATATCAATGCAGACAAACACGACGGTCGGGATGTCTTCCGCCAAGAAAAAAGCCGGCCAGCTATTCCCTTCGTGTATGTTGGGGAAAGAAGAGAGAGCGGCGTGGTAGCGTGGGGGAGGGGGGAAGGGGAGGGTACAGTGCACGTGTGTGTGCGGCTCCATCTCTGCCCTCCAAAACTGGAGATGATAGGGTGTGAATGTCGAAAACCATGACGACCGCACGAAGACAAGGTAGCCGCCAGCCTTTTGCACACCAGCAAAGGCCGGGGCGTCTTTCATTTAAAAAAGACGGTGTCCCCTCCATCAACGGGCGCCCTTCGTCTGCCCCATCCTCCCCAACGCACGCAAGCACATGATAAAGCCACATGGGGCACTCGCCCTTTGATCCGTGCTGCTCACTGCTACTCACCTTCTCATTTTCCCTTTCCTCCTCCTCTCTGCACTTCTTTGTTTGTTTGCTTCACCCTGGTCGGATAACGGACTTGGCGCGTAGCACAAAGTCATCTATCCCGTCCGTGGTGAGAATAGAAATATACGCTTCGCCTTCGTGGGCTATTATTTATCTGTTATTATTTTTGCTACTATTCCTACAGCTTCAGAAGACCTGAGTGGAAGCAGATAACTGCTGTCCTCCCCCCTGCTCTTTCCCTCTCCCTTCTGTGTCTTCTTAACACAGGCGAGGTAGTGGGACGGGTTGGTGAAGCAGAGTTGGCGTGTGAAGAGGCGTTCCTTTCTCGGTCCTTCTCCTTCCCTCGCCTTCTCACCCCCCTTTGCACACACACACACACACACCTGTCACACACGCTTTACCAGCCACTGCGTACGAAAAGGTGAAGGCTCTTTCTTCCTTTCTTTTTTTAGGTGACAAACGTCTCTCACCATAGAAATCAATCATACGCTATATTGCGTTATCTATAGAGCCTACACTCAAGCGCGCACTGCAGAGTTTTTTCATGCCAAAAACAGCCACCACAGCCACCCTTCCCATTCCCCCGTTCTCTCCCACACCCGCTCACGCACGCTCATACATATATATACACATTTGTCAGTCTGCGTCACCTTGCAACTCCGCCCTCTCCTCTTCTCCCCATACTTTCCTTCTGGACGTTGTCCATCGCCTCCTCGACGACGCACTGGCGTGGTTCTGACCCTCTGCCTGTCTTTTCAGTTCACTCCTTCCCCCCCGTCACCCCTCCCCTCTCCAACGAACCTCTCCGTAACTTTGTTTTTGTGGTTTTGTTTCTTCCATCGCAGTCTTCACGGTTGCCTAACCGCCGCCTCCTCTCAGCCGCAATGCAAGAAGTGCGCGATGCTCTCGTTGCCATCAGCGAAGGCTTCGGCAGCGGTCTCGGCGGCAGTGCACCCACTGGTCGTGCGCCACGGACCTCCTTCACCTACTCCTCACGCCCCACCACAGAAGGCGGGCAGGTGGGCTCTTCTGGCACCGTTGCCTCCTGCGTATCAGCAGTGAAGCCACTCACAGAAAGCCCCTCCCCGCCCGTCATCCGCTCGACTGCAGCAATGGGCATTTCTGCGTCGTTCCACTTCAAGACGCCTGTTGAAGATACCCGGCTCACACACGCGCAAACAGAGCCAGAGCGCCACCCGCATCCGCAGTCGGGCGCCCCAGCGCTGACCAGACCGCCGCCCCTCATCCCCACAGCGGCGGCCACCACAGCAACATCCTCACCCCCTGCCACCGCCCCTTCTTCGTCGCTGTCGATGCTGAGGATGGACGAGTCGCAGATACGCGCTGCCACGTACCCTGTCGACACCCCGCTGCTCCTCCAGGCCGGCGCCGGCAGCGGCAAGACGCAGACGATGGCCGCCCGCATCGTCTTCCTCCTCGAGAGCGGCGTGCCAGCACGGTGCATCCTTGGTATTTGTTTCACCCGGCAGGCCGCCGAGACGCTGCGGGGGCGGGTGCGCGCAACCCTGCCACCCCCCCTCGCCCGCCAGGCACATGATCTCAAGCTCAAAACCTTCCACGCCTTCGGGCTGGAATGCCTGCGCCGCTTTGGCAACCTGCCTGCCGACACGCACGTGCTGGACGCGCGTCAGCAGCACCAGCTCGCCCGCAAGGTGGTGGAGACCTACGCCCAGCGGGAAAAGAGCAGCGAGGCGGCGGCAGACTTGGTGGATTACGTGAATCATGTGAAGACGATGAAGGTGCCGCCGATTGCGCAGTCGGACCCGGGCGTGCAGGACGCCTACCTGTTCCCGCACTACCAGCGCATGTTGCACGAGGAGCACAACGCGGTCGATTTTGGCGATCTGCAGCAAATGTTTTACGATCTGCTTCGCCCGGTGTCGTCGGAACCGTCCTTTGCGAATGAGGACGGTGCGCAGGCTCTCATGGAGAGCGGCAAAGGAGGGAGTGGAGCCCTCGATGAATCCTCTCAGAAGCAGCAGCAGCAACAGCAACAAGGACGCCGCTATGCCCCGTCCCCGGTGTGCGCGGCGCTGCGGGCGGAGTACACCCACTTTGTGGTGGACGAGTTCCAGGACTTTAACGAAATCCAAGTGGAGCTGCTCGCCCTGCTCGCCGGTGACGAGTGCCGGGTTACCTGCGTGGGGGACCCCAACCAGTGCATCTACACCTGGCGTGGAGCGATGCCAAACGTCTTCGGCGTGTGGAAGCGACGCTTCCCACGCTCGGCCGTGCTGAGTCTCGCGCTGAACTACCGCAGCGACGGCCCCATCGTCGACGCCGCAAACAAAGTGGTAAAGGCAAGGCAGCAGGCGCACCACCACCGCGAGGAGCGTGCCGTCACGCTGGTGCAGTGCGCCACGGAGGACGACGAGTTGCAGGCTGTGCCGCTGGTGCTGGAGCACGTCCTGCGCCGCCGTGACCCCCAACTGGGCTACGGCGACATCGCCATCCTGTGCCGCTCGCGGCGACGCGTGCAGCTGTACTGCGACGTGCTGCGCTCCCAGCGCATCCCGGTGCGCCAGCTGAAGGCAATCTCCGTCGACCGCCTCTCCACGATGCGGTCGCTGCTGGCGTTGCTGCGGCTGTGCCTATCCCCGCACAGCCCAGAAGGCGACGCGAATGTGCGAGCAGTGCTGAGCACCGCCCCGCTGCACCGCCTCCCCGTTGGGGCCGCCAAGAAGTTCTTTCTTTCGCTCGACTCCGTCTGCCAGGCACGGCGCAGCGCAGAGGCGGCACAGATCCACGCATGGCGGCATACCATGGATGATGGCAGCCCTCTCAGCGGTGTCGATGACGCCAGCCGCATGCTGAGCAACAACAACGGTCGTTTTAGTGGGGTGGATGTCACGCGGCGGCACATTCGTGAGCCTGCTGTCGCCCCGGCCCTCGGCGTCCACCCCGAGACCTATTCCTTCTTCGCCGTACTGCAGGAACTAGTCTACCACAACTTCTCCCGTGAAGCCTTTCCAAAGCTGGAGGTATCAAAGAAGAGTCAAAAGACTATTCGGCACGTCGTGCAGCTGATTCTGCACGTGCGTGAGATGCTGGCGCAGCCTTCCTGCGACGTGGAGCAGGTCCTGCGCTACGTGCTGCGGGAAGGCGGCTACGAGAGCGACAGCGCATGCGCCGTGGCCACGCGTACTACCCCCACAGGACCTTCACCCCACCGCAGTGGTGCGGAAGCTGGTAAACGGCAGCGCAGTGACGCAGACGGCAGCGCGGAGGACCACGACGGAGCGCACGCCGCCGGCCCGCACATCAAGCGCGTCGGGACACTCCTGATGGAGCAGTGTGCCTCGCAGCACAACGAACAGCAGCAGCAGCAGCAGCCTGGTCAGTACCCGAATGACTGGCGTCGACGGTCCACCGCCCCCACAGCGTCGCGGCGCGCTGGCGGGACGGCGACCTTCGACGATGGTGGTGGTCTTTACGGCGAAGACGTGATGTCACCAGAAGAGGAGGCCGTGGTGTGGCAGGAGCAGCGGATGAACCTACCTGAGCTCGTCCTTCACACCTACCGCGGTGTCCACGAGGCCCTTCAGCGTGAGGCGGCACAACAGATGGAAGCGAGGGCGGCCCAAGACGGCGCCGACCCGGTGGTAGGGGTCGTTGACGAATCGGGAGCAGTGCCGCTTCCCATCTCCTCTGCGTCGCAGAGCTGCTCGAATCCCCCGTCACGCAGCAACAGCAGCACGCGATGGCTTGTGCACCCACGGCGGCCGAACAGCGGCGCCGACGACTCGGTGAGTGTGCTCAGCAACGGCACTTGCGCGGGTACCCCGACGCTGATGCAGTCCCTCTGTCCGCCCGCCGTGGTGCTGCGACGTGTCCTGGACGAGTTTGTTTCCCTCGTTTCCTCGGACGACTATGGGCCCATGCGTGAGCCCGAGAAAACAAGCTCCAACGCCTCCGAGGGCTCCTCCACAGCTGTTGCTGTCACGCCACAGTGGATAGGGCAGGTCACTGTCGGGACGGTGCACCGCGCAAAGGGAATGGAGTGGCCTGCGGTGCTGCTCCCCGGGTGCTGGGTGGGTGAATACCCGGTGCGTCCACGCGAGGAAGAGAAGCGAGTCTTCTACGTGGGCATGAGTCGTGCCATGAAGCATCTCATCTGCTTCACCGCGGCACAGAAGGAGGGGGCCAGCGGCGACGTCAACGCAGCAGCAGCTGCGTGCCCCGGCGTGGCTGCCTCGTCGTCGGCCGGTACCGCGTTGGAGGAGACACCTTATCTGGCGGCCGTCGGTGACCAACTGGAACGTGTTGCCTTCGCGGATCTCAAGGCGGCGTACCTGAAGGAGCACGGATACATTTAGCCCAGTGAGATGTGGGGAGAGAGGGGAGAGGTGGATCAAGGGAAGCCCTGCTGTCGCCGCTTGTCTGGTTGCTTCACACCCCGCAAGCGTCGTTTGATCGACAGATGCTTGACTTTCCTGTGCGTGTATAGCAGTCGGAAGTGTGTGTGGATATTGCTGATCCCCTTTCATGGACCCCTATCTAATTGAAGTCTATCGACGAAACAATGCTGCTGCTGTCGTTGTTGTTGTTTTTGGAGCTGCAACTGCACGAACTTGCTGTAAGCGGTAGTGGTCGTGAGAGTGGTAAAGCGAAGTGTTCTGTGGCGTGTTTGCCGTCTGTTGACCAGCGTCTTCTGCGAAACGGCGATTTAAAAAAAAAGAAGAAACTTTTGCATAATTGGGAGTAGAAGGGGATCTTCGCACGCGCTCGCTCTTGTTCTTGCGCTCCTTCTGCCACACCCTAGAAAAGGTATTTCTGCTTTGGTAGCAGGGATGGCCTCCGCAGCGTTTCCTCCATGACACACTTCACACACACACACCACCGACCCCATCCTTTTTCCCATTCATCACACCTGCCTGTTTTTTTCTCTCTTCTGCGCTGCTGCTGTCAAAGGAACGTACTGATCCAGTTTCCGTGCAACGTACGCCGTTGGTGTCTCGCAGGCACGGCCCGCTTCATCACGGAGCAAAAGCGAAAGACAAGAAAGCGTGGTGTGATTAAGATACTTTAAAGAGCATCAGCTGACGAAACAACTGCCCCTCGAGCAACACACAGCACTTCTTTTTTTTTGTATGCTGTCCTCGTTTGTTGAACTCAACCAAAGCAACTATTCAAATTGGTTGTGATAGCCTCACCGAGTCAAACGCAGACGGACAATCCCCTCACATTCCCCCACCCCACCCTTCCCTGCTTCCCTCCTCGTTTCAACATCTAGTAGTGCAAGAAAGGAAGAGAAAAATCCGATGAATACGATTCGTGCGTGTGTGGCCGGCTCCGGCTACGGCGCCTTCAGCGAACCCGCCGTCATTGACCGTCTCCTCGCCCTCGTGGGCAAACCAAAAACAGGCAGCGTCTGTGTCGCCTACATCGGCACCGCCACCTACGACCTCCCCCAAGGGCAAACCACGCAGACATCCCTGCTGTCCCAGCGCGGCTGCAGCGTCCACCCGATTCGGGTGGCTGACCCCGCCACAAGCGCCGTCAGCGCAGACGACGCCGCCTTCTTAAAGAACGAGGCAGACGTGGTGCTCGTGTCGGGCGGGAACACGCTGTATGCCGTGCGTCGGTGGGAGGAGACCGGACTGGATCAGCTGCTGCGGGATGCAGCGGCGCGGCGGGTGGTGCTGGCCGGAGGCAGTGCGGGGGCCATCTGCTGGTTCACGTCGGGTCACAGTGATTCGGCGGACCCGGCGACGTATCTGCAGCCCTCCCTCACCTCCGCTGCCATCGAGGCGGGACTTCTCATGCCGGCCGAGGTGGACAGGGAAAAGGCGAAGCTTGCCAGCCTCAGCACCACCTGGTCGTACATTCGGGTCCACGGGCTCGACATCCTGCCCGGTCTGCTCTGTCCACACTTCGACATGACGCAGGGGAACGGGGTGCGACGGGAGGAGGACTTCACGAAGATGCTGAAGCGGCACCCGACAGAGCGGGGGATCGGCATGGACCACTGGTCGGTATTAGTGCTGAAGGGTGACGGCACGTACGAGGTAATGGCGGTGCCGGGCAAGACGCGCACCCCCACACCAGGCGACACATCCGCCACCGCCACGGTGCCGGGTGTGTTTACACTGGATGTCGTCGGTGGCACGGTGCAGCGAGTGCGTGCCCCAGTAGAAGGAAATGTAGTCGATCTGCTTCGTGCGCCTACGGGACCCGTGGTGGCTGACCCGTTTGAGCGCTTTCACGCCATGGAAAACCCGACCCCATCCTCGGGGTCACTGGTGCGCCGCTGAGTGGCATGAGTGGACAGAGAAGTAAAGCAGAAAAAAAAACAAGCGAGAAAACCCCAGAAGTACCGGCAAGGAGCTGCAGCGTCGGTGCGCCTGTGTCTTTGTGTGTGTGGTGGTGTTCTTGTGACACACAAAGACAAAGTAGATGACGTACTTCTGCAATAAAGAAAAGAGGAGAAGTGTGGGGCTGCGCTGAGTTGTCGTCCCTTCCACGGCGTCGTTGCGGGGCCAGCAACACTTCCAAGAACGTGCAACGGAGGGGAGGGTGTAAGGCGCTCAGGTGGAAGGACTGTTGCGCGAGCTTCCCCCCCCCCCCTCTCTCCTGCTTGGTTCCCTTCCTCCTCGTTACAACGCATCACAAAAAGAAAGGGGACACTTCGTGCAGTGGCAAGAGAGCTGCCGCGATGCTCAGCACTTCGATTCTTCACCTTCCATTTCGCTTTCTCTTCGTCTTCTCTCTTTCTCGTCTTTCCAACACAACTCACTCAGCCGTCCCCCACCCCTTCCTGACGCAGCCCATATTGTCTTGTGCGCGTGTGTATGTGTTGAAACTGGTATCGACTGACGTCACCCTTCTTCCTTTAATTGTGTTTGTTGTTTGTTCGCTTTGGTTTCCCCCAAAGCTCTTTTTTTCGCTTGTTTTTCATACTTTCACACTGCTGTGCGTGTGTGTGTGTGTGTGTGTGTGTGTGTGTGTATGTGTGTACAGGCAGTGAAATAACGTGGTATACAGCACCGCACGTGTTTTTTGTTGTTGCGTCAAACAATGCCGCCGAAGACGACACCGACACACGATGAAAAGGCGGGTGAAACCGCCGGCCTTGCGTCTCCGCCGGCTGCGCTGCCACCCACTCTCCGCAGCCGCCATGGAAAGAACACCGCAGAGTCCAACTGCGGCGGGGCAGCGGGTGCGTCATCTGCCACCACTACAGCCGCCCCGATTGCGGCAGCGACTTCTGCGGCTGCCACCGCGTCTCCGCACCCAGCAAAGGCCAGGGGTCTTTCTATAAAGACAATTTGTCTGTGTGCTGTGGCGGTCGTCGGGCTCGTTGCCCTCCTTTCCCTAGTTTTTTTAGGCTTTCAGACGATGGTGGTAGACGAAATGGACCTGCAGAGAACCCTCACACGGATGGAAATGGCCGGGTGGGGTGAGGAATGGTTTTGGGTGTGGTTGAGCAACTTCGTGGTCGACGTCTTCACGGCACACCATGTCGAGGTGGCAAGAGAAAGCGGTGGCATGCCACCCAACATGGCCCCTAGTCGCACAATCTCAGCGTCAACACCACCACCGCCTCCACGACTTTCCGCGGCGCGAATCGCACGCGAGAATGGGCCAAGCAACGCGGCGTCGTCTGCGCCCCTTGCGCCTTCTTCCTCAACAACGGGCCTGAGGTGTTACACGCTGGAAGCCTACAGTGAAACGTTCCTGCAGCCCCCGCACCAAAAAACTAGGCAGCACCTGTTTAGCTGTGGCACCCGTGTTAGGGACCTGCGCACGGAGGATCACCCAGACGTGCTCGCCGCCTGCAACGCCCGCACGATCTTCTCCCAGGCCACCACAGCCGACAGCAACACACAAAGCCACTTCCCCACACTGCGCGTCGTTCTTACCCCGTCGGAGGAGAAGCGGCACGGCGATCTTCAGCCGGTGAACACCGTCACGCAGCGTATCCCGCTCCTGCGCGTCAACGATGACTATTGCGACTGCCTCGACGGGACAGATGAGCTGCTGACAAACGCCTGTTCTATGTCTGGCCCGCTGTCGCCAGCGGCGGGGTCGCGCTGGAAGTCGTACCTTGTCTCTAATCAAGCGATCCGGCTGTACGACGAAATGGATCAGCTGGAGCAGGAAGATTCGGAGTCACGCGGCTTCCAGCCGACGCCGCGAAAGCGCGGTGACGTGGGTGACCGCCTCCACGTTTCCCAAGGCCCGGTGCTGCCGTTTGTGTGCTTGTGCGGTGATGGTGGTGGTGGCCGCACGGTGCGGCAGCTGCTCGCTCCGTCTCTCGTAGGTGACGGTGTGGTGGACTGCTGCAACGCAGAGGACGAGGCCATGTTGCAAGCCTACCCTTTCGCCCCTCTACCACATTTTTCGAACAACCCGCAGCCGGCGCAGGAGGAGTGCGACCGGGTCCTTGCCAGGGAGCAGGCCCGTGTGATGGTGGACTGGAAGCAGCGGCGGGCGCACGTCTCGGCTCAACTCAACGCGGCCGTCAGCTACGTTGATGCTGTCTTTCCTTACCACACCTCCGCCCGCGCGCTGCTCGTGGACAAAGGCTACTACTCGCTGTTCTCGCCGGATGTAGTGCTGCAGGAACGGGTCGCCGCAGCGACAACTCTGCGCGACCTCTATTCGCGCGGGCACCAGACGCAGCGCCGTCGAGTGCAGAAAGGGTGGGAGCGTCTTGGTCAAGGGCTCACAGAGAACCGCACGCAAATGCAGGTTGAGCTGGCCAACATCACCCGTGAGCTGCAGGACCTGGAACGCTTTGTGCACAACCGCATGGCGGAGCAGCGCACCAACAACCCAATTGAAGCCGGTGTGCCGATGGAACTCCTGCGGCGGCACGACCAGCTCGCCGGCATCCACCAAGGCTTGCGCATGGAGTTGCAACACCTCACCATGACCAGCATCCATCACGCATACGGTGACCACTACGAGTACTACCCGCTCGTGCGCAACATCTTAGGTATCGCAAGTGCGAAGGTCACCGACGCAAGCACGCCGCCCCACCTGTACAGCGGCATTGCGCAGGAGCGCGCGAAACGGTTTGTGCAGCCGTCGCAGATGGAGCAGCTCGTCGCGGCGGCTCAGCAGCAGGGCTTGATGACCCCGCCTTTCCACACCGATAACCTCAGCATCAGCCACTACGGTATTGAAGTGATGCGGCACACGATGGCAGCGCAGAACTTCGACCGTGCCGAGGCGCCGTACGTGGCCCAGCGTCTCGGCCTCCGCCGACGCGACTCCACTGCACCTTTCGACCCACACATACTCGACAGCATCACAGATCCTTTTCTGCGTGCCCCTGTCTTGCCGCTGGGTTCGTGGCAGCCACACCAGTCAGGGCGTGATGGGCGCGTAATGCAGCTCGCCGACCCTGCGGGAGGTCTGCATCTGGAACGGCGTGCCTGCGTCGCCGCCCGCTCCCCGCTCTACCGCGGTGGTGGGCGTCTGCAACTTGCCACCCGTCGCCCCGAGCCGCCGCGCAGAGTCACTGTCAGTGACGGAGAGGACGAGAAGAAGTCTTTTAAAGACAAGTTGAAGGCAGCGGCAGATGGCACGCAGGCAGCTGTCAGGAGGATTGACATTCCCTACCACTTCCACATGCCGTTCACGTTTGCGGTAGATACGTATGTGGGGCAGCTGCGCTGCGACCCAGACCCGCTCTCCCCCGCGGAGTCACATCGGCGCAACCCTACAGATGATGGCGGGGCGGGTGTGCACGATGCACAGACACCCCCGCGCACGGTGCAGACGTACACGACCTTCCTCTGCGACACAAAAGACCGTGTGCTCTACTGGGGTCGCAACGGAAAGTGCACGCAGGAAGTCATCATCGGGACACCGAGCGCGTGCACGGCGTGGTCGTTGAAAGCTGCCAAAGATGCGCTGGAGGAGCTTACGCCGCGGCCGTCTAGCAAGAAGCGCGACAAGGCCGAATCTGCTGAAGCGTAGGTGGGATCGTGACGTGTTGATGTGTGGGCGTGAGTGTCGTCCTTTCTGTCTCCGGTGTGTGCGGTTATTGCCCCCTCCTTCCCCTTTGAGAAAAGGGAGGGGTGAGAGGCACGATCGTCTTTCTCTTCTTTTCTTCTTTGCGTCTTTTGCGACCTCCAAAACAGCGACAATGCGCCAGCGCATGATGAGTGTGTGCCCACCCCCGCCCTGAGGGTGTGGGGGCGGCAAAGGAGGGAAGAGGACAGAAACCACACATACCCGAGACGCCTTATCGTTCCACACTCATCCGACAAATGCCCCTTTGCGGGAGCGTACCCCTCTTTGTGTTCGGTTTGTGTTGTCTCGTTTCCAATGTACCTTGCTGGTGCGACTCTTACGGAGAAGGAAGAGACAACATAGAAAATGATTGGGCGGCAAAATCGTCTTCGTCACCGGGTATCTACGCCGCATTACCGCAGCTGGTTTCTCTCGATAGCTTTCTCGATGCGACTCCTTCTTTACTTTTTGCACTAACACAAGCAACTGCCTATCTCCCTCTCTCTTTCTCCTCTTTCTCGTTGTGAACGACATCAACATGTGTGCTGTTTAGTGCGTGCAGGAGTATGAGTTGTGGATCATGTGATCCGTGCTCCTGTTATATTCCTCTGCTCTTCTTTTGTGACGTACGCTCCCCATAGCCTCCCCCACCCTCTATAAGAAGGGAGAAGGAAAAGGAAACAAGAGTGCCGCACATCGTGAAATCAAAAAAAAACTCGTGGACGCGGAACCGCACGTCGCTCCCCACTGCTTCTTACCAGTGCTTCGATCAACCGAGTGTTCTTTCTGTACATGTGATAGCCATGCGACATCAGATGCCGCGCACGTCCATCGGAGGGGACGGCTCCCCCACCACCCCCATCATGCCAACGCGCTCACCGGGATCCCACCTGGTGCGACGCCGGGCTGACTCGCACGCGTTGCACCACCACTTCAACGACGTCAACGCCGCCGCTGCCCTTTCCCCGCTGCTCAAGTCAAAGTACAAGAGCAGCACCGTGACAGGACGGGTGAGCCTCGGCCCCGGTGCTGGCGCCATCGGGGTCCACCCCGCTCTCCTCTCCCACGATGAAAAGAAAAAGGAAGACGTGGACCGAGAGGAGAAGCTGGCGCAGCTGCAGCAGCCAGACCCAGGTCTGGAGGCGGCCGATCGCACGCCAACGGTGCTACGGGTGAAGGCGCAGTACACCACTCCCGGCGGTGGCCCACGACGAGTCCCGAACGCGCTGCGCACGGGCACGGATAGCGCCGCCCTCGCCACCACCGCTGACGCGCTCTACGCAGCGCCTTTCTTGCAGCTGGCCTGCCGTAAGGCAACGGAGCGCGAGGTGGCGGCGCGGCTGCGGGTGTGTGTGAAGAAGATGACTTCGAAACTGCACGCGATCCGCGTAGAGGGTGTGAAGGAGGCGATGGCACAACTGCTGCAGTGGGCCACCCAGGCTTCCGTCGAATCTGCCGAGCGGCGACGGGAGCAACAGCAGCAGCAAATGTACGCGGATACTCTGTATCAGCAATACGCTGGGGGCTACGGGGCCGGCAGCTCACCTGCCTCGTCCCTCATCCCTGGTGCACTGATTCTGCCACCCTATGATGCAGTTCGTGTAGAGGTGCTCGGTGCCTCGTCGTCGCCCGCCGCGGGTGGGGGTCACCACTATCACCGGTCCTCCACCCTCCCCTCTCCCCGCGGTGGAGGGGGGAGAGCGGAGGAGGCGCTCCTAGCGCGCGCAGCCAACGCTGCACGCAGCCCCTCGTGGGACGTCGTCCAGCAAGCCCTCGAAGGCGTCGACTACACCAGCGCCATCTTCAACACCATCCTCGTGCCACGGCTGGAGGTGCGCAACGCCATGAGCACCGGC
Source organism: Crithidia bombi (assembly GCA_900240985.1). NCBI lineage: Eukaryota > Euglenozoa > Kinetoplastea > Trypanosomatida > Trypanosomatidae > Crithidia > Crithidia bombi. Next base: position 358,718 of record OESO01000021.1, on the reverse strand, counting down.
ATGCCCATCAGCATACAACTGTCCAGCGAGATGGCTCTGCAGTGGACCACCCTGCCGACCCCGCGGAACACCGCCGTGGCGGTCCACGACGACGGTACCACCCCACCGCGCCGCAACGATCTTCTGCACGCCGCCACCGCCGTCACCTACGAGGAGCAGGAATTAGCGCTGCGCTACATCCAAGGCACCTGTCTCACCCTTTACTACCAACGCCGCTGCTGCTCTGAAGGCTGCTTGATTTACTACGCAACGGAAGTGTTTCAGTGCCTGCGCAGCCACGCTGAAGCGCTCTTCACGTGGCAGCGGCGAGAACTCGAGGGCCAGGAAAAGGGCACCCATCAGCAGAAGTCGAAGCAGAGTCACGAAAGTGGCAAGCGGAACAGCAGCGGCGTTGACGGCGAAGCAGCCCGGCAAACCTCGGCAAGCCCTGCGATGTCAGCGGTCATGCGGGAATCGGCGGGGCGCTCGCAGGTGGCCATCGACCCTGCCCTCGTCCGTGTCGTCGTTGCCCTCGTCGAGGCGGTCGAGGCTGCCTGCCACTACAACCCCTCGTGCCTGCGTCGCCTCGTCCAGACAAGCTGTGTGACGGCCATGCTGAACCTCGCCTACTGTCCCTTTATGCCGACTTCAGTGCGCAGTACTGTCCTCGGCACCATCAGCGTCCTCCTACAGGAGGTCAACCCACTGCGCCGGTACGTGGCAGCGGCAAGCAAACCTGGCGAGGGTGGCGGTGGGGCGGTCGTAGAGCGCAACACCGACCCACTGTTGCAGCGCATGGTAGAGAACGCGATGCACGACAACCCCATCGGGCACAATGGGAAGCAGATCCCCTACTCTACCGACCGTGGCAGCGCTTCCAAGTTTGACTCGGCAGTGCGGGACTGGTTCTTCGCGAATGGTCTCGGCAACGTCATCCCCTCCGTCCTCCAGCTGCAGGACCTCCGCTCCACCTTCCAGTCCGCCTCCTTTATAATTCCGCAAGGAATGGCAGGCAGCCCGGTGGGCGTTGGGGTCGCCGGTCCAGGCGGCGGAGGTCCTGGTGCGGCTGGCGTCGGTGGAGCCGTCAGCGCCGTGGCGAACCCGGCGTCCAACCTCTCCTTCGCCTCTCTCATGGCCTCTACTGGACCGTCGCTGCACGGCCCCCTGACCGGGCGCTCGTTTGGCGGTGGTGCGGCGGTGGTCGTTGCCGGCAGTGTTGCTGGCGTTGGTCCTGGCGGAGCTGCGGGTGGGGGAACGGCGGCAGCAGCGGCTGTTGCGGCAGCAACCCACGCCAATATGCAGCGTGAGGGGGAACTCTACCGCAAGCGGGTTGGGCGGCTGCTGGAATGCATGGACGGCTGCGAACTGCGTTGAGCGACGGTGGAGGGTCACGGAGGTGAAGGGGAGTGAAGGACAACGGTGTGTATCGCTTTCCCGTTTCCCTCGTCTTTTTTCTTGCTCTTGCTTGCAAATGCATCAGCACATCGGCATGTCCACCATCGGCAAAAGCAAAAAAAGAAAGTGACGAACGTCTACCCATTATTCTGGCGTTTGTGTGTGCGTGCATGGCGAGGGTGGCCCAAGTTTGCTGAGCAGCGGTAGTGCAAGTCGTTCACCGACAACGCTCCATCGACCAGCACTGCGCTGTGTGAATGTGTGTGTGTGTGTGTGTGTGTGTGTGACTGTCTTCGTCGTCACACCCACCTACACGCACAATATGCGACGAGCGGCCATTGTGTGTGCAATATGTGCGAGCATGCGCCTTTGCATGTCCCCCATCTCCTCATCTCACCCTCCCCTGCCCCCTTCTGCCCTCCCCACTCTACTCCTGATCCTACGCGGCGCTTTGCATATACACATGTATGTTTAGCTTCTTTCCGGTCGTCGCTGGAATCGTTCTCCGAGTGTACCTCGGCCTGAGTCGTCACACCCAGCAAGTACGGCTTTTTTTATTTCTCTCTCCCTCGATCACCTTTCACAACGTTTCTTCCCTTTAGATTGCCACTGCAACCTTGTGTTGTTGCTGTTGTTTTTCTGCTTCCTCTCACCTGCTCTTGTTCTTCCTCAAGAGTGCATGCATATATATATATATTTATATTTATATTTATATTTATATGTATAGCTAACCTGCAGACACAATTTCACACCTCTCTCCCCATCCTCTCTCTCCTCCTTCCCACGAGTGTGAGTAGCGTCTTGTCCCGGCCGCCGTATGTGTGAAGTCCGCTCCCGATCTTTCCACTTCATTATCTTTCACTTTCCTCAAGCGTAGCGGGCAAAAAGCTCGTTGAAGACACACCTCTGTCTGCCTTTGTGGGTGTGTGTACGTCTGAGGAACGCAATCAGAACCTTCTCCAATACAGATACACACACACACAGAAAAAAAACAAGCAAGAAAATGAGTGGCTTCCATACATCTGCCGTAGATGCCGCGGTGGTGTGCCTACGCGTGATGCGACGCTTTCTGCAAGATGAGGAGACGACGCTGGCGCAGCTGAACTACCTCATCGAGAACATTCACGATCCACTAGCCCAGGCCTGCCTTCCACCGAGTCAACGGCCCATCGTACCGGCCCCTTCCGCGTCAAACCCACACTCGAACAGCCGCCCCGGTTCCGTCGCGCGCCAGCACTGCGTAAACGCCTGTGCGCGCCCGCTGGGGCAGTCGAACGAAGGCGACAGCAAGCCGAACGCGCAGACCCAGCCTCCACAGCCAGCGGTGATTGCCCCGCAAGGCGGCGCGACGGTGCCGAGGGCAGCCTCGCCTGCGGCCTCGAAGCACCTCCCGAGCCCGGCTGCCCGGAAAACCGGTGGAAAGTCACTTGGCCCTCCGGTGCCACTGACGTTCAGTCAGTATTGGGACCTCTTCGCAAATCTGCCCACCCTCTACGCCGTGCAGCTGTCGCTGGTGCAACACCTGGAAGGGATCGTCCAGCGGCTGCTGTGCATGGTGGACGAACTGCAGCCGCCGTGCGAGACCGCCGACAGCGGCGCCCCTCCTCCCCAGGAAGACTCGAGCACCCTTCACAGCCGTCACCCCTCCAATACTGCCTCACCCGACGCTCACCCGGCATCCGGTGCAGCGCACGGCAGCATGAGCTCTCGTAAGCACGTCTCCGCGCTGCGCTTCCCTGTCTCGGGCTCAGTGCCCGGAACCCGCGGCGTCTGTGGGGAGATTGGTGTCATGGTGAACGACTTCTTTGGCTCCGAGTCGATGCAGCGCTACATGGCAGAGCATATGATGTACACAATAAAGTACACCCAGCGGGCAGCCCCGCAGCTGCTGCGGCTATCCCGGGTATGGCGCTGGACCGGCGGCGCAGAGGCAGCGGCGGCGGCTGGGACCGCCGGCGTGCCGTCGGCCGCACTTGCCAACCTCGGCGACGCCGATCGCACGATGCTGCTGCAGTACACGCTCTTCCTTGACTTTCTCTGGCGCTCCCTCGGCCCCCACGGCGTCCCGGCGGACAGTCGAGTGGCCATGTCACCGTCGATCGAGTCGCACATCGCCATCACGCAGGCGTGCACACCAACGGAAACGGCGAGTGGGTCCTCAGCCGCAGACGCGTCAGCGGGAGCCTCCGCCGGGATCAACAATGGCCAACGACGCGCGCGCACGCCAGGGACGGCAGCGGGGACGGGTGCCGCAACGACTGCCATGGCGACGTCTACCGGTGGAAACCCTTCGGCTCTGCCTCCGATCCCGGCGATGTGGGAGGGATTTCGGACGATTCTCCAACTCTTAGGAACACCGCTTGGTGGTCTCCGCCGCTACTCCCACGTCGCCCGCTGCCTCGTCGAGAGCAACGCTCTGCAGGCGAAGGACCGCAAACGTCTGCAGACTTCTTTCATCGACGTCGTCGCGATTCGCATGAGCGAGGAGACGAATCTTGTGATGGAAGAGTTGTGGACGCACGATGCGGCAGGGATAATGGCGCTGATGGACATGCCAGGTACTCGTCCCACAGGTGACAAGGCGGGAATTCAGGCGAGTCCGCGGCGCGCAAGAACTGGCGGCGTCGGTGTCGCTGGCGTGGTCGGATCTGGACTGCACAACGGTCACATGATCACCCAGAGCAGTAGTGCCGGCGGAGCCGCAGCAGGGGCAGCACCTGTGTCCGGTACACCCCCTCCTGCTCCTCCCGCCCTTGGCGCCAACAACAGCAACGGCAGCAGCAGCAATAACAGCATGCCCTCTGTTGACTGCAGCAATCGAGCACTCATCCACTATGGTCGACTGAGCAAACGCTTTGGTCGCGGCCGGCACGAGCGCCTCGCCTTCCTCTTCAGCGACTGGATGTGTTACGTGGAGGAATGCAGCAACGGCCGCTTCCGTGTGCGGGGCACAATCCCGCTGCCAGACCTGCGTGTGGTGGAGGCGCGAGATGAGGAAACGAGCGACGCCATGCACGGCTTCGAGCTGCTCTCTCCGAGCCTGCCAAAGCGGCTCATCTTCTTCACCTCGTCGCCCGAGCAGCGGGGACAGTGGGTGGAGGCGATTCGCTACACGGTGCGTCGCTTCTGCGATCAGGACCGCACGCGGCACGAAGGAGCGTCTGGGGCGACGTCTACCCATGCCATCCCTAACTCTAGCGTTGTCGCCCCCGCCGTAACGATTGGAGAAACCGGGCTGCCGAGTGTCATGCGCTCCACCGCACCGATGCTGTCGTCGCACTCCCGCCTGAGGCGGCAGCGGCGCTATGACAAGGTGTGGCAGGACTACGTGGACGTGCAACGTCGCATGACGGAGGCCCTCGCCCAAACCTCGCCCACACAGCCTGGACTGTCGTCGACGTCGCTGGGTGGGATTGCCGGTGGTGGTGGAAGCGTCTTCGGCTCACTGGCCTCCATCGGACAGTCGCCGCCGCTGCAGGCAAACCTGTCTGGTGATGCGTCGCGCAACAGCAGCTTTGGCGGGCAGCGCTCCAGCAGCACGCACCGTCAGCTGGAATACGACGTCACGCCGTGGACGCAGCACGTCTCAACGCACCGCCGCATCCGCAGTCAAGACCTGTTTGCAGCACTCCAGCAGCAGCAACAACAACAACAGCAGCTTCAGGCCTCTGCGCCGTCCTCGCAGACCGCCAGCTCGACCCACTCCGCGGGTACGTGTCTCACCGCGAGCCCCCATGGAGGGCCCGAGGAGGCTGAGAACACAACGATGATGCTGCCCACCGGGGGCAAGAACAGCACGAATGACACGGAAGTCACGGCGTCTATGGTTGGGGAGGGAGACAAGGGCCACAAGCCCAGTCCGCCCCGCCTCAGTGTCAGCGGGGTGGAGGGGTCATCTGCGGGCCACCTCGACCGTCGTGGCAGCAGCTCCCTTCGTCCCTCTTTCCTCGAAGCAGTAGGCAGCGCGTCCACTCGCATAGGCAACAACTACAGCTTCAGCACCCCGCTGCGACGTCCCGTCTCAGAGCGCTTCGAAGCTGTGAAGAGCATGGGCAGCAGTACACCAGTCAACTCGCCCGCCCAGCAACAGGAGCTGCTGCGGCGCTGCAGCACCTCCTCTTTTAATGTCTCAAGCTCCACGCCAACTCCTTCGGCAAGCGTGTTGCCCTCTGACGCTGGTGTCACGCAAGCTTCCACCGCGCTTCCCCTCACCTCTGGTGCCACATGCATTCGCAGTAGAGAGGAACAAAGCGCGGCAGCTGTTGCGGGAGGAGGAAACAGCGCTGTCGAGAAGCAGGATACGGCGACGGCGTCGCCTCTTCCGCAAGACTCCGTTGATGCCGAGCAGATCGTGCTGGAAGACTCCACCACGGAGCTGAGTGCCCCGGTGGAAGGCGGGGAAGATGCGGTGGTCGAAGAAGCAGAGGAGTCCGAGTCCGCCTCTGAGAACCCTGTCGTCATCGGTGATGACGATACGGAGACGAAGCAGACGCAGCACCGTTCTCACCGCACATCCATCCCGCACCCCCTCTACAGTGACATGCTGGACGATTTAACCAACCGCAAAGGGGCAGCAGCGGAGGGCGAGGAGGAGGATGCTTCGAACCACCCTGGCGTATGCAGCGACTACAGCGGTCGTTGTCCGAGCACCGATAAGCTGGACCGCCTCTTCGCCGACTCATCCGACGGCAGAGGAGACGACGCCGCTGACGATGGCGACACCGAAGCGGGTGCGGAACCGATGGAACCCTTCGACGAAGACCTGCATGACGAGAGTGTCCCCTCGCAGACCCTTTACCGAGAAGAAGTGACAGGAGCTGCCGCCTCGGGACCAAGGAGAGACACCGGCACGGCAGGACCTGCGCTGCTGTCCTCGCTGCTGGAGGGGCACGAAGAACACCACGCCAGCGCGGGAAGCCGTCACGCCCTCCATGAGGAGGCGAGCTTGAGTGGAAGTGAGGCAGACCGGCTGAAGACCGCCGTCCAGTTGGACAAGCTGATGGACGACGACGACACATCCACGGCAGTGGTGACGGCCTTCCGCCGTACTAACTCACCCGCGCGCAGCGCCATGTCGCCGATCTCGCCCGTGGCGTCCGAGATCCCGCAACAGCAGCAACCGCAACCCACGGGAAAGAGGGGGGAAACGGCGTGCAACTCCGTGGGCGAACGTGGGGGCGACACCAACATTGCATCTCCGATGGCGATGTCGACAGAGCCCGAGTCGGAGTCGCACAACGCCACTGCACTCAAACAAAAGCCGCTGTCCACCCTCAAAGACGGTGTGGCGACGCCGCAGCGAAATCAACATGCTGATCCGACGGCGAAGTGAGAACATCACGCATTCCCGCACAGAGAGAGAAAGGAAGGCGACAACGAGGGAAAAAAAAAAAAGGTGGCGCCGATGCAGTTTTGTGTGTTCTGCGCTTCCCTACTTAACTGGTTTTTTTTTCTCTTTCTCTCTGTTGATGCTGTCACCGAGCTCAGCTCCCACACACACACACGGCTCCCCTCTTTCTCTTATCTGTTTTTTGCTGTTGTTGTTGTGCGTCTTCTTCTTGTGTGTGTGTGTGTGTGTGTGTGTGTGTGAATGGGAGGTAAGAACAAAAAGTGGTGAGCGCTCACACTCGTCCTTTTCCTTTCGGTCCTTTTCGTGTGACCTTCTTTGCACTTTTGTTGTGGGAACGTGGCCACTTTTTCTCTTTTTCTAAATGTGTTTCCGATTGCTTTGTTTGACGGGAGGTTTTCTCTGCTCCCCCCTCCCCCCTCCCCCCCCCCCTCCTTCCCTCAACTGCTCTGTCTTTGAACCCAGGGAGTAGAAGGGCAGAACAGGGAGAAGTGGATTAGCTCACCGATGTCGCAGCGCCGCACTCAGAGAACGCTCTGTGCAAAACAATTTTGCTTAGCATGATAAGATGGGATTCGAGAAGAGTAGAGAAGAGGAAACCTCTACCGACGTGAGGAGAGAGCAGACTCCCCTTCCTTTCTTGCCTTTCGGCTTCTTTTGGATGCAACTGTACACTCTCATCCACCGGTCAATGGCCCTCGACCTTCTGGCCCCACCCTCGCCCCCACACATATATATATACTCTTCCTCTGTGTTGCTGCACCCCGGAGTCACTCCTTTTTGCTGGACGGTGGACACACCGGTTAAAAAGAAAAGACGTTTTTGCATGACAGCGACGCCGCGCCACCGTCGATACTACCTGTGTGTGCATATGAGTGCATGACCTCCCTTGGTGTGTTCTTGTGTTGTTTCACAATATACACGGCAATCGCCTGGTTCCATTTTTTTCCCCTCCTCTTCCTTCCCTCTCTACCACCACCACAACCACAACCCCTCTACTGTACATCAACTGCTCTCTTGTAATCGTGTTTCGTTTTTGTTTAGGAGCGGACATTCCGTATTTCTTCTCCCTTTGGTGTACACCCCTTGTCGAGCACGGTGCTTCCTTAACTGTTCTTCGCTGGGCTGCTATTGCTGGTTTTTGCTGTCATAATGCTGGTGTTTATTTTCTGCAGCCTGATCGGCATGATCGCGCTGGCTGGCTGCTTCATGTACATTATCATCATGGGACCCTCGCGCTACCACCGCGACGGTGTCATCGGCAAACTGTACCGCGTCATCACCGCTGTGCCCCTCTACGTCTGCGGCTTCTGCGTGAGCTGCTGCTTCAGGTGCAACCAGCGGAAAGGCCGGGCGTGCTGCAGCCGCTTCAGCAAGCACGCCATCCACGACCGTAATTGGTTTATGGTCATCTTCTACCTGGTGCTCGTGTGGACGGTGGAATTTCTCTACCTGTTTGTGGCCCTCCCTCGCCTGGAGGCTTCTCTCCTCTCCAAGAGTGTTTCGTGGGGGCTGGTGCTCCTCTCCGAGTACCTGTGGCTGCGGGCCGTGCTGAGTGACCCGGGCACCGTGACGCCGCAGGAGCACCTCAACGCGCAGCGTCAACAGTACGCCACCACATCGAAGAAAACGAAAAAGGGATTTCGTTTTGCAAAGCGAGGAGGGGGAGGGGGCGGCAGAGGTGCAGGGGAAACAAAAGCAGCAACGGCGCAGACGAAGGATGCGCCTGCGCCGCACATCTCCTTCTCACCCGCCGCCGAGTACGTCCTGAACCACCGCTACGTGGTGGATGGAATGGTCTTTGCCCTGGCGTCGTCAGAGGTGACATCGCACCTCACGGCACCGCAGTTAGACTACCGCACCCCCACCAATGGTGCCCTTGTCGGTCTTGGCCAGGAATGCGCCACGTGCCACGTGCCACGTCCCAGCCGCAGCAAGCACTGTCGCATGTGCCACCGCTGCGTCCGCCGCTTCGACCACCACTGCCCGTGGATTAACAACGACGTCGCGGAGAACACGACGCGCTACTTCCTCGGCTTTCTCTTCTGGCACGCCGTGTCGTGCACATGGGCCTGTGTCGACCTCTTCCGCAACATCCGCCAGTTCCTCGTCGCCCACCGTGCTTGGGGATGGATGCTGCGCCACCCAAGCGGACGCACCATCCCGCTGAACATCTCTACCTACGTCATGATCGTGATCAACTATCACATGCTGGAGGCGTGTCTGTTGTTCTTTGCCTTCTTCATTGGCCTCGTGCTGTACGGCTTCTGGGCTTATCAGATGACCTTTGCGGTGGCCAACCTCACGGCGAACGACATGAACAAGATGGATGACACCGTCGACTTCGTGGTCACATTGCCAACCCTACAGTTGGTGTATAGAGAGGCCAAAAAAGTCCAGGAGGGGCTGGAGGCGGTTGCGGAGCGGAAGCCACGGGCGCTCCTCAAGTTGCAGGAGCCCCCTCTGCCCAAGACAGTCCCCGGCTTCGAAGAAGGAGGCAAGATGAACGCGAAGTACCGTGCACAGGTGAAGAAGATGCTGACGTATGATCTGCGGGGGCTGTACGACCGTGGGGCGTGGAATAATCTGATGGAGATTGTGTTTCCATACCGTTACGCCTACGACCGCGACGCCCTGGCGAAGGCAGCGGCGTGTGTTTCGTAAAGAGGAGAGAGTGGGGATGCACAGCGTGCCACGACAGCTGGACAGCTTTTGTGACATCGCCTCTTTTTCCCCATCTTTTGCTTCAGCTACCCCGTTGCGTACCTCGAGGCGACTACGACCAGAGGGAGAGAGGAAATGAAAAGCAATACAAATAAGAAGAGTAATAAAAACACCAACGACTTCAATTTTCTGAGGTGCGCTCTTCTGCACCTATCAGGGGATGAGAAAGCGAGGGAGTACGAAAGACAGCGATCCCGTGACGTGCTCGTCCTTCCTCCTTATTTCTTGCTATTTTCTTCTGTTTCAATGCACCCTTGCGCCTGCGCGTCTGTTACGGATTTCTCAGTGTTTTGTCTTACCTGCCGCCTTCTCCAGCTACAACAACAAATCGCAAAAGGGTAAAGGAGCGATAGATGCCCTACCACCACGATGGACGCTGTTGCACAGTCCCCCTTTCCTTTCTTTTTGTGTGAAAGGGTGGGGTGGAGGGAGGATAAAGGGCGGGGACTTATCGAGGATGTGAAACATGAGGCGCACACCATACCCCTCCCCCACCACTACGACCTAATCCTCTCTCCTCTGCAGTGTTTTTTGTCCTTTTTGACATCGACGTATGGATGCAAACACACACACACACAAATCACCCTCTCTATCTTTTCCCCCTCCCTTTTTTCTCCTTTCATTGCACTGGTATTTCACTTGCTGTTTTCTTGCGGACGCTGCCTCCCAAAAGGGTGTTGTCGTCGCTGCCCCCGCCGCAGACTTTGACACTAGCCGACACCGCTGCTCCGACCCCTCTTCGTGGAAGTCAGCCGGCGTTGCATGGTCTTGCTTTCCTGCACTAACACGGCAGAAGCAGGGAAAAAAGGGTAAGGTGAGTGCAACGTATGTACTTTTGCTGTTGCTAGTTTTATATTCGCCTCCTTTCTTCCGAGTACGTGTGTCAGAGAGAGCGTGTTTTCTTTTTCTTCTTAGCTGCACTGCATGTGAGGCCTTGTGTTCTCGCGCGCTCTTTCCCTCCCCTCCCCCTCTGTTTTCCGTCGTTTCGTTCCTTATCACATAACTCCATTCTTTTTGTTGCTGTCCCTCACGTACGTCTGCGACTTGCTTAATACCAGACGCACTTTCTTTCTAAACGTTGTTTTTTTTTTCTTGCTGTTGCTGTAGGGTGGGTATCAAGAAGCCGTCCAATGGCCTCCCCACCAGCAGCTGCATCTGGAGTTGTCTTATCATTGCCGCCACTCAGCAATGAGGCGCTCTCCTACTGGATTGGTCCCTCCCAGCTCATCGACAGCGTCGCGGTCACCGGCGCCGCTTCCACGAATGACCACGAGCCCTCTCCATGCGCTACTGTGTACACCCGTTACACACTTCAAGGCATCCTTCTCTTCTGCGGAATTAAGCAGCACCGAGTCCACCAAACAGTAGATCAGATGATCGCCCAGACATTATCGACAGCCTTTGCGGCCTCCCAAACTTCGCCAATGACTTCTCCGTGCCTTTATCTTGTAGGCGACGACGCTGGACAGGAAACGCCTGCACGACCCGCTGCCTTGTCGTCTTTGCTGAAGGACTGGCTTTCGCTGCCTACTGCCACGATGCCGCCCAACTCACCAGTCACCCACCCCCACCAGCCCCTCAATCACTACCCCCACCGCTATCAGCTCTGTGTCCCTCCCGCAGCGTGGGAACGCATCGTCATTAAAGCGTTGGGGAATGAGTTGCGCGGCCAGATGATTTGTCTGCGACCTCTCCTGCGCTGGAGCACAGCCTGCGCCAAGCAATGTGGTCATTCCCCTGTCGTAATCCTCATTGGTGGCACCAGCGGTTCTGGCAAGAGCACCTTGGCTCGGCTGGTGGCGAGTCAGCTGCGGATTGCCAACGTGCTATCCACCGACACCGTGCGGCAGGTGCTGCGTGCGCGAATGGCAGGTCGGGAAGCGGATTACCCGACGCTATTCCTTTCGACCTACGAAGCCTACAAAGCCGTAGGGGAACGCGCCACGGAGGCACATCCGCAGGAGGTGGTGCGGGGGTACGTATCCCAGTGCGAGTTGGTCTTGCAAGTGCTGGACGGGATGCTGAAACGCCTGCTGGCCCGCCGTGAGTCGGCTGTAATTGAAGGGGTGCATCTTCTGCCATGGTACCTCACCGCGAAACGAGCGGAGCTGCTCATTAGCCACGTCACCTGTGTCCCCATCCTCGTCCAGATCCCTAAAGCCGACAGCCACCTCGAGCGTTTCTGCATCCGCTCACGGGGCATGTCGTTGCAGTCGGACAACAACAAATACATCGCCTCCTTCCAGGCGATTCGCGCGATTCAGAACTACCTCGTCACCACCGTTGAGGATGCCGCGATGCCAGTGCTTGTTCTGTCCAACACGAACGTCGATAAGTCGTTCCTTGTGCTGCACCACGCAGTGCTGGAGACGATGGAGCACACAGCACTGCACGGGTGGCCGGCGGATGCCGCCGCAGCGGTGCAGGTGCCACTGACTCCTCTCGCCTTTGCAGCAACGAAACGCAGACTCGTGGCGGTCGTGCGGCAGCGGCGTGCACACCGCAGCACAACAGCTGGACCTGTCACGGGAAAAGGAAAACGTTATCCCGATGATATCGGTGGCAGTGGCAGTGGAGCCGTTGCTTCGCGTGATGGGTGTAGCAGACTATCACCGACGGCGCCACAGACAGCAGCTGCTCCACTGCCTGCAGAACACACAGACCTGCGAGCTGCCCCGCAACGTCGCGCGATTGGTGAGGTTTATTACGCATCCGCTCCTGCGTACGGTAGCTTTGTGACTTGTGTTGCGGATGCCAGCGCCGCCCTCCACTCGCGCGCTCGCTCAGCAGACCTGCTCGGCTCGATGCCGCGTCGTCCGACGGAGCACAGCGGGTACCAATCATGCCGGCCGAGTGGGAGCCCCACCGTTGAGGCGGACAAAACGTCCTGCGGTTCACGACCGCCACCTCCCAGTGAAGAGACGACGGGCTGCAGTCACACGCAGGGGCCACAGGCTTCGTCCCTCAATCCCTCCTCGTCGACACCCACATCAGTGGGCCGCTGTTCGGTCCACCCAAGTCCCACCATGTCGAACACCGAGGCGTCTCCATTTGTAGAGGCGACAACCGCTACCACTCTGGAAAGGGTGAGTAGTTCGTACCGGGCCTCTGCCCCACGCAGGTCGACGACCACCAGTATTCTCCAGCCCGGCTCTCTCAACGCACATCTCACGTCACGGAACGGCGAAGAGGCCTTTGACGATCTCGAGGTGCCTTCTTTGATGGGCTCGTAGAAGAAAACGATCCTTGAACGGGTGGCGGCGGCTCTACCAGCTACCACCACAAACCTTTTTTTTTTGCTCGTTTCTCTACGCCTTCTATTCACATGCTCTCACATGGTTTTCTCTCGACGGTGCAGCAATGCCACGTGATTCCAACTGCAACACCCCGACAGCGAAGGTAGGGTTGCCAAGGTATGAGATTGACGGGGGAGAGAAGGTATGGCGACATCTCGGTGTTTCTCCCTTCTCTCAATCGCCTTTGTCACAAGAGGCAGCACACCCACCGATGTCCCACCACCGCAAAACAGACAAAAAGAAGAGAAACGAGCCGGCAGAGGTTGAGGACAACAAACTACTCTGATCACGAACAACTCGGACGCGAACGGTCATCGCCACGTTATCGTTGTTGTTGTTAATCACATTGAAGTACGTCCTGTTTTGTTGTGTTGCCTTTCTCGTTGTCTCTCTGTATTCTTCACCTACAATGCTGCTCAGTTGCTCTATTCCCTTTTCTTTCTCCTCCTCCCTTTTTCCGCCATCCGACTCCCCTCCTCACCGAAGCACACATCGTTGTTGTTGTTGTTGCCACCTCACTTCCATACACACAGAAGAATGTCAAGTGCGGCCACCACGGCAAATGAGCCCAACACCGCCTCCGCGGCCCCGACGGCGACCCCGCCAATGAAGGTGAAGCCGCCACGCAAAAAGCCTGCCAAGACGGGAGAGAAGAAGCCCAAGGCAACGTCGGGTGCGGAAGGCGGTGAGAGCCCGCAACAGCAGAAGCAACGGGACAAGGAATTCGCCGCTCACAAAATACACATTCAGGAGAACCTGCAGCGCAACGCCTGCGACCTCAGTCCCAAAGGCAGCGTCGATGTGAAGTGTCTCCCGGTGATGGAGGTGCTCAACACGCACGACGACTACATTACCACCAGCAGCTGCAGCGGCCGCATCGCGCTCTTCCATGGCATCGAGCCAGCCGACGGCCTCGTCAGCAGTAACACGAATGAAGATACGGCAAGTGGCGATCTCAACCCATCACCCGCGCCAAAGGCACGTATGAAGCGTGGCGACGATGCAGCGCTGGGGTGGGTTTTTGTAAAGCACGGTATGCTGCGTCCGCAGGAGATGATCCAGGTGGTTCACTTCCTGTGCGGGACGCCGACCACGCCGGAGGAAGTCGCCCTTGACGCCGCGCAGGTGACTGCGCACACCGCTCTCATGGCTGCCATTGTCGACCGCGAAGCACAATCAGCAGCAGCGGCACCCTCACCCTCCGCTTCCGCAAGTTCAGCAGGGATGTTCGATGGGGAGATGGAGGGCATCCTCGTGACAGCCGCGTCGACAGACCGCCCGCTCTTGCTGCCCACACGCGGCACCGTCTCGCTCAAGATGGAGCCTTTTGTCATGCACGTGGAGTGCCGCACAATGGAAGCTGCGAAGCGGCTCCTCTCTGCTGCCGTCAGCGACAGCGGCTACCGCAACAGTGGTGTTATCCCTCCCGGGCGGAAGATCATGTGTGGCATTCGCAGCACTTTTGGCCTCGGCCTCGACGTCCCGGTTGTGGTGCGGGGAGTGAACTATGTGGCGCAGCAACGTGCCTACGTGTGGGCCCTGCTGGGGCTGGCGAATGCGAAAATGGAGGCAAATGAAAAGAAAATTAAGTTGTTGGAGAAGTCCGTCGCCGCGCGCTTGGTGGGAAAGAAATAGAAAGAGAGAAGACCATGCAAATTGCCGTCAACTGGAGGCCACGAACGTCGAACCTGGTGAGCGCCCCCCCCCCCCCGGTTGGTGACACCTCCTTTTTGTTTTATTGCTCTTGTTTTTTTTTTCTTTCCCGCGAGTAACTGTGCAAGTTGTCAAAGAGTGACACGCTGCTTTCCTGCCGCCTGTGTACGTTTGAGTGTTGGCTGTTTGGTTTGCCCTTGCACGCTGCGCGACACGTGCGCACACGGCTCGACCACACAAAAACCCACCTGATGTGCTTTGTGAAATACATGAACAGTCTCTGTTCCAAGGGAAACATGACCATCGTCGACATGCCCCTTTTTTTTCTTAAGGGCGTGAGTTGAGTATCTCATCTCTCGACTTGTAACAAAAGAAGAGGCCCGAGAGAGAGGACACGCGAACTTGTTCTTTGCCTCCGTGTTGTCACATGATGGACGCTTCCATCTTGGTTTCTTTCGCGCTTTCTCGCTTCTTCCGCCTCCATTGCCGACACTTCCCTTGGTTCATTCCCCACCAAAACCCGACATCACAACTAAACTCAGCATCACCACTCTTTATAGATCTCACTCTTGCTGTTTTTTCTTTTTGTGCGAGTGTGTGTGTGTGTGTGTGTGTTTCGCGTCCTCCATTTGGCAGCGTTTCCCCAACCGTCCTCATCTTCTGCAGCTTTTCGGTCATCTCTCTCTCTTTGGTTACGTAGCCGCTAATAAGAAAAAAAAAGAGGGAAAACACAGTCATGAGCGTCGCGAACAACAACAATGCCGCTGCTGCCGCCGGCGCCTCACTCACGGAGGAGCAAATCGTGAACCAGTACAACCGCCTGCGCCAGGAGCAGAGCGCCATCATGTCTCGCATCGCCGAACTGGAAAATGAGGCCCACGAGCACGACCTTGTTGCGACGGAGCTTCGTCCGCTCAACAAGGATCGTTGCTGCCACCGTCTGGTAGGTGGGGCGTTGGTGGAGCGCACCGTCGGTGAAGTCCTGCCCGACATCGAGGAAAACCTAGCCGCCATCCGTGAAGCCCTGGCGGCGCTGAACAAGGGTCTGTTGGAGAAGGAGAAACAGATGGACGAGTTCATGACGAAGTACAAGCTGAACCGTCCAGGGGCTAACCAGACCGTGAAGGCTGGTCAGAGCGAGGGCAGCCGCGGTGTCCTCGCCTAGGCAGTCAACGTGGACGGCACGCACCGACTGCACGTGCGAGACAAGCGAAGGGACGCCAACTGAAGTGCATCGCTGCGACCCCAAGCCCGATGACTTGACGCGAGTGACCTTGGCATGCGTTCATGCGTGTGTTGGTGTGCGTGCGCTTCCATTTGCAGCGTCGCGACGGAGAGAGTGTTTGTGCAGCCGAAAGCTAAAGAGAGAAGAAAAATATGTGTGACTAACCATTACAACCCTAACACAAACGAGAAAAAAAACGGGCGTAGAACGGTCAAGTGTAATCCTCGCGACGGCGGGGCGTTCGTCGCGCTTTCACCCAATCATGGCAGAGCGTTGTCTCGTTTGAGCGAGATGCCAGTCGGAACACTCAGCATGTGCTGTGCGAGGAGAGGGTGGTCTTTTAGCCCTTTTTCACTGACGCGCCTAGCGCTCACACGCGGGGCCGGTGCTCCACTCCTCCCCACTCTCTGTGTTGCTGGGTAGTCCCCCAACCTTGCTTCCGCTTCGTCCCTTCCCTTCTTTGGCGCTTACCCCTTTGTTCGCTGATCCTCACCTTCGTGTTTTGTTGTCTTCTTCCCTACAGTCGCAGCATCGACAGCGTCAAGCAGACATACACACTCGCACGCTACGTTGATGTTTCCCCAAGCCCTTATCGACCAGTGGCTCAGCAAGCCACGCGAAAGTCGTCGCAGCGTGCAGGAGGATCCAAAAGCCACTCCTGCCATTCTAGAGAACATTCATCAGCTGGAAGTGTACTGTGTGGAACACCCGTACGCCGTGTTTTGCAGCAGTCTCCTTCACCGCCCGCCATTTGCCCTTTACGCCCTGGAGAGCGCAGAGGAGGAAGCAGCGCGGCTTGCACGCCCGCCGATCCCGTTCGCTGCGATGGCACCCCACACAGAAATGATCAGCGCCGCCGTGGCAGAGTCGCACGCCAGCGGTGGGCTCGGTGGTCGCTACGCGGGCAAGGCGGAACGCCACGGTGCCTCCGCGGCCGCGACGGACCACCTCCGCAGCGTCACCGCTCGCCTCAGTGCGTACCTTCAGTCCACTGCCCTAGTCCACAAAGCGCAGGGCTCGTCGGATAAAGCGACGAGAATAGCGCAGTTGGTGGTGCGTGTCATCACCGAGGCGGCTGTGGCAGCAGCCGTGCGCCACGGTGTCGCAGCGCAGGTGGAAGCGGATGAGCGGGCTGCGTTTCAGCGACAACTGCAGCCACGGCGACGACTGCAGCTGCACGTGCGGGACGGCAAGGAGAGTGGGATGGCAGCCGCACAGCAGGCCTCCGCCACTTCGGTGACAGGGGCTGGTGCAAAGGCGGGGAGCAGGGAGGACGACGACGACGACGATGGCAGCAACAGCAATGCTGGTGCGGACGACTTCTATGTAGCGGTGCGACCCATCGCGGACTACCGGAGAGACTGCCAGGGGCTACTCTCCATGGTGGGACTTCTGCATCCACAGTTGCAGTGCGCTGTCACAGACGACGGTGACGGTGACAAAAGCAAGGGCAGCGGCCTGTTGACGTCGGCGCCCGGAAAGCTCCCGCGAAGCGGCAGCGCATGGACGGCAAAGGCGAGCAGAACGTCCGCTGCCGAGCGCGACGGTGAACCGAACTTCTGGACGCAGCTCCGCGAAAGTGGGCTACAGCGCTTCTTTGGTGCAGACATACCTCCTCCTCCACAGGTGGCGGCAGCAGAGATGAGGGCAAGCCAAGCCGCGGCACCGCTGATGTCTGATAGCGGTTGGGCTGGCACGCAACTGCCGGTTACCGAGCGTGATGTACTCTTCGCCTTGAAAAAAGTGTTCGCGTCTGACGCGCTCTGAAAAAAAACTCCCTCAGTCATTCGTCACATCCGACGACAGCAGGAATGAGGTGCTTTGGCCGCCAGTCCCATCAGTTTTTGGCTGCGATCCCAACAAGCGCTCTACAGCCCTCACAACGACTCGCTAGACCTCACAAACGAGCTATCTTTTCCTTGCAAACTGAGCTGCCTTCACCCACCCATCTTCCTTTTCCGTACACCTCCGTTCTTCTTCCTTTTCCTGCCCTGTCGTTGACACAGTTTTCAAGATCCCCCGTGTTTCGCAGTGAAGTGTCAATGCCACTGAAAGTCATCGATGCCGTCTGCACGATGGCAACGAAGGAGTGTGCAGAGGAGCTCGCCCTTTTCCATCGCTCCCTGCGGACATTCCATCCGACACTCCCTCTCTTTCTAGGCTGTACGACAGAGATGCAAGACGAGGAATCGCCGATGCTCGCCGCCACGCTGCGCGCAGTGCACCGCGACGCACACGTGCACTGGATCTCCTGTCTCGATCCCTACGGCCCGTCCATCTCCCGCCGCGCGATGGAGCGTGAGCCCGGGGTTTGGTACGCGACCCGGCACACCGACTTCATGATGGAGAAGACGAACCTCATGGAACTCGCCATGCGAAGCACACACGCCACCCCAGCATCCACACCCGCTGCCTGCCCCACCGTGGCGTTCGTCGACTGCGACGTCACATTGCTACGTGAGCTGCCAACGATGCCTGCGACCGCGTCTGTCGCCCTCTCCCCTCATGAAATCCGACCTGGCGACGAGGCACTGTTCGGCCGCTTCAACGGCGGTTACGTCGTCGCGAGCAACCCAGAGGTGCTGTGGGAGTGGCGCCGTGCAACGGCCACCTCCCGCTACTTCGACCAGGCATCCCTCGAGCACGTCGCGGACGTCTTTCACCAGCGCGGGCAGCTGCACAGCCTGCCGCCGCAACACAACTACGGCTTCTGGCGATTGTTGCAGCCACAAAGCGGCAGCGTTTGGAAGGAGGCGCAGCGCTTTTCCATCGCCGCTCTTCCGCCGCCGAAGCATCCGAACACCACGGCGCTGACAATTCTGTACGACGAGCAGCCGCTGGGCTCCCTCCACACTCATTTCCATCTGCACGGCACAAGCACCCCGCGCGACGTCCGCCTCTTCAACGGCTTGCTTCTGCGCTGGCTCGCAGCGTGCACATCCGCCAGCGCAGGCGAAGCGCGAAACGAAGACTACGCCGCGGCACTCTCCGAATTGCTAGACGACGCTACACCGTGACAAAAAAGCTAACCACCATCACTGTCCGCTCAAAAAAAAAAAGCGCGGCCTAGGAGGCCTCATCCCCAACCAGCACCGCCGTTTACCACCCGCGCCGGCCCCTTCCTGGTGGCCTCCGAAACAGAAAAAAAACGCCCCGCCCTCACCGCTATCCCGAAACCACCATCCCGCCCCCCCTTCCTCCCGAAAAGATGACCTGCTGGCTGCCGCCAGGTTCGGGGGCTGTGCGGCTTCCTCATTCGGGAAGAGGGAAGAGCTGCGGGGGGCGCCGGTTTCTTCCCCCGCCACCCCGCCCCGCCCTCGGGGGCAAAAGAACAACCCCCAGAGGCCCTCCCTCCGCGACACTACGAAAAAAAGAACGAGAACAAAAAACAGACAGAAAGGAAAGCAAACACCGAGATCTCGCCGACCCGCGAAGACAGAGCTGCGAAAAAACGGGGTGGCACCAAAGAAAAAGACACGTGTAGACATTACCCCGCCGTAGAAGGGAGGCGGGCGAATCTCGCCAGCAACCTCTTGCGATATCGGGAAAAGAAGATGATTGTCAGTGGGAATAAGATAAATTTAAAAACAGCTTGGCTTCGCCACAGCGTACGTTACAAGAAGCGCGCCCTCACCGCTTAATATCTCTGGAAGACGATTTTTGTTTCCAATAAAAAACACGAAGAGCACATTAGACAAACAAACAACCATGATGCCGTTCTCTGCCCGTCCCTTTCTCGGCTTCGGAGGAGTGTAAGAAGAGGGTCTGTGTACTCGAAGCCACCGTGCTGTTTTCACAGAAACGGAGCTCAGAAAGAGATGGAAAAACCTGCTGGCCCTTCCCACTGCACCGCCGCCAGCGATCACCTCAGGCCACTCGAAACACAGCAAAGGCAGCCGCACCCCACCAAGGGGAAGAGACCCAAAAGAAGCTCTACCCTTGGTTCCTCCGCACGAAAAGGTGGAGAACCTTCACGCTGAGATTCAGGTGCAATGCTAACGATAAGATCATTTAGCTGAACTGAAGGAAGAATTAGCTTCCAACACTGGCACAATAAACGTTTCCCCTGTAAACGTGGCGATTGGCCACTGCCTGATGCGCGAAGGGGGGCGCAGGGCGCTTGTGCTTAATCGTGAAGTTTGTGCTTACGCATTCGGCATCCTAGTAATTCGTTGAAGCACGCAGCTCGCACACCACCAGTCTGCAGGAATAAAAGAGCCTTTACCTTTCTTTGGTGAAGAGATTGCGGGGTTGGTATGGCCCTTTTCCTTTCCTTCCCTGCAGCGATGAGCCAACTGAATTCAAAACTCGTCTCCTTAACAGAAAGAAGCTACCCAGAAGGTAGGAAGGGGGACTGTGACCCTGCAAGAGAGTTTCTACAAGAACTGAGATGAAGACACCGTACTTCGCGGTAGCTACACTTCCAGCTTACGGTGGGAAAGAGACCTGCGCCTTCGTGGATGGAAAGAACGCGCTGAAGATAGGTTTGAACACCTTTTTTCGGAATCGACCCCACCGAACTGCAGCACATGAGCGGGCAGATCTGAGAAGCCAAACGACAACCCCGTGATTCTAATAGGGTATCCTCAGGTTCGTATTTTTTGAGAGGGCTCGTGAGACTACGACAGCCGAGGCCAGGGATCTGGGCCGGGCCGCTGGGCGCCTTGGGTGAAATTGTCATCGCCGAGCGGCGGCCCGGGAGGGTCCGCAACCCCATAAAGCCACAACGTGGAGGTTTATCAAAGACAACTGGAAGAATAGGAGAGTGAACAGATGCTGGGGATTTATCTGGCACATCCCAAATAGTGCACATACATACTCCGTGAAAGCGTTAAAAATAACGGAGCGGAATGGTGGACGTAGGCTGATTACGCATTCAGCCCCCAGCGAACCACTTAGAAAAGTAACGGTGCCAAGCGCTATCGGACCCTCACGACTGAACATTCGTCAATATCTTACCTGTACCAGGTAAATGCTGCAAACTAAACTTGGCACCCTCCGCAACGAGATCTCACCACCAGAGGTGGAACAGGACAGTCTCGCCACCTGTGTCTAAAAAGAGTTCTTTAGGTTCAGGGCACCGTCCACTGGAGCTCGCTCGACTGCCACCACAAAACAGCGCTACAACGACCAAGGCCATTGACACCACCTCCCGAGTTACTATATACAACGTGAACGACAACATCCCTAACAGCGGCGCAGATCGGACAGGAGAAAGCCACTGGCGTTGCCGCCCCCCATGTGCATTTGGAAGCGCTCGCATCGGTATTTGAGTAACGCCAAAGGCGCCAGAAGAGCTGAAAAAAAAAACACCAAAAAGAAGAGCAACCCTGGTGACACATTCTCCTAGAAGCCTTAAAAAGCACCCATCACAAAGGGAAGCATTGGGGGCGAATCGACGAGAACATCTTGTTTGCATTTAGAAAAAGAACAGTGTACACGCTAGAGCGCAAAGCGGGGCGCGGCGCTCGTGGCTAGTTGCTTAATAACTGTAAAAAGAAAGATTCGGGTGAAAAACGGGGAAGAGTGCCAACCGGAGAGTTGAGGGAGCATTGGCAAGATGGGCAGAACAAGAAGTGACAGCTCGGCCCTTCTCGCCCCCAAAGCACTGATCCGTCACAGAAACGAAGCGGAAGAGAAGAGACAGCAAACAGCACGAAAGCAGGGATCTTTGCAGTATGGCCCGTCTTCTTGTTCCGAAATGAGCCTCCCAGGTGGTAAAAGAAAGGGGGTTTAAACAGATCGCCAGTGTTTGACCCGATGGGCAACTATTCGAGTCAACAGACGCGGTATCTTGTTGCAGCCTTCATTTTTTTCCCCCTTGCCCCCGCGAAAGTGGAGCCGGACAGTTATCCACCACGGTCTTTCCAACAGCAAAGATGCCTACAGAGCAAACCTACTTGATATGGATTCTCGTTTACAACCAAAAAACTCACACCAGGCCGAGGGTAGCTGAGGGTTTTGACTTGACGTTGCCACCTACATTCCGCTCACAAATCTCGAAAGCCCCATAACCCGTGGCAGAAGAAAATTCAATAATAAAGAACCTCGGTTAACACAACGATGCTGCGACAATCTGTCGTAACACCACGTTCTCCTGTACGTGGAAAGAAAAGAACGTAAATTGAGCTACCCCTGGCGCCGGCTTTCGAGTGGTGTCGTCAGTTTGAAGACACCTAGTTGCCAAACCTCCCGCGGAGGGGGTTTCACCGTGCCAACAGCCGCCGAAAAACCCCGCTCGGCATTTAAACCCAAAAGTCCATTCAAAAAGCTCATTTTTCGTGAGAAAAATGCCATTAAGATCGCGAGGGCCCCTTCTAGCCATCCGACGGCAAACTGTGCCGTGCTTAACGGCGGAGTGTGCTTCCACTGCAAAGTCCTGGATTTCTGTTCTCAATGCGCGCTGGGATATGGCCGCCTGGAAAACCCTGCTCCTAACGGATGGGGTTTTGGACCTAAGAGGTGGCTCCCTGTGAGATAAGCACCGTGCTGGCGTTCGCGGGTGCTCTCGGTAGCAAACCCTTCGGGTACGTGTTCAGAGGCGGTCACACATCATGGATAAAACCTGTACGCATGGGCTAAAGCACTGCCTGGCGAACAGCGCCGGCTTCCCTTTCAGAACTCAAACGTGGGCTATTGGCTTTGCATAAAGTACTGCGAAAAAAACAGCGAGCAAAAGAACGTTTCAGATTTCTGCCCACTGGATTTGTTTGTTAGTGCGGAATATTCAATCAAAGCGACGGGTTTAGTAGTCAGAAAAGTCAATGGGGCCATTCCCCGACCGCAGCAAAAGCCGACGCGGGAGATTTGGGGTTTCAGGTGTTTAGATACACGACTGATCACAAAACTGGTTAGAGAATCAGCAATGAGGTGGTCGTCCGTTAAAAGCCGCCACTTTTCCGCGCAAGCAGAGGTGACCGCCGCTTCTCTTTTGCAACATAAATGTCTGTGTTGTTTTCGCCGGTGTCGGCGTTTAGACGTTCTTTTTAGTACCGCTGTAATTGACTTCAAAACTGCTACGCTGGGACACGCTAACGCTCTTTCGCCATTCCACCGGGCCTTTCTCTTGGAGGTGGTACTAGAGTACCCGATAACTTGTTTCAAATAATCAAACCCGTTGTTTGGGTCATGGGTTTAGGGCTCAGTTTTTTTATTAGCCTGGTTTCCCTGGTTCGCCAAACACCTGTCGGTGAGAATGGCGTTTTTGCTGACTTGCAAGACGGTCGGAACAGATATGCAACACTCGTTCCAGCCGGGACACGCGTTAAGGCCTTGTTTCTGGAGTTTTGCGTGTGCCGAGAGGTTTTGGCTGGGTTTGCGTGCGGCTGTTTCTTTGAAAAACGGGCAACTAGGGCTCGCGTCGTTTTTCCTTACCAGCGGCACCCATATCGACCATTCGAAGGCCACAAAAGTGAGGAATTCAATGGCAAGAGCTGTCTTTTCACTTGCTTCTTTGGTGATTTCTGTTGGCCGGGCGCTCCGCAGTGGTTTTCTCTAGCGTGGTTGTTTAGAAAACTCTGCGCTGGGCCTTGGTGTGGCCACTTGAGGATCCCAAAGGATAAGGGATTGGAAGTATCCGGTTGGGTGTTTTTTGTTAGAAGAAGAGTTGCGGGGCGCTGCGGCTTTTCGACTGAACTCTATTGCATTGATGCCAATGAGTTTGTCTTTAAACAGGAAATCTGAGCTCCACCGTTTCTGCTGTATGTGTTGTCGGTTTATTGCTTTTTTTCCGCGTTCTTGGGTAACTTCTTTTTTTTTTTTGGTGCGTGCGGCGCCGTCGCTTTACCCAAAGGTGTCTCCGCTCCCGGCACGGGGGCGCATGTCTTTAGGGGGATCGTTTTCGCATCCGCGGTGGCTGCCGCACCCCGTTGGGGCGGGCTGGGGTTGCCGCGCTGCCTTCCACGCCGCACGCTGGTGGCGCTGGTCAGAAGTTAGCAACCAACACTCTCTGGTGCCTGGCGCCTCTTGAGGCTTCAATAGGGAGGGGGTGCTGGTGGACAACGGGGTGTGCGTCTTGGGATTGGTGGGACTTCGCTGTGCAACTTCATCGGTGGGCGCGGGCGGGGGCGTGTGTTATCGGGGGCGGGTCTTGTCATGATGGGGTTTCTTCCTTTTCCAGTAATCCTGGACGTGCTTGTGCGTGATAGGGTGGTGCGGTCTGCTCAGAAAACCGATGTGGCAGCGTAATCCTTCAGCTTCGCAGGGACGCACGCCTTTCGGTGTATGTGGATGACAGTAAAAGCGACGGCTGTATACCACGGGTTGCAGAAATGGATGCCATGGCCACTGCCGCACCGAAGGAAAAGAGTCTGTTGGCGGTTTCCTCGTGAAGTGGTTGCCCGGGAATCTCATGAAGCCTCTTTAAGGCCAAGGGCGGCCACAGCTACTGTTGTGGTGCAGCTTTCGCCGTCCGGTACCCAACTGATACCGCTTTGCATCGCCACTAAGGCTCAATCTGCTCATTGTGGGGTCTAGCACTTCCCAAGGGTGCACGGCGGGCTCTTTTCCGCCCTGGTGGGGTGGTGGTGGCAGGAAACAAAAACGGTGTGGGGAGGCAAAGGCGCCGCCCGCCAACGGTCCTGGTTACAACTTGCGGATGCTATCATCCACTCAACGTGGATGTGTGGCCGTCGGACTCGTTCAGTACGAAAGCAGTCTTTTCAGAGCATAACTTCAAAACAGAGTGTTTCAGGACACCAAGGCAGAAGATAAGTGAGGGCTGCATGGGTCCCGGGGGTGTCCATCTGTGCAGGCTGAATGGCTGTGGCCTCACGGAATGGCATGTCCTTTTTCACGCGAGCCCTTTAACGGACGTTGAAAGCAGAGGCCAGGAAAAAGAAAGTAGTTGTTACCGAAGGGCTGAGCAGTGCTTTGAATTGGGGGACGTGGCTCGTGGGGAGGACGCGCAAAACCAAGCTGTGGGGTGTAATGCGGGGGCGGTTGTGCCTGGTGGCTTGGGTGGCTTTGTGGGCGCCGGCACGGGTCGGCAAGGGTTTGCTTGCCAGTGGCGGGGGCGGTGGGGACGGTTCCCGGTCCTCCGGCTCGAAATCCAAAGGGTACGCAGCAAGGGATGACTCTTCAGTTTATCTGTCTATGGTAATACCGTGGTAAAGGAAAAGCAGCATGGAAGCTCGTTGGCGCGCAGCGTGGTTTCCGGCGCCGGCTGGGAAAGAAGGTGTGTGTGTGTTTGGTCGGGGTTCTTCGCCTCCTGCTGGTTCGAGTTCTGCGGGCCGTTTGTTTGGACTCTTGACTCAGTGTCCGCCGCAAAAAAACGGCAGCACCGTAGCGCAGTGGAAGCGCGATGGGCTCATAACCCATAGGTCGTTGGATCGAAACCAATCGGTGCTAAACTTTTCCGCCCTTTCTGGCGGCGGGGGCGGAAGGATCGGGGTGTCTCCATGGTTGTTCGAGGCAAGATGGTCGAGTGGTCTAAGACGTCACGTTCAGGTCGTGATCTCCCCTGGAGGCGTGGGTTCAAACCCCACTCTTGTCACACTTTTCCCCCGCCCCCGCCTAGAGAGACGGGTCTTCGGCGCAGGCCCGAAGATCCGGCGCGCGGCCGCCTGCTTTTTCTTTCGTTTCACTCTCGCCGTTGAGGTGCGCGGAGGGAAGGTTGAAGACACGCATGGGGGAGAGGAGTTGAAGAGTTGAGTGTGTGAGTGCGTCTTTGCCAAGCGCTTCTCAGCCGGCTCATGGAAACACCGTTGACCAGCTCTTTCTCTTCCGTCTATGGCACGGCTAATTTGCAAAGTGGGGACTCTTTCAACGAAATGTTACTGGTCAAACGTGCGGAACCCCACTGTGGGGAAGCGTTCGGCCTCCCAGCGAAACTCTCACCAAACCAATTTGAAAGCCGAACCGAGTCGCAGGTGACGAGACGCCGGCGCCCTTGCTGAAGGACAAAGCAGCCGCACTGCAGCTTTGTAGCAGTCCCTCTCTATGTTATATTTCGGTTATGGTCACCATCTGTCAGGGCCTTTTTGTTTTTGGTTTCTACTTCACTTACAAAGGTACTCCACCAAGTCAACGCGGCCGCCAGAACGGCGTTGGACAGGTCGACACGATGCCCCCCACCCTTGCACCTCCTGATCACGTCCGACATCCCACCACAAAAGCCCATCCCTTTAACTCTCTTTCTCTTCCTCGAGAAGGGGAGCTCCGCAGCAATTCAGCGTCGATGCGGTGTATCCTCTCGAACAGAGCACAAAATACCATACACGTACACACACCTTCACGCGCACACCACCGTGCACCCCCCGACCCGAACTCACTGAGCAGCGAACAGCAACAAAAACAAAGGGAATCCTAAACACCGGCGAACAAAAACAGGTACAGGGTTTTTCGAACAGCGATAAAGAAACAAACCAAGACCGAGTTCTCAGCGCGGGCGCGCACACACAGGGACGAAACACAAACACACAAAAACGCGCCGGCAGACCCATGTAGCAAACAGAAAAGAGCTGCCGCCCTCTCTTCCCATACCAGAAAAAGAAGGAAACGAAAAAAAAAAGTACAGTAGAATCTGACGCCCGCGACGGCACAAACGCTCAAAAGAGGGGTGGTGGCGGTGGAGGGGTGGGTGGGATCGGTTATGTTTATCTATGGGAAGCTATGTACATTGCCAGACAAAACGCGATCAAAGAACGTGGTCGCTTCTTTCGTCTTGTTGCTTGATTGGCGCGAAGCACACACACACACACACACACACACACACGCACACAAACAGAGCGCACAGCAGCTACTAGAATTAAAACAAACACATAGAAGAAAAAAACACATACAAAGACTAAAGAAAGCGAAGATATGAAAAAAGAAGTAGCTAGTTGGAGTGGCCACGCGGCCCTCCCCCCTCCGGCCTCCGTAAAAACTGTCGCGCCTCTTCAATGATCACAGGAAGCTGCAGCTTACTTCTTAATGCCGGTGAGATCCAGCGGGGTCACGAAGGGGTGCGGTGTGCTCTTCTTGGGCTCGTCATCCGAGTCGGAGTCGGAGTCGGAGTCGGAGTCGGAATCCGAATGCCGCGCGTGCAGCTCGCCGGCGCGATTCGCGCTATTCGTCGTCACAGCTTTTTCTATGTCCTTGTCCACCGCTACGCCGACGTCGGCCTCCTCGGAGTGTCCGTGTGTGTTGACGTCATCGGCGAACGGCTCGCGACACCGATCGCAGCTGCGCTCCTCCGGCGCTGGCGGCGGGACCTGCAGGTCATCAGCCTTCTCCGCCTTTTTTGACTTCCCCGCCTCCGACTTCGCTGGCTTTGACGGCGCGGCGACGGCGGCCTGGTCTCCACGCTGAATTTCCTCTTCCTCTGCCGTCGCGCGCGGCCCGGGTCCCAGCGGGAGCGGCACCGGCGGGGTCGATGCTCCGGCCGACCTCTTCGCCGCCGACTGCGTGGACGGGCGACGCGCTGCCACGTGCGCCGGGGCACTGCTGGATGCGTGCGTGCTGCTCAACGCCGTCTTGGACGCCGTCACTTTCGTGGTGGTGCTGGCCGGGACAGCCGGCGGCCCCGTCGTGCGCTTCGTAACGTAGCTTACGTGCTGTGCAGGGACGTTGGCACCGCCGGCCCTCGCACGGTTCACGGACAGGTCGCGTGACTGACTCGTGCTGTCAAGGTTCATCTGCAGGTTGCGGTAGTAGGCGCTGTAGGTCGTGTGCGCCGGCGGGCGGTGCACGCGGCGCCGCGGCATGGACTTGGCGCGCTCCGCCTCTTGCTGGATGCGACGCTGCTCGGCGCGTTGGTCGCGCTTCTCTTGCTGGACGGCGGCGTCGTTGTACAGACGCTCCCAGAAGGGCCTCGCGCCGCTGGTCGCTGCGGGGCGAGAGGGAGGCGGGGCCACCGTCTTCGCACGTGGCTTCGCGGCTGCGCTCGGGCCGGAGGACTGCCTCAAGGTGGAACGTGCTGCATGACCCGGGGCAGCGCTGCGGGAAGGGACGCTGCGGGTTACTGCTGCTGCTGGCGCCACGCGCTTCGGTGTCCTTACCTTCGAATCCTTGACAGGGCGGGACGGCGGTGGGACTCTGCCGGTAGAGGCGGTGGCAGGCTTTATGGTGGACGTTCGGTTTGCTCCAGAGGTGCGCGGGACGGTGGCGGCGCGCTGGTGCTTGTTCTGGTACGACGCACGGCGGTGCATGAGGGGACCGCTGCGGTGGTACTCCTCCAGCTCGCGGCGGATGCGCTCCTTCAGCTCGTCGATGGACGTGTTCTGCGCGGTGTCGTTGTCGTCGACGCCTTCCTCAAAGTTCGGCACGCAACCGCCCTCCTTCTTGATCTCCTCAATCTGCCGCGCACGCGCGGAAGCCGAGAGTTCCTCCTCGTCTTTCTTCGTCTTGGACGAGCGACGTCCGCCGATTTGGTGGGCAGGCACGGTGCGGGCACGCGTGGCGCTGCCGCGTGGACGGTGGTGCGAACCGTTGTAGGCAGCAGCCTTATACGAACTCTCCGCCTCCTGTTTTGTTCCGTGGGCGTAAGAGGCTTGGTGGTACGGCGACGACGTGGTCGCCGACGAGCGCTGGAAGTCGGGCGAGACGGCGCTCGCGGTGGAGCGCTTCTGCGGGGTGGAGTGGTAGGAGTGGTAGGCATGGCCGCTGTCGCCGTGGTGCAGGGCGGGCGCCGCCGCCACTGCCCCTGCATCCGCCGGCTCACCACCCTCGGCGCCGTCGCCGTAGAGGAGGTTCTGGCCGCGGTTGAGGACGTCTTCGATGCGGTTCAGCGACTCCCGAATCTCATCCAGGCTTTCCTCGTTGGCATTGGGTTTGTCGTTGCGGGCTGCCGGTGCGGTGGCGACCTTCGGGGCCATTACGCTGCGTAAGCCTCCTCAACACGAAAAAAACTGGTTAGAAAAAGGAAGGACAAGGGAGGGAAGGTCGGGTAACACCTACACAACCACCACAACGAAAATGAAGCAAAGATAAGGAAGGAGAATGAACAGTAGCCTTGTTCTTATTGTGTGCTTTTACGGCGTTCTGATTCACCACCACTACAAGGATCTTCAGTGAGCGTCGTCAAACCCTCGCGTGGGTGCGCAAATGCGGTGTGTAGATGTCGAGAGTTGGTTAATGGCGCTGGGTAGGAACCGCAAGCAGCCGAAGGGGTTATTTCAAACGAGCGAACAACAAAAAAAGACGAAGAGGAGGCGGTGTCTTGATCCACACAACCTTAAGCACAAACAAGTGCACAGCAAAAACAGAAGGAGTACTATATGTATAGATATAGCTCCCTCTCCCTCTGTGTCTTTTTTTTTTCCGACCACTGGGAAAAGACAGTAAGCAAGAAGTAAAACAGTTTTAAAAGCTGCGCAGCCGGCGCGGGGCTTTATGGAAGGGCCAAGGCAATTTCGAAAAAAACCTCTCTTCAAGAGAATAGAAAGGAGATTGTTATGTGTGCGTGTGCGTGCGCGTGATAAGAAGCTTGTTCCTCAATGTCGGCGGAAACAACTCAGCTGAACTAAAAGAGAAAAAGAGAGAGGTGAGGAGGTGAAGACTGGGACGACGAAAAAGGAGTTCGGCGACAACGAGGATATAAAAACCCACTTCAATCCACACACGCACCTGTTAGGGGACACGTACACACCGAATGGAGAGCCAAGGCGATGAGGAAGGGAGAGCACAATCCTGTAGGTCCCACCCGCTCTTCCTTCGCTGAGAATCGCGTGTGTGTATGTTACGCGCGAAGAAATGTGACACGGAAGACAAGAAGCTGTACTGGTCTCAGTTCACTCGAGAATCGTTTCGTTTTAGTTTATCATCCCACTTGCCGACGTGGATGCGAGTAGTGTGATGGGGCAGGGGCGGGTGCAGGGAGCGACACATCAAGGCAGAAAAGTGACGAGGAGGCAACTCCCGCAGAAGGGATGGCATCGCACAGGCAACCATGTTCCAAGATCCGCGTTTTCACTTCAGAAAGCACTTTATCCGGTCAACGCCACACAGAGCAACTACGACAGGTAACGCTTCTTTGAAAAGAAAAACGCTCCTACTTTCTTCTTTTGTGAACGGCAGGTTTTTTTTTTTTTGTGTGTGGGGTTTCGCTTCGCGTTGCCAGGGCATACAATGATGGCCGTCTGGTTACAGATGAAACCTCTCACGGTGCAGAAGCGGAGGGGAACAACGACCGTCACAAATCACCCCACCCCACAAAAGAAGAAAATGAGAGCCAGTGCGACTCACTTGTTGAACGCACTCGTGCAGCTCCGCAGCAGCGGTACGTCATCCTGAAACTTGGACAGCTTCACTCGCACCTGGTCCACTGCGAGCTCCAGCTGAAATTTCTCAAAGTCGCGTACCGCCTGCGCAGGTGTCACATTACTCTCCGCCGACTGCGCATCCTTTGCGATCGCTTGCACCTCCTGATCGTACTGCGCTCCGTATCGCGTCGTGAGGTCGCGCACCTGGTCGAGGGTGAGCGGCTGTGCCGTCGCGGCTGCCTCGTCCACCGCCTGTAAAACGCGAACACGGACGTAGGCGCGACGGGGACTGCGAATACCAAGCTCCTCGCACAGCTCCAACAGTCCGGCTGAGTAGATCGGCTCCCGCATCTCGCGGTGGTTTAACGTCGTATTGAATGCTTCCGTAGAATGCTCTGGCGGGGTAGCACCACCGCCTAGGCCACTACTGGTGTTTGCGGCGGGGCCACGCACGCCGTACTCCGCGTTTTCCTCCCGAGGACGCTGCAGACTCTTCACGTCGTTCACAAACTTCACGGCGTTGTCACCACCGAGGCAGCTGGCGAGGCTCTGGAACCACACCTTCTCACGCTCCATGGCGTATGCGACGTCCGCCTTGAGACGCAGATTAGCACGGTTTGAGCTATCCTGCCGGTCGGAGCTGTGCATGCGTAGATCCTCCCTCCACACCGACGACGGCTGTCCTTGGTCCTCTGGACTTCCCTGTGCCTCCTGCTCTTGCTCTCCTTCCGCGAAGAGCTTGCGGAGCAGGTGCGGCTTTGGCGCGGGTGAGAGCGCCGCCGTCCGGGGAAGTCGCGGCCGCACCAGCGCATCCGCATACTTGGAGAGCATCTGCTCCATGGACGGCACACGAACCGCAGTGGCAGCGTGGCAGGGATCAGAGCGGATTCCTGTAGCAGTCACAGTAGCAGTCGCTTGCCGCAGTGCCCGTCGGCCTTGCGGTGTGGAGGTTATCCAGCGAACCTTCGCATCCGCGTCCAGCCTCGCCCATGTGTGCTCCACCTCCGCCGTCAACGCCGCCACACCGGCCTCAGCGCTGCCCGGCTGCAAGGTGTTCGCATGGGATCGAAAGCCCGCAGGAGTGGTGGTGGGGGAGCCCACAGCAGAGGCAGCGGCTTCCTCAGATGGCTCGCCCATGATGCGTGCCCAGTCCACTGCAGAGTAGGTGTAGGGCCGTGGCACGGACAGGTCGTCGTGCTGGTGGGCCAGGTGGGTGAGGAGGGCGGATTTTCCAAAAGAGGTGGCGAGTCGCAGTGCCTCCTGCCCTCTCTCCGCCTCTGCTGCCGCTGCCGCGGCTGAACCACGACGTCCGCACCCGTCACCGTCCACGATGCTGCTAAGACAGCTTTTTGCGTGGAGGGGTGGTGAGACGGGCGCAGGTGCTGCCGCAGCACCGTGCTGACGCGGTGCTTGCTTGCGCGAATTGTGAGAGCGCAAGATGGCCTCCGTCAGCCTCTTCGCTGTTCGGGTTTCCTTAGAGGTGTGTGTCTCCGCTGCTGCTGCTGACGCTGCTGTTGCCCAGGGAGAACGAGGGAATTTCGTAAGGGAGGGGGAGGGTGACGTTGTAGCAACCTGTATGGGAGCGTACATGCGCACTGCCCGTGCGGCAAAGTGCAACGTGGGCTTCATTCCTGCTGCGTGTGCGTGTCGATTCTAAGAACTCAATACACTCTATGGCCTGCGACTGTGCCGCTTGTGTTGTATATGCTGTCTAAGGTGCTTTGCGGAGTTGTCCAGGAGGAACACCACCAGCCTCTCTTTGTCTCGTTCTCTCCCTCTCTTACGCACTTTTTTACGACGAGGTTAATGCCGCTGCCTTAAAAGAGAAGGAGGTGGGCGGAAAGCAAAGATGAGAAAAGAGAAAAACAGGAGAAGGGAGCCAAAGGAGGGGGTGTTACGGGGCTCGATGTGAGCTCCGCGGTGGAAAACGCGGCAGGAAGGGGTGCGGACACTCAAGGAAAAACAAAAGTCAGGTGCAGGGATGTACCTCTTCTCTCTGTTTTTAGGACGTTGACGAGCGAGATAGACGAGTAGAGCTCGTGGTAGTTGTTGCACGCAAGCGTCCAAAGACAAAGTAATGCTGTAAGGGGAGTGGGGAGGAACAGCGGGATGACTACACCTGTCGACGATTCCGTTTTCTGGTGTCGGGGAGAGGGTGCTTGCGTGGGTGCGAAGACAAACAGAAAGAGGGAGAGAGGGGGGAAGGCGGGTGGGACGAGGTTGAGACTGAGGTTGACAGGATGCACAGGAAAGACAGCAAAGCACTCTTGCATGTATCAGGAGAAGTCCTCCACCGCCACCACGCCGGCGGTAGGAAGCAACAGCCACAACAAAAAAGTACGGTGCTGCCTTGGTGGCGCCGCCACCACGACAGACGTGCTCCTTCCTCTCACTTACATACGCATCACAGGACACCCATCGAAACAGATTTTTATTTTATTAGAAAAAGAGGATTCGCGCAAGCGGCTTGGTGCCTCGTCGGTTAACGCTGAAAAAAACAACAGTCACAGCAAAAGCACAACAGGGAAGTGAGGTTCCATCATCTAAACACACACACACACACACCTGGAGAAAAGGGGGGGGGGGAAGGAGAGGGATGAGGCGATGGGAAGTGAGTCGACGCAATTCCCCTCTCCGCCACCGGTAAAAAGCCCTGCCGTATGGTTTCATATTAGCCCAAACACCCCCCTCTCAATAGTGATCTCGCCCCATGCGGCGACGATTGCCTCCCCCACCGAAACCCTTCTCTCCACTTCCAACCCCAGCACCGGCACCACCCACACCACCGTACCGGCCGTGACCAACACCACCACCACCGCCGGTTTCACCGTCGCGACGAAGGCGACGACGCATGGCGTCCCCTCCACCAACGCCACCCACGCCTCCGCCTCGTCCACGGCGAGGCTCGTGCCCGCGCTGCTGCTGAGCGTTGAGTGGGCAGTCGCGCACCGTGTGACCTTCCTGATTGCACAGGTAGCAGCGCCGACGTGAGCCACCGCCGCCGCCGCGCACGCCATCCTCTAGCGCACTCATGGGCTGACCAGGTTCTTGAATCTCGCCTAACATCTTGTGCAGGACACTGTGTTGCGGTCCAGGGCAGTCGGGAGCGAGGTGGCCGGGGTCCAGACATCCGGCACGGTAGCACGTTGCGGTGGGATTAAAGGTGGGGTCGTCGGCACGCTCTATGATCATCTTCGCCAAGATGCGCTTCGATACCGCGTCACGGTCGTAGCACTCCTGGATGGGGTGTCCTAGCGGACAGCGCGGGCCCAGGGGGCAGAAGCCGGCTAAGTAGAAGGGACAGGCTGTCTCTCGCTTCACGTGGCGCAGGCGGCACCGTGGGCCAAGAGGACAAAAGCCGCGTCGGTAGGCGGCACACTCTGGCTGCGTTTCGTTCGGCTTTGAGTGCAGAAACGGGCACTCCGGGTTTGTGCACTCCCCTACCCGCTCGAAAAAGGCGCACTGCGGAACGTAACGATTGTCGTACTCATGCAGGTAGAGGCAGTTGTCGCCGTTCACGCACGCGCCGCGCAACCAGTGCTTACACACTTTTGTCTGGACGGTGCGGTAGGAGGAGATGATGTGGCGCTGCGGACATGCGTCGCCTAGTCGACAGCGACCGCGTTGGAAGTCTTGGCAGATCTCTAATTTCTTCTCCGCGTGCGGGAGTTCAGGTGGAAGCGTGTCTTCAAAGTCGAAGTGCGTCCCTGCGGCGTCATCGGCGAACATTTTTGCTTCTTATTGCTTTTGCTTGTGTGAGTTGCGTGTGTGCGTTTTTTTTTTTGGTGGTGGTAGTTGGGGCACCGCACACTGTGGTATGGCAGTCTGCACCGTCCTCGTGCACACGTTTGCAGCCGGAAAGACACAGACACGTACCTCTTACCAACGAAGAAGAGCGGGAAAATGAAAGCGAGCCAGTATGGGTCTTAGAGCAGAGTAGAGCACAGAAAAAAAAAGAGCATTCGGACGCATCCCACAGAAGCACGGGGTGCTGTATGTGTGTTGGGAGCCATGCACTCTCACGTAGCAAGAGGGCAAATGAACCATGGGCACTTAGGTTGCTCTTCGCATTGCCGCAGGTGAGATGATGTGCGAAGGCGTCCCTGATGAACAGAAGTGGTGCCCACTTTCACTTGTTTTCTCATTTCCTTTTCTTTCTTGGAAGAATTGCTTTTGATTAGTTTTTTCTTTTTTCTTCTGGGGAGTGTAGTGCAGTGACAACGCTGCCGCGCATGCACCACCTCATCATTCGCCTTCCCCTACCGACGATGTGTCGGTGGCAGCGGTGCTCTTGTGCAGCTGGTCAAAGGCCATGGTGGGGCTCTGTGTGAAGTAATGGCAGAAGAAAGCTGCCAGCTGCGACGTGCGGTGGGATGCGGCGTGGAAAAGACGGTCATCCAACTCCTTGTGCATGATGTGGGCAACGTCCCCTCCTGCCACGCTGGTGGTGAAGTAGTCGGCGGTCTTCATTACACCATTGGCGCCGTCCTCGTCGTCGTTGGAGAGGATGTCTGACGCTACCGCAAGCGATCCAGAGGGGTACTCATCATAGGCGCAGACTGCACGCACAGCATTGCTGACGGCTGCACCGATGCCCGTGCGGGTCGCTTCCGCAAGTCGGCCTTCGCTTTCAACGACAGCAGCGTGCAGAGCCTCCAAGCGCTGCCGCGAGAGCCGTGCGAAGCGCGCGTGCACCTCTGTTGCCGTGCGCTTTGAGTTGGCGAAATGGCAGTCGCGCTGCTCCAGGTACGGAATAACGACGTCCTCAACGTAGGCGATCAGTGCCTGCAGCACTACCAGATGGTTTTCATTTTTTCTGCGTTGCTCTGCCGTGCATTGTGTGGAAGGCTCTGCAACGAGGGCAGCCCAGCGGCGGAGAAGGTCACGGAGGAGACGCCACGTGAACAGACACCGCGGCAGGGCACGCAGTCGGACCAGCGCCACCTCGAGCAGCATTCGGTACAGAAGCGCACCAGCCACCTGCCGCCGTGCCAGAGCGGCGTCGTTGTCGAAGGGGGTGGAGGAGACTAAGACATTCAAGATGCGGAGGAGCTCTGGTTCTTCCTCTGCGAAGGGCGATGTGGCAGAGGGCCATGAAGGAGGTTGTTCCTCACACGATGATGGCATCCCTACAGCTGGATGAGACACACGTAACAAGCCAGTAGAGGTGTTCAGCGCTGCGCAGCCCACCTGCGTCCACAACCGCACACGCCAGGTGAAGGCAGAGCTGTCCATACGGACCAGGTCGGAGGGGCGAAGAGCTTCCCGTGCGGCGTAGGCCCCTCCACCTGCCGGCGTCCACGTGTGCAGACGCAGGGTGAGGTGGTGCAGGTGCCGCTGCATGTCCTGCCAGAGGTACCACAGCGGGGGCGACGTGTCCTGCGATGCCGCTTTCCCTTTTGACTGTTTTCGCACTCGACCGCCATCATCAACGGCAGCCGCGGTAGCGGTGGTACTTGACGACGCTGCAAGGGACGGGTGTGCGTCAGCTCGAGTGGCACTCTCCTGACTTTTAACACCTATCTCTGTGAGAAAATCCACCTGATCCACCAGCCAGAGGACACCCACCTCCACCATACCCAGGGCATGAAGGTGGACCATCACCGTTTCAAGCCACTCCCGCCGAGCCGCCTTCGGCACCTGCTCTCGTTGTTCCCACAGATGCGTGTAGTTCGTCACCAGGGTCGCTACACAGGCTGCGCGGGCGGACCCGTCGCATGGGTTCTTCGCCAGGTGAGACTGTGCAACGAGGTAGTCGTGGCTGACGGCGTCGAGGGTGCGTTGGAATGCGACGGGGTACCGACCGACCTGACGGGTGTACGCAGCGTCCTCCACGCAGGGGACAAAGGGGGAGGAGGGGAGGCCGCTTTTCCCATCGGCGTCGTGAGGCGTGGCGGATGGCATGGCGGAAATCTCCCCTTCAGCACTCGGAGAGAAAGAAAAAAGAGTGAGGGAGAGTTCCCACGTACCGGGCTTGGAAGGCACAGGAGGTGGACGCGTGTGTGTAGGAGGGAGGGAGGGGATGGGAGGGGGGGGGGGGGAAGGGGAAAGGAAACGCCGTGAAGACAGCCCTCCCCGTGCACACCGTTCTGCGTGGGCGAAGAGAGAGAGGAGCAAGTACGCACGAACGCATCAGCACTGCGTTGTCAGGATGAGTGCGATATAGAGGTGTGCAACAGAGCTGTCGCCCACGACGATCCGTCCATCACCCATCGGCTGGCAAAACACGCGCACGCTCACACACACAGACACAGAAGGAAACACATGCTGTTACAATGACCGACTGAGCAGTGGTCTTTCAAAACCTGAAAAAAGGCCAGAAATACGCTGGCGACACAGCTGTATTTTCCACGCCCTTGTTAAGTTCGCTGTGCCACGCACGAGGGGTTGCCGCTTCAATAATGGCAGGTGGGTTTTGCTAGAGGAGGGAAGGCGGGAAGGTAAGGCAATGAAAAGACAACAGAGGAGAAAAGAAGACGACCGGTGAAGAAGGTCGTCGATACCAACACCAACACAAATACAA
This sequence comes from Crithidia bombi, assembly GCA_900240985.1. NCBI lineage: Eukaryota > Euglenozoa > Kinetoplastea > Trypanosomatida > Trypanosomatidae > Crithidia > Crithidia bombi. Next base: position 322,393 of record OESO01000021.1, on the reverse strand, counting down.
AGAATCAAACAGAAACACCACAACATGCTGCTGTGACACCAACAACGACAACAAAACCACACGGCTGGGGTGAGAGACGCAACACCCCATCCACTGCCACCGTTACCCATCCCCGCGGTATCAGCAATCGCATCCCCTTATAGCTTCAAACACCACACGCACCCACCTTTACAGCTCGGTCATGTCGATTCGGTTCGAGTTCGTGAAGACAGCCGACACGGCACCCCACTTGTTCTGCATCCACAGCTCGATCAGCTTCTGCGTTCCCTCGGCGTCGCGGAAAAGGGGGACGCCGCGGCGCAGGTTGCGGTCCTGCTCGCCGTACTCGTCCACGTAGTTCGACTGGACGGAATAGAGGCGGCCGCTCGTCAGCTCCATCACGTAAAATGTGCCCTGCCGCACGGCGAGAAAGACGCCGACGGCACTGCCGCTGCAGGCGCGGACGTGCCGGTATAACTCCGGCTGCTGTCCAGAGCGCTGCCGATGCATGCACATGTGTCGCCCACAGCGGCAACATAAGACAGGGTTGGTCGCCTCCTTGTGACACACGGAGCAGATCTTCTGCTCGGCAAACGACGTCAGAATGGATGCGTACACACGCGGAAGGTGCAGCAGCTGCTCTGCGATTTGCTCCACGTAGCTGTCAGCGCCTGTGTATGGCAACGCGGCCAACGTAGACGGCAGCGAAAACGCCGTTGCAACGGCAGAGGGGTTGGTGGAGCCGGCGACGTACTCACCGATGTCGTGCGCCACCACCTCCAGCTTTTCAGTCGAACTCTTGTGAGGGACAGGGAGGAGGTACTGCAGCATGCGCAGAATGGCCACGCAGCGCGCCGCCGGGGTGCGGATGCTCTCCGTGCTCAGTGACGTGAAGGCCACCGTTCCCGTCAACGTCAGGCTTTCGCGGGTGAGGACGATGGCGTGACTGGCGTCCTCGACGAGGAGGGTCTTGAGGAGCGTCAAGACACCCAGCGTCTGCCATACCCTGATGGTTGTACCCGGGAATGCCGCTTCCAGCTCCGCTGCCGCAGTCGCAAACGCAGAAGACGAGGAGGAGGACGGCACCGCTTCCGTGGCATCGTGTGGATTGTGCCCGTCAGCGAGGGAGCTCGACTGCGCCTCGACAGACGCGAACAGCCGCGATAGGTAACCTTGGGGGGTGCTTGAATAGACATGCGTCATGACATGTGTGCAGATGAGGTTGGCGGCTTCGCGCGGCTGCAGGAGTGCGTCCAGCAACAGCAGAGTGTCCGCATCTCGCTTTGTTCTTGCGAAGTTGGCGCGCAACGCGGCTTGCGACGCCTGCAGCTTCCTCGGCACAAGACTCAGAAGCAGGGACAGGAGGCATATCAAGTTACGGTGGCTGATGGGCTGCCCGGCCTTGACCCCCTCCAGCACAAGGTGACTCGCGTAGAGGACAGTGCGTATCGTCTCCGACTGGATCCAGGCCCCGTCGTTGTCCTTCTGCAGCGGGTCCTCGGCTGTCACGATGGCGGGAATGTCCTCGGACGGGCTCAGACCCACTGCGCTGTTCGCCAGGTTCGTCTGGAACTCCACCAAAATATCTTCTGTGCGGTCGTTGCTGCCGCCACGCGGGTGCACGGTGCCCGTCTGCAGCTCTTCGAAGAGGGACACAGTGGCACTTGGGGTGACGGGGGTGGGCATACCGAGCGGCAGGGCTGGCACCGGCGCGAGCGTAGTGACGATCATGTTGCACAGCGGGCAGTTGAACTCCGTCGGGCCGAGGAAGAGTTGACTGCGGAAGTTCCATCGCTGCCACAGAACCGAGAGGCGGACAAAGAGCTTTTCCACACAGGTTTTGTGGGCGACGTGGCCGCACACACATACGTGGTTGTGCACCCCGCGGTCGTCCGGCAAAGCCAGTGCGCCGAGCTGCGGAAGGACCGAGGAGGTGCTGGTGTGGCACAGCAGGAATAGCGGCTCCTCGGTGGCGTTGTGGCACACACAGCAGTCCAGCGTCGCCAGCTCCAGCAGAAGTTTGGTGAGCAGTGAACCGGTGACGCTCCCCCCCGCCGCCGCTCCGGCCGGGCTGGATTTCGCCGAAGGGGAGCTAGGACTGTGAGGAGAGGCCGGAATAGGTGAGCCAAACCCACCGCCGCTCGCCGCGGTTGCTGACGTGGGCGAGGCGTCGTCTTTGGTGCCGGCCTTCATCACTCGAGTCAGCATGCGCTGCAGCAGCTTCGCCTGCCGCTCCTGCACGAGCTTCTTGTGGCTGAGCGCCGCCTCCTTCTTCAATTTTTGCTCTGCTGCTGCTGCGGCGGTAGTGAAGGTGGCTAGCCCCGTGAGAACCAAAACCTCCTCCACCATCTCTAAGCAGCTGTAGATATCGGCATCTTGGTTCGAGCGCAGCAGCGTGCGCAGCTTGTGCAGCATGCCCTCCGACGTCATCCGGACCGTCGTCGCCTTGCCGGTTACGGAGGAGCCGACATGCAGTGTTACGGGGGTCTGCAGCTTATGCAGTAAGGTACGCGGGCGGGTCAGCTCTGGCAGCGGCAGCACTTGCGCACATGAGGCAGCCGTGAAGCTGAGCTCGTTCACGCGGCACCGCTGGAGGTACAGCTCGACGAGATCCCACGATATGTCGCTGCTGCCGCTTTCCTCTGCCACTGCGTTGTCACCGGCGCTCTCTACTGCTCGCATTGCACGAGTGATGGAGCGGCAGTCCTGCACGCAGAGGTGGAGGACGGTGACGGCGTGAAGGAGCGCCTCGTTTGTGATGAGGTTGGTGTCTTCCTTGTCGTCATCGCTGTCGGACTCCGGACCTGGAAGGTCTGCGTCCTCTGACCCTTCATCTTCCACTGTCTCCGCAGAGGGGGAGCTTGGCATGGGAGGTGCCGTCGCTGGCGCTGCTGCGCGGTGTGTGCTAACGTACTTGTGCAGCAGATACAGGGCAGGTAGCAGCAACGCATCGGTGTGCAACAATGCGCGTGTGGTGGGCAACAGCTCGGCGTACATAGCATCATCGGACAGCTGCGTAGGGGGAAGGGGGTGGCGATTGTTGCGGCTGCCGTCGCCGTCCTTTTCGGACGTCGTCGTCGTCGTCGTCGACTCCGCTGGGCTGCTGGACAGCGCGATGCTGTGGTAGTTTTTGTGCACCTCCTCTAGCTGCGTATCGAAGAGGGAGCTGTGGTACAGACAGACGTTCGCCTTCCACGTCTGCACATCACGAAGGCGAAATTGCTTTCCACGGCTTGAGTCCTGCGGTGTGGCCAGCTTTTTGAGCGCCGCGTCGATCACCTGCGTGAAGCGGATGACGTTGCCGTTCGCGTCTTTCTCATCTTCGTCGGCCGCGCCAAAGTCGCCGCCGCGGACGGAGTCGCTGACGACTTGGGTGATGGTCGAGTGGGACGCCCTCTTCTGTGCGAGGTAGTGGGCCACGGTCCGCTCGATGCTCGCCGAGGAGAGCGGAGGCTGGAAGGAGGCCTTCGTTGAGTCCACCACGAGCGTCAGCATGAGCCGTAGGTAATGCTTGTAGCCGTTCAGATACTTGCTGAAGGACGGGCGGGGCGGCGTCCTCGACTCGCCGGGCTCCGGCTCCGCCTTCGTTGCGGCGCTGCGACTCTCCTTGGAGTACGTGAAGCGACGCAGCACGTGAATCGCCATATCAGCCGGTGCCAGCTCCATGGTGAGGACCTGCAGCATCAGTATGTCGAACTCTGCCGCCACGCTGCGCGAGAAGCCAATGTACATGCTGACCGCCGCTGACACGCCGTAGCTGTCACGGCGCCAGAGTCCGTCGAATACTTGCCCAATCAGCACCTGCGGCATGACGAGCGCATCGAGCAGCTGCTGGCAAAAGGTGAGGCGGTCCTGCCCAGGGTGAGGCATGGCGTTGGCACGCAGCTTGAAGAAACAGTCGAGCAGGGTGCGCAGGGGACGGGCGAGGGTGGTGGACGACACCGTAGACGCCACTGCATCATCGCATAGGCCAGAGAGCCGCGCCGTTCGTGTGGTTGTTGCTCCTTTCCCTCCTCCTCCGGCTGCGGGTGTCGCTGTTAAGCACCGCCGTTGTTCGATAACCCACGCCATGAGCACCGTGCCGAACATGTGGGGCAGGTGGTTCGAAAAGGTGGTGGCGTGGGCGGCGGGCTGCAGCAGATTGTATTCCAGCACGTCGACAGGACTCTGCGACGGAGGCAGTGCGGGCGAGGAGGGCAGCGAGAGACGAGAGTTGCCTGCCTCCTCGTCCTCCTCGTCGTTGCCGTAGTCGTCGGTTAAAGGAGGTGCCCCTTGCAAAAGTCCGGCGTCACCGCCTTCGCCGTACTCGTCCTTTCCCTCTTCATCGCCCTGCAGCGCCTCGGCGCCGGTGTGCTGCTCCCGCTCCAGCGCTATGGTGTGGCAGCGCTGACAGAACCCGTCCCTCTGCTTTTGAGCGACGGCGTCCATCGTGCGACTAATCTCGTACAGCACCTGCACCGTGTAGCCCACGGCGGCGGCAAGGGAGGGGTGCATGGCAGGGGTAGTGGTCGCAGCGGCCGGTGCATCGTGTCCGAGCTCCTTTCCCTTCCCCTCCTCGTCCACCATGTGCTGTTGAAGGGCTGCGGCCTGCGCGGCTGCCAACTGCCCCTTCTGCAACAGCAGCAGCATCGCCTCCTCGTGACCTGCTTTCACCTGGCAGCTCCCCAGCATCTGCATAAAGACACGGCGACGCCGCGACGCATCAGGCGGGGGGTCAAAGCGGGTCGCCTCCGTCCACCACTGCCACATCTCTGGTGGCACCTTCAGAGCCGCGGTGAGGGCAGCGGCAGAGGCGGGGGAGACCGTCGACCCGCTCCTGTCGACCGGGAGTCTCAGCAGGGCAGAGATGACTGCCCGTATCGCGTGGAACCACAACCAGGTATGCCGCGACAGGATACGTGCGAAGAAGTCCGGCGCAGGAAATCGCGTGGCATCCGTTGGGGCATCCGGGTCCGCACAGATGTACCCGCTAATCGCCAGGGTGCCGTGGATCTGCACAAAGGCACGCCAGGCAAGTCGGTTGAGGACGAGGGTGTAGCACGCGGCGGGCAGCGACGTGAGACTGTAGTGCAGCACGGTAACGCCACCGTAGGAGAGGTACTCGTTTTGGTGCTCGATGAACACGAGACCGTCGGTTGCCACAGAGGAGGTGCGCAGGATCGCGTTGCGCGGGCCCTGGTCGAGGCTCACACACAGAGCATACAAGATGGAGCTTAGCACACGGTGCACCACACAGTTCGTGGCGTTGCTGTACGGCATGTTCGCCGGCGTCATGAGGAACTTCACCACGTCGGGGTTAGTGAGCACCTGCACCTGGTACTCACACAGCGGGTAGCGGCTGCTGTCTTCGGACGTTTCGTGGGCGTTGATGCACTCGGCGTAGGTCGCCATGAGCGCACCGACGGGCAGGCGGAGCTTCGGTACACTCAGGCAGTGACCCACACACTTGGCGAGCACGGAGCGCCACGAGTCCGGGGAAGATCGCTTAAGCGGCCTCTCGCGGTCTGTGACAGGGCGGAGTGTCTCGAACAAGAAGACGGGGTGCAGGCAGCTAAAGCTGTCTGGCAGCGCAGCAAGAATCAGATCCTTCTGCTTCACCGCGGCAGCCGTGACGGGCGCCTTCGTGTTGCCTTTGCCCTCCCCTGCTTCCTCGCTGCCGTGGTGCGCTGCCAGCTTTGCATTCCAGCAGAGCGGCTCCATCCACAGCTCCGCTACAATCTGCTTCGCCACCTCTGTGGTGGACAGAAGCGCCCAAAGCTGGTTTGACACCGGCACCAGCCAGCCAGCGAGCCAGTCGTACGTGTCGGCGATCAGGGCCACATCATCCATCAGGGACGCCTCCGCATCCTTCGGGGTAGGCGGAGGCGGCGGAGCCCCAGCCCCAGCAGCAGCAGCGGAGGAGCCGCCGCTGATGGACGGTGCGGCTGGAGCTTTCTTGCTGCCTTTCTTCTCCATCGCCTTCGCCCGCTTCTGGGCCTCGCCGATGCGGAGGTACTGCAGAAGGGTGAGGGAGATGAACTGGATGACACCGCGCAGCAGCACCACCACCCACGCTCGATCCTCCTCGGCGAGCGTGTCCAGCGCGCTCAGCCCCCCACCCGCCTCCGCGTTAGCCTCTCCGGCTGGCGCTGCGGCGGTGGGACGGCGGTGTCGGCTGCAGAAGGACTCCAGCTTCCACGCTGTGGGGTCGCCGCAGTCGCACATGCCGCCGCCTGACCCTTGAGTGATGCGGTAGCGGTGGTTCACGCACGGGGAGTGGCGAAAGCAATCCATGCACATCACACAGGTCGGGTCGGCGCCGCAGTCAAGGCAGCGCACGACCATATCACCATCGCGGCAGAACCGGCCGCAGACTGCAGAGGCCGGTGCCACCCCCTCCGCTGGGGTCAGGGCTGCTTGAAAAGACACACCGCCATCCTCGGCATTGGCGACCTGCTCCAACCACCCACTGAGCGGGGCCTGCAGCTGGGCACCACAGAGGTGCGCCACAAAGCTGAGCGACTCCAGCTGGTGCAGCCCGGCATCGAGAATCTCCTTCAGCTTCTGCGGATGCTGGCGGAGCGGCTTGGCGTAGGTCGGGTACGCCTTGTGGTGCAGGATCTCCGCAGCGGTGGCGGCGAGGATGTTGGGCAGCACGGCATCGTTCAGTGCGTTTTCTTTGCGAATGTGTTCCGCGAGGAGTGCGTTGGTCAGGCACTCGTCGACGAGGGCCACCAGCTCTGGCTTTTCACATCCACTGGGAATGGTGATGTTGTGCTCCGCGGCGTAGAGGCGGAGCTGGGAGATGCTCCACGTCGCCGGCTTGGCCGGGTCGTAGCCCATGAGGCGTCGTACAAAGCGCTTCGTGGTGAGGAACAGTGGGTTGCGCTCGGCGAGGTAGAGAAGATAGCGAAGACACTGAGAAAAGAGATAGGCGATGCAGGGGACAAGGAACGTGGCCAGTATCAGAAGAGCGGTTTCACTCCACGAGAGGGTATTAGGATACGGTGGCCGTTCTTCCGCTAAGGGTGAGGTGTCGGGTGCGCTGCTATTGCCTGCGCTGCGAGGTACAGCGGCGTGGAAGTACCGCTATAGAAGCGAGCAAAGAAAGGTGAAGGTGAGGACTGCTGAAAGGGAGGAAAATGGAGATCTGAGAGCTGAGAGGATACACGCCTGCAACTGTCAGAGAAAAAGTTGTGTAGCAATCTAAGCAGAACCAACCAACTAGCCAACCAGCAAGAAGAAACGAAGCAGATGAAGGGTATCGCCCCTGCAGCCGCCTCCCATTCACAGCGAGCACAAAGAGAGCGCCGGTGATGGAAGAGAGGGAAGAAGGAGAGGAAGACAGAGGGGGGGGGGAGGAAAATAGATGAATACTAGGAATAACGAGGCGGGGCACAGAGAAATGAGTGGTGTTCGTGAACAGAATGCAAACACACAAACAACACAGGATACTCCTTCAGCTCCTGTGTGTGTGTGTGTGTGTGTGTGTGCGAGGCGGCTGTATTTATCTTCCTCTATATGTGTGTATGCGCGCGGTGAGGATGCTGGGTGTCCTATAAAAGGAAAAGCAAACAAGCACACTAGCGATAAAGTGATGAAAGGGAAGACTGGGGAGAGCAAAGACAAACGGAAACGAGCATTAAACAAACAAAAACTGCGAGTTGGTGTGCAATGACTTCCGATTGAATTTCTTGTGCTTCTGCGATGGCCATGCCCACAGATGCAACCCGATATATATATAGAAATCAAGAGGAGTGATACGCGATGTCGCGTGCGCGAGGTGCGAGAAGGAAAAAAAAGAGTGTGAGAAGGAGAAGAGAGGGAGACGTTTATGTGAGAATGGCCACCCCCACAAAGAAACATGGGGAGGTGTCTGTGTGTGTGTGTGTGTGTGTGAAAACCACGCGCTGGAAGACAAAAAAAAAAACGCAGCAGCCAGTTTTTTCCTCTTCTTCCGAAAATGGGATGAAGAGACGGTGATGATGGTGGAGAGGCGATGACGATGACCGACTTCCCGCAGTCAATGCCGTTTCCCTCTTCCGCTGCCCTCCCTGTCTTCATGGGCTTTATCTTTCGCCTACCGTGCAGGTGGTGTCCACATTTACACTCCCACCCATCCGGCCATACACCCGGCCGCACACACGCACACACGCACACACACGTGCTCTCTCCCTCCCTCTCTCTCTCTCTGAAAAGTAGCTTTGTGTTTCGTTCAAAGGAGGAAAAAAAAGAACAGTTGCGGTAGCAAAAGAGGAACAACAACGACAAAGAAGCCAGCATCCACAACAGGGGTTCAGCAAACACCGCTTAAGGTGCCCTCCTCCACGTCTCTCGCTCTCCCACCCGCGCTCCCCTCCGCCTGCTTTATACCACGTTACAGGTCAGCCACCATGTGAAGAAAAGGAGTGGAGGAAACAAGAAGAGACAACAACGTCAACAGCAAGGAATACACGACGACGACGATGACACACACGCTTGTATGCATATGCACAGGGCGGACAATACGTGGTTGACCAGACAGAAATCGCATCACACACACAGACACAAACGACAGAAACAGAAATAAGAAGAAAAAAGGAAAGGAGAGCTGGAGCCACCCCTCAAATCAGGTGCACTCTCGCTCACATACACACACACACACACATACAGAATAGAGAAAAGTAGAGGAAAAGAGAAAGAAAGGGTGAATAAGAGAACTGCAAATACACACACGTACATGCACACACAAACACACAGATACAAACCAGGCGAAGTGAAAGGCAATGAGGAGGTGTGAGGCGTCAAATCTGCTGCAGGTCATCACAGACACGCGCTTCTACTTCTTCGACTTGCGCAAGTCTACCATCATCTTGTACTCGCTGACGTACGCGCGTTTCGCGTCGAGGGTGCTCATCCCTTTCAGCTTCGACCACGCGTCCCACTTCGCCTTTCCGGCGTAGTCAAAGAAGCCCGGGCGGGTCGTGTTCACGTCCCCCTTTGTCGCCTGCTTGTAAAGCCCGTAGAACTTCAGCTGCACTTCTTGGCTTTCCTTCGCAGCCATGTCCCCAAAGGCGCGCGCGGCTGAGGTGAACTCCTGGTCGATGGAGGACATCGGAAGGGCGTTGTCCACCTGTGCGGGCGTCGCCGCACCCGACACCCCGCTGTCCACGTCGTTCACGCCGTTCGGAAAGAGGGCACGGCGCAGCGCGGGCAGCGGCGCTTCACCGGTCTCGAGACGGTCCACCAACGCCCGGCACACCCGCCGAACCGTCTCGACCACCTCGTTGGCATCCTCGCTCAGCAGGTCCTCGGCGCTGCCGACACCACCGCCCTCAGGGGCCCCCGACGGCGTCGGCATCGGTGCTGCAGCGGGCTGTGTGCGTGGCGTGTTGCGTTCCCGCATCAGCGTGCCGTCCATGCTGCAGCTGAGCTGCGGGGTGTCCTTCGCCGCGGCCTGCGAGGACGCGTTGCTGTGGCTGAGGCTACGGCGGTGGTTGCTGTCGGGCCGGTCGCGCAGCCCCATAAAGAAGTTCGTCCACATGAGCAGCCAGCTCTGCAGGGCGGCTTGGGCTTCTTGCTTCGTGGAGCCGGAAACCCAGAGCGACGTCGGCGCCGCCCCGTCCGCGCGGGATTGAGCGTCTTCGGGCTCCTGCGTCCAAGCCTCCTCGGCCGCCTCGAGCACCTGTTCTACCACCGCGTAGTAGAGCAGCTCTACCCGGGTGCGGAACTTGTGTGGCGTGTTCGCCGTGCCCACCGCGGTGGCACCGCTCGTGGAGAACACCGCTGCCGCGTCCCCTCCGTTGTTGTTCGTCGTCTGCCCGTTGGCCTCGTCGGCGCGGTAGCTGCCGGCGTCAAGCCACAGCTCGCGGAACCGCTCGGCGTGGGTGAGGGGCCTACCCATCACGTAGGCTCGCAGCGGCGAGGGTCGGCCAGGGACGTCGGCGAGCAGCGTCTCCACCTTCCGCCGCAGCACCCGCATCGTTGCCGCATCGCGCACCGCCGCCGCCGCCACCACGCCGGAGACGAGCACCGACAGGAAAGGGCCGCTGAAGCCGCACGGGGAGGCGACGTTGAAGTACCCGCCCTCCTCTACAAAGTCCATGAAGTCCTCCAGCGTGCAGTCGCGTGAGAGCAGCTTCGTGATGGTGACGAGGTGACCCGACCAAATCATCGAGCCCAGCTTCTGCGCTGCCACGCGCGACTCGACCAGCTGTCGAATCGTCGCCATCATCACACGGTTCTCAGTCGAGATGGACACGGCACGGCGTCGACGCCCCGACGCGCTGCTCTCCTCGACGGCCTCGCGGCAGCCAATCCAGAGGGCCGTAAAGGCCAGTTGATGCACCTGCTGCGGGCGGCAACTCCACCAGAAGGAAATCGGTACGGGTGGGTGCAGATGACGGCCAAGGCTGCTGCCACGTGGGGTGCCGGTGACGCTGTGGCCGCTTTGGTCGCGGCTGAGGGAGTGGTGCGCAGGGGACGTGTTGCCCGCGTTCACGACAGAGATGGATAACGGTGCAGGTGGTGGTAGTGGTGCAGAGTTAAGACTAGAGAGGTGGGGGGAAGGGTCCCGGCTGGCCGTCGCAGCGTGGAGCATCGAGACGGGCACACCGGCTGTGCTTGCCACCTCCACACCTGCCCCACCGGCGCCGTGCTGACGGTCTATGAGGAGAGCCTGGCCACGTAGGACCGGGGCGAGTGTGCCTTCAAAAATGTCCATCACCTTCGTCAAGAGCGCTAGGTCACCATTGTGGCAGAGCTCAAAGAGCACGTTGGCTTCTACAAGGAGGGGCGGGTGCTGCGGCAACCCAGTGAGACTTGTGCAGAAGTCACGCAGCACGCCGATGGCGTTCTCCGGCACCGCAGACAGGGCACGGCGAGAGGCTGCCGCCACACTCGTCTTGCTGCCGGGCAGCGCCGCTTGCCACCGTCGCTCGATCTCCATCACCACACTCTGCAGCAGCGGACGTAGCGCTTTCAGCACGTTCATCAGACAGTACACCTCGCCCTTGTCCTCGAAGAGCGCGTTCTCCTCCATCAGGAGTTCATCGTTGTACTTGGCCACACTCTGCAGAAGCAAGTCTTCCGTGGAGCCCGGCAGTGGCGCGGCGGAGTTGGTTCCGTCGTTGTTGTAGTTGCTTGTGCCCGTCGCTCGTGAAATGGGGATCGCCGTGAAGGCTGGGAGGGGGGTGGCGACGCTGCCACCGACAGACCGCACCGGACTTGGCGCCCGACTTTTGCGCACCGCCGCGGAGGAGGAAGGGGAGTGCCGGACGCGACCGTGGAAGTGGCCAAGGAGGACGACTGTCCCACCCAGCTCGCGACGCACCTGACAATCGAGAATGGGGTCGCCAGCCGTGAGAACGGTGGGGGCCGCCACCGCAGCGGAGCTTACAGGTTGGTCCTGTGCGAGTCTCGCGGCGTCGCCGATGCTCCCGCGGACGGTGTCCTCGTTCTCCTCATTGCTGCCGAGACTGGCCAACACCGGAGAGTCAGTCGACGCCATGTGGCGCGCCCCCGCCGCTTCCTCCTCCTCCACTGTACACACCGTACTCGGCGTGTTCGCGAAGTACGTTATGGCCTCCACCGCGTGGTCCACGTGGAACTGCAACAGCGTCTGGACAGCGGACTTGTTCCCCGTCATAAGTGCGACGTGCAGTGGCAGCCACAGGTCCGTCACGCTGTCCGCAGCACTCGGCAGCGCGAGTGGGTCATCGAGGATGCTCACCTCGACCAAGACGGAGCGGTAGGCGAGTTCAGCGGCGCGGTGGATGGAGGCGTTCTGGACCTCTTGGTGCATATTCTGCAGCCGTGTGTTCAGGTACGCGGTGCTGTCCACTGGCGTCATCGCCGCATCGTCCAGCACGCGGAACGTGATGGGGATACCTTGGAAAATGGAGGTGCCCCAGTACGACTTGGCGGCCACGTCGGGCTTGCGCAGCTGAGTGAACTCAGCCGGTGACGCACTAGCGTCAACGTGCGCAGACGTCATCGTTTGACGTTTTTTTTCCTGTCGCGTGTGTGTGTGCGTGTGCTGTTTGTGTTCTCGGTTCCGTTTCCTGCTTTTCGCCGACTCGTGGCGCGGGCGTCGAAACCACAGGAGGGGGTGGGGAAGAGACGGAAGACGGCGTGACAACCGTGCAAGAGAAATCAGCAATACCCAAGGCAAGGACGAGAGCGGGGGCGCAACTTCGGCGTTTCGCAGAAACCGCCTTCTCTTTCCCATACGCAGACACCCACACCCACACCTACGCACGCCTTTCGATACCTCGTTTTTCCTTCTGGCTGAGGCGGATGTGGTTGTCGGGTGGCGAGAACGATGACGAGAAACACAGAGAATAACAACAAAAGAGAAACCAAAAAGAGGCACAAAATGCTTGAGAAAGAAAGAGCAGCGCAGATTGCAGCAAAAACTACCGTGTGTATGTACGACCTTCTCGGCTGCGTTGACGGTGGTGACTCTAATACGGCGTCAGCACAGGTGCGGCTGGCGTGGGTCAGGTACGATACGTTGGTGAGCCAGTCGAACGGGTTGTCCAAAGCAAAAAAAAGGAAAGAGAGAAAAGAAGGCGTGCGGAGGAGGAAGGGGTGCTTTGTGTTGCAGCTCCCTTTTGTCTCTGTTCCTTCTCTATTCTAACAAGTCAGTAAAGTCAGTGGTGGTGAATCTAGCCGACATTTGTGCATGTGCGTATGTGTGTCGTGGTGACAGAAGGACGAAGCGGAAGGTGTGCGGAGAGGAGAGTGTAACGGTCGACGCCGCCAGCGTCGAGTGAGATAAACAGCAGCATTCAAACACACACACACACATGCAAAGGCATACACATATTGCATGAAAGAAGAAATACCTGGGAACGCATGAAGTCCCTCACCTGCCATTCCGCACCAGTCTTACGTTGGGAGGTGAGCCGGTGGCAAGAGAAGGCGGCGCAAATACGACGCCACTGTCTTCCAAGGGGAGCAAGGGAAGCGACATTTATTGCTCAAGCGCTTTGTCGAAAACTGCGTCGACGAGCGGTGATATCTTTCTCTCACCCACTTTCTCTACGAACGTACATGTGTGTGTGTGTGTGTGTACGGAGGTTGCTTTCATTGGCGTATACAGAGGATTCAGAGTAATGCTATACATGTCAGCCTCCTTGGCAGAAGGAGAAAACAACACATTGAGGGGGAGGGGTGCATCGACGACGTCGACCTCCACGCTATACACACACATACACAAGCCCCCCTTTTTTGGGAAAGCAACAATAAAGAAGACGTCTCCCTCCTCAAGAGGCAGAAGACGGGTGTTCACGAGCCCCATCTGCGCTTGTCCCCCCTTTTAACCACGTCTGCGCTACAGCTGCAGATTGTTCTGCCGAGAACACTGCTGCTGCTCGGCCACATACCGCGCCACACGTTGCATCCACTCATGCAGGTCAGCATTGTAGAAGCTCAACGAGGTGTAGCCGCTGCCGCCGTGCGGCCACGCAGAGGAGCAAGCAGGCCCATCCTCAACCTCCTCGCCGTCGACGTCTGCCGTGGTGGCAGAGACCCTGCCGAGCCACTCGCAAAGAAAACTAACGATGGTCGGCGAGAGGGGGCAGCGAGGCAGCAGCCGCTGCACATCAGCTTCCACACGGGCTTCGTCTAACACTGCGGCGGCGACGCCGGAGTCGGCGGCAGCGGCGGCTGCCACGATGGCCTCCAGCAACTCGCGTAGAAGGTTCTGTTGGGCCTCCTCCCACTCCTCCGCGTATTGCTGACGCCGACGCTCTCGCTCTGCCACTTGTCGGTCACGCACGGCCTCCGCCAGGTCGTTGCGTGTCCTGCCGCTTTCGTCGCCGGCGGCGACGGTGGCGGATGTGGCGGCGGGCTGCGGGGAGTCTGCGTTGCCACCGGAGCTGCGCTGGGCGGGGCTTGCGTTGATGCCCCCCACACGCGGTGACGACTTGCGTAGGGTGGAGGAGGGACCGCCTGGCGAGGTGGCGGTGGCGTTGGGCCCACCGGCCCCCGCAGGAGCAGAGGAGGAGGGAACACCAACGACTCCCCCTCCTCCTCCTGCGACAGCTGAGCTCGATGTCGCTGTGGCACCTCCTCCTGCCCCAAGACCGGTGACACCACCGCTGTTCCCATTCGTCACGTTGCTGATGCTGCTTGTCGGACCGCCTGCCACACCAGCAGCGGCGAGGTGGGAACGCAGGGTCTGCTGTGCCCTCGACACGGCCGCTGCGAGGGTGGACCGCGCTACCTCTTCCTTTGCCCTCCCACCGTCCGCGTCGTTCTTCGCTGGCGGTGCGGCGGCACCATGGGTGGTAGTGTTGGGCAGTTCAAGCGCAGCGTCCGTCGCGCGCTCCGCTTCATTCACACGGTAGAGGCAGCGCAGTACCGCACGCAGGTGACGGCGGAGCATCTGCACGGTGCCTGTGCTGAGCTCCAACGAGATACAACTCCAGCGCAGTGTTGCAGAGACCTGGCTCGCTGCTGCAGCGCCGTCAACAGGTGCAGCTGCACCACCCTTCGCATTCTCTTGCAATGTGATACTGGTCGTTGAGGCAGCACCAGCGACACTGGCAGCAAGCGCAGCGTTCGACTGTGCGACACCACCATCACCAGCAGCAGTAGCACCAGCCGTCGTTGTTGTGTTAACCCCACGGGATGGCTTGGTAGCTGCGTGTGGTTTGCTTCCTCCCGCTGCAGCTAGCGACGTCGTCGGCTTCAACGCTGCCGCTGCCGCGGCGTTACAATCATCCAGGTGAGACTGCGTCAACGACAGGCCTTCCTGCTGAATCTGATCGAGGAAGGCCCAGTTCGTTGAAGGGACGAGGCATGCGGTGGGAGAAGGAGGGAAAGGGGGCCACACCGACCCGCCATTTGCTGGTCCACCGTCCTCACCGCTGCTGCGACGCATCGACACCACGGCGCCAGCGGCGGACGGGCGAGCGGCGCCCCGCCCACGCGATGACGTGCTCGCAGTCGCACCGCCTGCTGCAGCTGCTGTTGCTGTTGCTGTTGTTGTTGCTGTCGTACTACCTGACACTGTTGTGGACCCACCGGCGACTCGTGCGTTGGCTGCCGCCACAAGGTGGGCTGGGGGCAGCAACACCGTGGCGTCATTGGTGGACGCAGGCGAGGAGGAGGAGGGGATGAGCGACGGGGGCTCCGTCAGACCGGCGTCGTGCAGGGGGGAGACGGCAAGAAACAGCTGCCACGATGACGGTGTTGCAGCGTTGCCGCACATCAACTCTGCCTCTGGTGGCGTTTGACCCGCCTGCTTACCAAAGGACAACGACGACGTCGACGACGGGGGCCCTGGGACACCGACGGCAGCGGCGGCGACGGAGTTGTAGAGCGGCGCGCCGAGGACATCGGGTCCGACGGCAGAGAAGAGCTCTGCGGGCACGGCAGACAGCAGCACCGGTGGCACCAGCGCCTTCCAGACGTCCGCCTCTGAAAAGCTCAGCACTGCGCCGCTGCCCCCCGTTGGCGAGGAGGGCTGCAGGTTGCCCACTGCGCCACCACCACCACCACCGGGTCGCTTCTGGATTGCTGCGGCACTGCCACTCGTTCTGCGCTGAGCCCCACCCTTCTGCTGCTGCTGCTGTTGCTGCTGCTGCTGCTGCTGGCACAGCACTGCACTGACTGCCTCCAACAGCTGCTGCCGTGCGTCATCCTGGTAGCAGAGGTAGGTGCAGTTAATGGGCGGCGATAGCGACTGCAGGTGGGCTGTGAGGAGCTGCACGGCGACGTCGTGCTCAAGGGCTGTGAGGGTCGGCGTGAGGGCGTGTGCCGCCGCGGCCTCGTCAGACAGTGCGGTGAAGGTCAGCGCCAGTGTGGGCACGCTGAGGAGCGGTAATGCTACAGATGTCGAGGCTGCTGCTGCTAATGCGGCAGACGAGCCCGTGGCTGCGGTGAGCGACTGCGGTGCCGCCGCGATGTTGCGCTTCGATGTGCCTGCGGCATTGACCCCACTGCTGCTGCTGCTGGCTGAACCACGTTCGCGACTGCCAGCAGAGCCGACGCGGCCGCTTCCGCCGCCGTTGCCAGTGTTGGCACCACCACCCGCCGCCGTCGGGGCTGTCGCTGATGCTGCGCCTCCCAGCAACTGCTGTTGGATGCTGGGGAGGGCGTAGAAAGGATGGGCGATGACCTCCGCAGCGGCAGAATGCATGCGACTGCCTTGCGCGCCTGCCTGCAGCACCGGGGCTACCTGCAACTGGCCAACGCTGTTGTGCGTCTGCTGCACCGCTGTGCAGAGCGACTCCGGCCACTGCGACTGTAGGAGGATCGCAGCGGTGTCACGCAACTCGGAGCTGGGGATGCGGGGATCGGTGAGGTACCCACGAAAGCCATCCGCGCCGGTGCGAACACGGCGCTCCATGTCCGAGACGAGACCCGCGAGGAGTGCGCAGGCAGCCACGATGGTCTCCAGCTGTGACAGGAGCGCGTTGTGGTGGGCGGCGGCAACGGCGCCACGCTTCGCGGTTCTGCGCCACCGCGAGCGGGCATTGCGGATGTGGGCGGAGAGGACCGCAGCAAGGTCCAGCAGAATCCCACGCAGCAGCGCGTGACGTTGGACAGGGAAAGTAACAAACAGCTGAAGGGTGTCAAGAAGTTCCTCGCAGACTTCACGGGTGGCCGGGGGCAGCGCACGCAACGCGGCGTCACGCGACGACAGGACGGGGGCGGCCTCAGCAGCGGTGACGGCGACTGGCGGTGCGTCGTCGCCGAGCGCAAACTCCACCGTTTGCCCGACACCGCCGTTGTGGTGGTTGGTGGTGTCGGCGTTGTCGTCGTCATCGTCACTGTCGCGCGGACAGTGGTGCTGTGCGTCCAACGCGCTACACACCAGCCGTGTCTTCATGTGGGTGAGCACTAGCCGCGACTCGAGCCAGAGACGGGGGTGGGCCTGCGCGGTGTACTGCGGACACACCGCCTCCAGTGCCTTTCGCAGCAGCAGCAAGGCATCGGGGTTGGCGCTAAGGGCGGACGCTGGGGGTGTAGAGGGAATTCCGGTGAACGGAGTCCCACATGAAAGGGTGGGACGCGTGGTGCTGTTACTGATGGCGTCCATGATTGGCTTCCGTGAAGATGGTGGGTGTGGCGCACGGCGTAGGCTGGCGGAGGCTGCCGCCGTCGTCGCAGCAGCGCCAGCACCCGCGTTGTTCTTCCCCATTCCTTTCTCTGCGGTTGCCGCCGTCATCTGCGATCGTGTTGCAGGTGCGACGGAGGCGGACTGCAGCTCGATGGCACAGCAGTTCATCGCGTGGTGCAGCCGCCACACATCCCGCGTCTTGGCACAGCCGGACATCGGACAGAGCGGCACCAGTGTCTTGGCGTTGGGCGACTCCAGCACCACCGCAGCGACCTGTTGCGCAGCGGGAAAGGCACGCCACGCCAGGACGCCGCGCTCCGTCACCGCCACACGTTGCAGCTGCTCTACCACGCGCTGCATGCTGGGCACAGAGGACCAATACGACGGTGATTCATCCGAACCCGGATGCTCTGCCTCCCACCACTGCAACGCCACCGCAGCGCTGCCATCGTCTGTCACGCCGTTCGTGGCGAGGTCGTTTGCGAGGGCCACCGCTGCTGCTGTAGTTGTCGCTGGCTGCAGCGGCGCAGCGCGGCGCAAGTCCGCCGCCACCGCCGCCGCATCTTTCAGGCGGCCCATCTGTGCGAGGGCGTAGAGTCGGTAGAGTTGGAAGATACACCGCTTCGTGCCCATGCCGCCGAAGGTGTCGCACAGCTGCAAAGCCTGTGTGCCTGCCGCCTGCTCCAGCTGCGCGTACTGGCGAAGCGCGCAATAGCAGTGGCACATCAGCTGCCACACGCGCATCCAGTGGATGTATGTGAAGTTGAAGGGCAGGGCGGCCTCCCCACGAGCACCACCGCAGCCGTCGCCGTGGTCGCCTTGAAGCCCGTAGCCGCGCAGCGACTCGAGCGGGGCGGACGCGGGTCGCACTGCGGTTTGTGGTGCCCGCCCCTCCCCTACCGTGAAAGGTGAGCAGCCCGCTCGTCCGGCGTTGTACTCCGCGATGGCAGACGTCAACAACTGCAGGCATGCGCTGTACTGCCCCTGAGCGGCGAGCACTTCACTTGCCATGAGGACGGACCATTGACGGATGGAACCCAACGCGTCCAGCCACGACAGGCTCTCCGCCGACAGCCTCGCCATCGCGGTGGGGTCAGCACTAGCGGTGTTGGCGCGGGTGCGCGCCAACATTGCTTCCCCGGAAACGCGCGTGGCCCGGCAGGGCGCGATGCCCTCCCCCTCTTTTCCTCCCCCTCCTCCTCCCGCTGCTCCTGCCCCCGGTGTAGAGGTCGAGGGCACGCCCACCAAGGCAAGGCGCACGTCAGGGTTGCGGAGAGACTGCAGAAGCACCTGGGCGCAACGACACGCCTCCGTGCACGCGTTCGTCGGGTGCTCACCGGTGGCCAACGGCGGGAAGGCTGCCGAGGCTGCCGACGATGCCGTCAGCAACACACCACCACCACCACCACCAAACACGAACGGTTGAGCAGAGGCAGAGCTGCGACGACGGCCGCCACACGATACGGCAGCAGCAGCAGCGGAGGAGGGAAACGGCGTGGCGGAGGCCGCCACGTCGGAGAGCCCCGACCCGCCCCCGCCTTCCACCCACGTTGCTGAGGATGGTGCAGGCAGCGAGAAGGAGGGCGGGGTGCGGAAGAGGTAGAGCGGGTCGCACGTGCCGAGCCGCACGAGCACCTCTGCCACGGTCAGGCACAGCTTGCGGAGGAGGCACACACCGTACCGACTCTCCAGAGCAGTGGAGGTCAGCAGACCGCACCCGACGAGGGGCAACGACGACACCGCTGTGGCGCCGCTGGAGGAGAGCCCCGCGTCGCCGGCAAGACCGGGGAGGCAGGCAACTACAAAAGACCGAATCGATGCGGTGTTGTGTGGCGAGGACGGACTCTCGTAGTCTCTGTAAAAGAAGAAGGGCGCTGCGACGGAGGCGGGGAGGACAGTGGCAGCCGTTGGCAGGGCGGTGGAGGTGCCGCAGTTGGCTGGCGCTGCTCCCGCTGCTGCTGAGGCAGCCCCACCCCCACCCGTCGCACCACCACCACCACCACCTGGCGAAGCCCCGGTACCGCCCGCACCCTTCTTCGCGCCAGCCACCGCCGCAGACGACGATGCTTGTGCCCCACCAGCGCCTCGTGCGGTCACCGCAGCAGCCATGGCAGAGGCGATGGAGTAGTAACCGGGAAGGCCGGCTGCTGCAGCTGCGCCGACCACACCACGCAGCGGCTGCGGCAGGCCCGCGCCGACGCAGACGGTGTGGACATGTCGCATCGCAACTGAGAAGCTGCCGAGATCGGCGGCGGCGATGGCGCGCACGAGGCGGGCCTCAACCGTGAGCTCCACCTGCTGCAGGTACACCGTTGCCATAAAGTCGCTGAAGGCGCCGAGTACAGCCCCCTCCACGCTGAAGTGCGACTGCACAAGGAGGTGGCCGGCGTGGATGAGGGCCCTGCACCACGTGACCGAGCGTGTCCGGCACGGCGGTGGCGGCCCGCTGCGGCAGCGATGCAAGAGCACTGTTCCCGTCCTGCCACGCCACGTCCACGTTCAGCGCGGTGACGTCGAGCTGGCAGTACTCTGCACAGGGAAGGGTCGCAACACGTCGTCGGTACGGTGGCGACGACGACGGCAGCTTCAGTGAGGGGTCCCTCGCACTCCCGCCGCCCTCCACCACCGCCGGCAAGCGCCAGTGCTGGTGGATCAGTTGCGCACACAGTAGCTGCGCATCCGTTGCGCGGGCGGCGTCAGTGGAATAGGC
Source organism: Crithidia bombi (assembly GCA_900240985.1). Lineage (NCBI taxonomy): Eukaryota > Euglenozoa > Kinetoplastea > Trypanosomatida > Trypanosomatidae > Crithidia > Crithidia bombi. Next base: position 302,672 of record OESO01000021.1, on the reverse strand, counting down.
GTGTTCTGCGAGTGACGTTAGCGCTGCCATCATCCACACGAGTCCCTCCACACCACGACGACTCGCTGCTGCAGTGGACGACGATAACGATGACGGCGGTGGCGGTGGCGGGACAGTGCGTTCCGCGTGCCAGTCCTCAAAGACGTGTGGGGTGGAGAGGAAGCAGTCCAGGGAGTCCATCCAGTTGCGCTCCGCCTCTTGCCGTCGCCCTGCCACTGCGTAGACGTTTCCCAACTCGTAGAGGCACTCGCCCAGGAGATGGAGGGAGCCGGCGGAGCGCAGCGCCTGTGCGGCTTGCTGGTAGGCCTCCACCACCGCCTTCCACGACGACCCACTGCGAGTTGCGAAGGCACTGTCGCTGCCCGCTGTTGTCTTTGCAGACGCTCCCCCCGCTGCTGAAGTCATCGACCACTGCTGCCGTCGTGCGGATCGTGCAATGCGAAGCAGCCACCCACCGTCCGAGACGCTGCGCAGAGCCTTCTCCAAGGCTTGCAGCGTCGTCCCGCCAGCCGTCTCTCGTCCAGCAGCAGCACCGCCGCTGTCGGCGTCCTCGACGCGCAGCAGACACGGCAGCAGCTCCGTTGCGTAACGACCGTTTGTCAGCAGATGGGCGACTCTGTATGCCGCCGCACACATCTTCGGATTGAACGTCTCGAGCGTGCCGGCCAGTGAAAGCAGCTGCTCCATCAGGTACGCCTCCGGCATGTCTTGCCCGTAGCACGCCGCGTCGACGCCGGTAAAGGCGGAGACCTCGTTATCCAGACTTGTTTTCGCTGCCGCCTCGCCTGGAAGTCGGAGCCGCGGTGATGCAATGTTGGCAAGGCCCTCGAAAGGGAAGTACGGGATGGACTCCGCCGCCATCGTCACCGCTGCTTGAAGGGCAGCGCGGGCCTCTGCAGCCCCGGTCGGTGACTGCTCTTCCCCTGCGCTAGACTGCTTCGGCTTCAACGCGCTCACAAGAGCCCCGGTGCGTTTTCGAGTTTGGGGGGCGAGGGCTAACAGCTCCGCCACCGACACCAACCTCGCCTTCAGCAACGTCGACTGGGACGCGATGGGCAGTAACACCTGCTGGGCTTGCTGAATGATGTTCGCCCGCGCCTGCAGCTCGTCGCGAACCGCCTCGGCACGCGTCTCCGTCTCCGCTGCCACACACCAGCTCAGCTGCAGCAGCTCGTAGCGACGCTGCTGTCTTGCCCGCAAGCTGGCCCGACATGCCATCTCGTGTTCCCCTTGCTGCCCAGCGACAGACATGTAGGTGAAGAGGGAGGGAACAGTGCAGACGAAGACGTCGCGGTGCGCCCACGCCACTGCCGCACCAACTTTGACAGTTGTGGGCTGAAGAACGCAGTAGTGCACATCGCGGCGGGCGTCGTAGTACCCCTGCTGCACAGCAGCAATCGAAAAGAGCGGCACCGTCAGCAGCTGAGGCACGAGGGCGGCTGCGGTCGTGGCGGACGGCGGAGTGCGCTGCAGGTAACTCACCGCCAACTGCACCGCGGCAGACGCGCGTGACGGAAGCCACACATACTGGAAGAGGTTGCTTGCACACACACAGTGGTGCAGCAACTCCTCCGTGAGCTGGGCGGTGTCGTCCATCTCCGTGTCTTCATGACCGCTCATCGGAGGGCGTGTGTCGCTGCTGCTGCCGTTGTCAACGTTCTTTTTCTTGTCACAAGGAGTTGCACGGAGTGGCGAGGTGAAGGACGCACCATCGCCGGCTGCCGTGAGTGCTTGCGTGTCTGCCGTCCCCTCGATAAGGGCGAGAAGCTCCTGTAAGACACGCTTTTCTCTCATCGCATCCTGCTGCGCCGCGGCTGCCATGTGCAGCAAGGCCGCTTCGATCATGTGCAGCTGCGCAAGGTAGGGGGTGTTGAACTGCACGTAGCGCTGTCGCAGCATCCGCCCTGCACGGCTGCGGCGCCACCGAGCCATACCGCACGTCAGTTGCCTCAGCTTTTGCTCCTCGACAAAGGAGAAGACGCGTGTGGCTTTCGTGTAGGGTACAACGCCACTGGACGCATCCGCCTCCCCATTACGCTGGGTGTCGTCTTCGTCGGAGTCCTCGTCGTTGCCATTGGCGTCCCCCTTTCCACCCACTGCCTTCTTGTGGCTTGTCTTGCTGCTCCCCTTCTTGCCCGGCGCTGCCGTCGCACCACCCCCTCCCTTTCCCTTGCTGACGTTTCCCCCCGTTTCTGTTGCAGCGACACCACCAGTAGGGGAGGGTGACGATGGACCGGTGCCGTTTCCGTGGACCCCTCCCTGCTGCACCTGTACCTGCCCCGCGAGGCTGTAGCCACCCTGCGCCAACCACGCCTCCGTCTCCGCGTTGACGGACGACAGAAACGCACGAATGGCACGGTGGTTTTCATGTGCCTGTTCCTGCACGGTGCGAATGACGTACCGCACGTCAGTTGTAACAGTTGCTGCTGCTACCGCTGCGGCAGCGCTGACGCCGTTGACACCGCCACCCCCGTCTCCCACACCACCGCTGCTTGTCGCTGTCTTCTTGCGAGTGTTGGCGCCGGCGCCTGCGTTGCCATTTGCCCCTGCAGTTGTCATCGCTGCAGCACCCACTGGTGCACTGTACAAGGAGGCAATGCTGAACGCGCTGCCAAGTGACCCGCCCTGACAGCCGTCATCGCTGCAAAAGGCAAGCATCTCACGCACGACGTGAACGCTGAGCTTCACGTAGTTTGGGTCCTCCTTGTACTTGTTCAGCACCTCCATCAAGGCGAGGCACGCGGTGGAGACGGCAGGGGCGACGACGGAGGCGTTGGCGGCGCGCGAGTTTCCGGCCCCGCCGCGGGTACCACCACCACCGGCGTTGGCCCCTCCAGCTGGGCTGCTGCCATACTGCTGTTGTTGATTACTGCTGCTGTTCGCAGTGGAGGCTCCATTGCCGGCGTTGACGCTGCTGCACGTGGCGGTGCCGTACTGCTGCAGGGCCGCAACAACATCCATGTAGATCGGCGGCAGGCCGGAGAGGAGGCTACCGTTGGTAAGCACGGTGGAAGACGCTCGCCGCTCCCCTGACGCGGCGTTGGCGTTTGCGTTGGTCGGTGCGGCCGCGGTGCTCGCAGACCACTGCGATTCGCGCAGCACCTGGGCAGCCTGCAGCGCCGCGTACCACACAAAATCGAAGGGCGCCTGCATGCGCGGCACGTCGTCGTTGTTTGATGTCGTGGTGGGATCGGCGGGGTGCGGGGAGGGTGAGCGGGCCGTGCTCTTCGCAATGATGGTGCTGCTGGTGGTGCCAGGGGCACCCGCAGCGCTGCGGTTCAGCGCGGAGGACATCGCAGGGACGAAGACGGCGCTGGGCGGGGATAGGATGTACGGCCACAGCGACGGAAGGTGGAAGAGGATGTCCTCTAGCAGTTCAACGTACTCACACGGCATGTGGGCATGCAAAAACACCGTGGGGAGGCTTGCCACACCACCGCGTGCGCTGCCGCTCCCGCTAGCGCCGGTTTTCGGCCGCCCTGTGGTGGCAGCGGCAGCAGCGCGATGTCGCTCTGGCGACTCCCCTTCACCCAACGCTGCGGGGACGGGACCGGGGGAGGAGGGGGAGACGGCAGCCTGTTCAGCTTCGTGGCGGTTCTCCACTCCATTCTTCTCCGGCAGGTACGCCACACCGGCGAAGCTCAGTGTGTTTTCCGGCGTGTTTGCGGCAGCAGCGGAGGGGCCAGCGTTTGCGTCACCCGATACGGCCGTGTCGGCACCAGCGGGGTGGTGGCTGCTGTTCCCTTCCTTGAAGGCGGAGCGCTCGTGCCGACTGGCGGTTGAGCCACCCCCACCGCTGTTGCCGCCCTCCGCGACGCTGGGGTGTCCAGTCGAGGCTTGCTGTGCCCGGCGTCGGTGCTGATCGAAGATGCGACGCACCCACTCCGTGGAGCTGGCGTTGTCGTTGATGCAGCGTCGCTGGCGCGGGTTGGGGTTACAAAACACGCTGTTCCACACATGTGCAAAGGTCACCCATAGGAGCTGCAAGAAGGCGTCCATCGCGGTGGCGGCGTTGGCAGCGGCCGCACCTGCACTCGTCATCATCGCTGCCGTCCCCGCACCAGCAGTGGTCAGCGGGCTCGGCAACGCCGCCAGCACCGCCAGCTGCTGCTCCTTAAATAGGCTGAGGACGCGGAGAGCAAAGAGCTGCACCGCGGCATCCGCCCACTGCGGCGACGACGCGGGCAGGTGCAGTACGACGCTGCACAGCTCCACCAGCAGCGGAAGAAGGAGGGCCGCAGCGGGGGAGCCACCGGTGCTGCTGCTGCCAGACGAGGCGGTGTTGTTGTCGGAGCTCCGTGTGAGGTACTCCGTGATGGCGGCCAACAGCTGCTGCGCAGAGTTCAACGTGAGCTGCGAGGATGGGGCCTGTCGCTGCGTGCCCTCGCTGGTGCCGAAGGCGGCGAAGCCGGCGGATTCGTTCTTGTACGGGGCCTGTTGACCGGCGTGGAAGGAAGCAAAAGGAGCTGTGGCTGACGGGTCTGGTAGCTGCTGAATTTGCAGTGCAAGTAGGAGGCGATACGCACTCTGCAGGCTGCCCAGCGCGGACCCGACAGAGGACGCGGTGGTGGATCGTGCGGCTAACGCGGTCAGGGCACGGCGGAACGCCACCCGGGTTGTCGTGCTGCAGTCCTCCAGCACTGCCCAGCGCGGTTGCAGCAGCAGCCTCTCCACAAACGGCGCCGTCACGAGCACCGAGCCCGTCGCACCCCCCTTGCTGAACTCCGGCGATTTCGTCAACAGGTGCTTGTCCAGCACGCTGCGCACCAGCGTCGTCTGCTCCGCCGTGCCACACCGACTGCAGGCCTCGGCCAGATAGCACCACAGCAGGAGGGGGGTGTACAGCAGAAAAGGCTCCTGCGTGGCCTGAGAGTGACGAAGGGACGGTGATTGCGTTGTGGTTGCTGCATCAGCACCATTTCTGAGGCCACCGCTGCCTGGACGATGGGCAGCCTCGCCGCTCACGCTCTGCTCGGCCTCCGTCAAGGCTCGAACCGCCTCATCCACTAACTTCTGCTGCGCCGACGCGTCTGGAGAGTTTAGCGGCACCAACGCTGTGCACACCAGTGCTTCTAAGAGCTGCGCAGACGTGACCATGTCGGTGCCGGCGGCGGTGTGTTGCTGACCCTTCACCCACCGCCGCAGCCGCACCTCCTCGTCCTTGGCGGTCGTCGGCAGCAGCGGTGCCTCCTGCTCGAGCGCCTGCAGGATGCGTAGCTCCTTCGCAGTGGGCCGACCGTAGATCTGCTGCTGATCGTGGCGCTGCTGGAGTGTTTCGAGGTCGACGTGCCGCGCGGCGTAGTCGGCGTGGTGCGCGCGCAGGCGCGCAAGGTGCCACCGCACCGCCACCCACGTGTGCGTCAGCTCGGTAAGACCGTCCCGCGCCGCTACGAGGGTGCGGCGCTGACTGGCCTGCTGTGCCACGGCAGCAGTAGTTGTGGTGGGAGCCGTCGTTGTTGTGGGGTGGCTGTTGTGATGTGGGTAGTGGTGGTAGCCGCGTCCGTGGCCGCCAGCGCCGCTCCCCCCTCCCGTGTGCCGCAGCAGTGACTCTACATGACCCTGCAGGTGACTTCGGGTGAGCTCAAGAAGGCGCTGCACGGTGGTGCCGTGGGCAAGCAGACGAGCAAGCGGTATGGCAGCGATGCGAACCGCCGTTGCCGTCACGCCAGTGCGCTCCCTCGCCTCACTGGGCAGGAGCTGGAGAAAACCTGTGCTTACACGCCGCGCAGCAGCGGCCACACCACGCTCATCCAGCTGAGGGCCCCCACTACTCGGGGTGCCGTTGCTACTGTGCCATAAGAAAGAGAGGACGCACCACACAATCGTCGCGTAATTCGACTCCTCGCGTGCCTCCAGCTCTCCCTGGTCGTGGGCCGGGTTTCTCGTGACAGCAGTCGTCGACATGTCGTCTTGCTTGGCGGTAATTGCAGTGCCGCTCTCCGCACCACCGACTTGCTGTAGCAGCCGCCGGCTACGCTGGTGTTGCCACTGCGCGCGTAGAGCTTCCGCGCAGCGAAGAAAGAGGCTGCCAGCGTCCGTTGCGATGGGCTGCAGAAGCAATACGGCACAGGTGGGCGAGGGTGGCGTGAAGGGTTTGCTATTACTGCTGCTGCTGCTGTTGCTGGCATTCGGAGGCCCATTCCCCGCAGGACACAGGGCAGTAGTGACTTTATCTACCAGCATCGCAGCTATCTTGTAGTGGTGCATGGAGGAGGGCAGAGAGACGCCGGAGGCGGACGACCGCGGCGGCTCTTCCGCGTACACCTGCGCAGCGGCGCTGTCTTCATCCGGTTCGGAGAACTCGCGCAGCGACAAGGCCCGGTACCCGTTGGCATCGCGTAGGGTGCGGCGTTGATATACGGAGAGCTGCAGCGCTGCCTGTGCCTGCGCAGCGAGCTGAACGTATGCATTCCCCGCCACCACCTCGGTGTGCGTGTGAAACGGAGGCGAGGGGGCAGACGTGGGCGGCGCCTCTGGCTGACAGACTTCACCCGACGGCGACAACGTCAATGACTGGCTGGCGAGGGATTCTAACGCAGCAGCAGAGGTCAGCGGAGGGGGCGGTGGCAGCGGCAACATGACATCCAGCGCGTACGCTGCATCTTCAAAGATGCGCAGCACGGACATGAGGGGACTTTCCTTATTTATCGCGCTTTGCTCCCGCTTGCGCTGCTGCTTCTGTTGTTGGTGAAGCATGGCAGCAAGGAGCAGAGCACGGAGCAGCTGCGTACACCAAACTGCGCACTCCACCGGTGTTGATGATGCCACCTTAGCTGACGGCGTTGTTGCTGCCTTCACTGTCGTGGTCTTTTTGGAAGGCGAGACAAGCTGTGCACGCCACCACAGCTCCATCGCCAGCCCTACCCGCACCGCAACCGCAAAACGCGGGGAGGCGAAGGCCAGCGTGCGCAGGGCGGTGACCGCCCGCACGACACCCGCTTCCGCACGACTCTTGGGAGTGAAGAGCGGGCCTGCGGTTTTCTCGCTGCTCGCCGTGTCGCCGTCGCTGCTGTCGCTGTCCACCGCCGCGGCCGCACTGAAGAGGGCCTCCCACGAGACCCAGCGAACCACACACCGGGTGTCGGCAGGGTTGAAGAGAAAGCAAATCGAGGGTGGGGAGGCAGCGGAGCTGGGCGAGGCACAGGAGTAATAGCGTGCGTGACGCAGCGCCGGTGTGACTGGTCTGCTCTGTTGCTGCAGCGCCGCCGCCGCTGCTCCTGCCCCTGCCTTTCCACGACCCACAAAGGCGACGTCGCCCTCCGTCTCCATCTCATCACAGTAGCCGAGCACGTCCACCGCGTCATTCCAGGCGGTTGCACGAGCGAGGGTGCTCAGTGGACTGAAGGCATGCGGGCCCGCCCTCACTCCTTCCGTCAACGTCAAGGAAACGTTTAACGCGGGCGTCAGTGGCGGCGCAGAGGCAGCCGTTGCTGTGGGTGTGGTCGACTTCACTGCCGCGGCGTGCAGAAGCACCTCCAGCGCCTCCACACAGCCGCGGTACACGCTTTGCATCGCACGCACCTTCAGTGCAGCAGCGGCGTTCGCGGTGCAGTTCGTGCCGGCGGCGCCAGACGGGTTGAGGCTGGCCTTGGGGGAGTCGCAGGAAATCGCGACACTCGACGCGCGACGTCGCCCGCCCCGCGCGGAGCGACGCTCTGTCGTCTCGTTCGGCTTGCGGCCAGACGCGGGGTCCGACTCGCCGCTGCATGGGCTGCATTTTTTGTCTTCGCCAGAACTGCGGTGCGGCGCGGCCTGCGGCACCGCCCCGGCAGCCTCGACCACCCCCACCACGTTGAGGAGTAGCTCCAGCGCCATGCGGGGAAAGCGTTTCGCCAGGTACGCGACAGCCGGGTGTGCGTGGCGCAGGACTTCGGAGGGGGCGGCAGCAGCAGCAGCAGCGTTGTCACCGGGTGACTTCGTGTCTTCACAGAAGTTTGTCGACGGCGGTGGTGGCGTGCCAGCCGCAGCGGCTTTGCCGTTGGCCTTCTGCGGCGCAGGCGACTTCCCCGGCGTCAGCTGTTCTTTCTGCGTTGTGTTATCCCGCTGCGGCGGTGACGTGGCCCGGGGGGGCGTGTGTCCGCCCAGCCCGGACCCGTCGTCGTCCTCGGTGGCGTCCGTGTACTGGGTGTCCTTCGCCGCAGCGCTCAGGGCTTCCGCGACGGCGGTGCGCCCGGCCAGCAGCGAACACTGCTGCTGTACATGGGCCACACAGGTCCATAGCACCACGAGCAGGCGCGTGCCGTTCATCGCTGGCGCAGCGACGTTGTCACCGCCAAGGCCGGATCCGCCTCCCCCGATCATCGTGGCGCCGCCGCTGCTGCTGATGCCTCCGCCTCTCTTCGAACCGCGTCGTGGCGCGGCATCACCTGCAGGGCTGGACGACACGCCACCCCACTGCGCGGTCACGAGATATGCCACCGCCTGCTGCACCGCGGCGGTGATGGCGGCCATTGCGGTGGACGCCGTGGCAGCCATGTGCAGCGCAACTATGGGCGAGGCATCACCATCCACTTCAACATCTCCACCAACGGCACCACCACCACCATTGTTTCCAGAGCCAGCAGCGGGGACACCGGTGGGGGATGTGCTAGAGGCAACCCCGTCTGCCGCCGAGGCCGCGGGCGGCTGCGTCGTTGGCGCGACAGGGGACACAGACAAAAAGGCGATGTGGGGGTTAACGGTGGTGCTGCTGCCGCTGCTGGGACTACTGCTCTGCACAACTGCCGCTCGCCACGTGGCGACGAGGAGCCAGGCAGCGCACTGCTGCACCGCTGCATCCAAGGAGGTCATGGTTGAGGGCGGCGGGGGCACCGGGTCGAGATACTCTAGCTCCTGCAGCTGCAGGGCTTGCTGAAGGGCGTGCTCAGCAGCCGCGACAGCAGCTACCGCACCGTCTTCGAGCTGCAGGTAGCCGTGCTGCAGCAGCGCGTACTCCTGCAGTCGCCATGGCAGGTACTCCACCGAGGCCAGCGGCAGACATGTCTTGTGAGACAGCGACGTGTGCGACGGCGGGTGCGGCGTCGGTTGGCCTCTGCCGCTTTCCCTCGTGTGCGCTGCGGTGGTGGTTTCCGTCGTCGTTGGCCCCTTCGCCTTTGTAAGGTGCAGCTCCGCCAGGGATACGGAGGCCTGGAGTGCCTCGAGGCAGCGCTGTAGGACCGCCGTACGCAGCTCCGTACCACTCGCCTGTGCCGTCTCGCCCGCAGTGGGGGTGGTGCTGCGGATGTAGGCAAAGAGCTGCTCGCACATCCGCGCCACGTAGAGCTGCATCTTGAAAAGCACCGGGGCTGCCACCTCTTCCACAGGGTACAACAGCACCGGCGGCCCGTCCGATAGGGAGATGAGGGGGAGGCTGATGAGATCGGGGCTGTCCATCGCCGGTTCCGCGAGAAGGTCCACCAGCTTCCACCCACCCACCAAGACAATCGCACTAACGGGCTTCGCTGCGGTGGTGTGCGCCACGTCTTCTTTGATGCGTGCCTCCTCATGGTGGATAACAGCAGCGGCGCTGAATGTAACGGTGCGTAGCACCCGCTGCTGCTGCGCCACCAGCTCCTCCACGCACCGCACCGCCACCGCGCTGGTCGCCATGCCGACGGCGTCGCCGTGCGGGTCGGCGTGCAGCACCTCGTGGAAGCGGATGAACGTGACGAGGGCCCGGTAATGCAGCACACACTTGTACACCTGCAGTGCCAGCGGCAGTGGGACCTCGCTGGCGAAGACGTCGATGCGGTCGGTCATGCGGGTGCCCCCACTGATGCCGTCCGCGTCGTCGATGCCATCCTCCTCCGCCGCCATCGCGCTCAGTGCTTCCTTTGTGGGTAGTGCGCTGATCGACGCCGCAGGCTGACTAGAAAGGCCCGCGCTGTTGGGGGAGAGCAGGCTATGCTTCTGATTGTCTCTTAGGGACTTCCCTTTGCTCGCACGACGCCGACGTGCGGCCTCGACGGATGTGATAGAGGCAGACGCCTCTTTCTGTTGCTGCTGCTGATGCTGAAGCGTTGATGGACGCAGACGCCGCTCCACGCAGCGGGCAACGATGGGCTCGTAGCAGCTCGTGATGTCTTGCGCGATGAGGTGCAAGAAGCACGTCTGCGCCTCCTGCGTCAGACCAGCCTCCGCAAAAGTTGAGGCGTACTGCAGGCAGTCCTTTGTAAACATCAGGGACGCCTCCAGGCGGCGCAAGGCATTCGCGCCTTCCCCAACGCTGCGGGTGTTATTGTTGGCTCCTCCTGCCTTTCTTGTGGGGCTGCTGCGCTCACGGCCCATGACAGACGCAGTGGCGGTCGACTGCGACCTCTCTGTGTCTCTGTGGCGACACGGAAACGACTGCGACGGCTGCATGTCAGTGGGGGAGGTGGGGGAGGAGGACTGCCGCGGCACGTGCGAGCTCGCCGCCAGCGCATCAGCGCGTTCCTCCACACCACCGGCACCGACAGCAGCGGTTCTGGACTCTATCGAAACCGCCGCTGCCGCTGGTGTTCCTGCAAATGCGTCTTTTTTCGACTTCGCTGGGCACTTCTGGTGGTGGCTGCTGTTGCTCATCGCACGTGTGGCCGTTGAAGGCAGTGCGGAGGGATTAGCGAGGGACAACTTGTTGGTGAGGGAGAAGGATAACGTACTCGACTTGCGTGACATCGCCCCCCCCCCACCGCCGCCACCGCCGTTCACGCGGAAGCTTCGACGGGAGAGGAGGGAGTAGTCACCTCCACCACCGTCTGCCGCTGCACCCAGGTCGTCTCTCGATACCTGCGCAGTAATGAAGGCTACACGCTGCAGTTTTTTCATCATCTCGAGCAGCTTCGTGCGAGCCTGCCTCTGGTTGCTGGGGGAGCTGTGGACGGGGCTGTGCACCGTCGCCGTCGTGGTAGTTGTCGCCCCAGCTGCGGTGCTCCCTTTGCCGCCGTTCCCGTTTTTTGCATGGCTATTGGATGCTTTGGAGGCTGCCGCTGCTTTCCTGGTCGGGGGCACCCCAAGGGAGGGAAGGCCTTCCTCAAGGGAGGGGAGGACGGGGTTGTAGGGCTGCTGGACGGCACGGATATACGCTGAGACCTCCGCCTCGAGCTGGGCGCGGACTTCCTCGATGAGCGACATGGCTGTGAGGAAGAGAGGTCACGAATTTTCTCTCTCCGCGGACACCAAACACCCTAAAAAGAAAAAGAGCTCAGAAAAAAAAAAAAGGAGCCAAAGACCCGACACAAAGCACCCAGCAGACGCAATTCGATACACACGATGCAACAAAATAACAACAACAGACACTCACACACGCACACACGCAGAGAGAGAGAGAGAGAGAGACGTGAAACAGAAAAAGTCAGCACACGCTGAATAGCCTACAGTTTAAAGAGAATAGTAGTGGTGATAACAATAAAAGATAAAAGAACAAAGCAGCCGTCTCCACGGTGTCTAGAAGAAGGGAGGCAGGAGGGATTAGAAGGCAGGAGAAACAAACAAACAAGCAAGCAACACCAGTGCTTTTCTTCTGTACATCAAAAGAACACAAGGAGAGAGAGAGAGAAAGACGTTTCGCCGTTTTGCTGCTGGCTCTCTTCTCTTCCCTCCGCTTTGAACAACAACAAAAAGAAGGTTGTCTGTTGCTGGTTTCCGCAACTGCGTGTGAGTGCTGCGGGATGGGTTCAGGTGGCACTGCGTCACACAGGCACAGTTTCTCAGAACGAAAACAGTGAGGATCGAAGGGGGAGGGGGGTTGAAAGGAGGGAAGGGGGAGGGAGAGAGAGTGGAATAGTGATGAGTGGAAACCGGAATGGCACAACCCTGAGTCAACCCAGAAAAACAAACAAAAAACCCACAGCATAGAAGAGAGAAATAGGCAACCCCGTGATAAGGGAGCTGGTGGACTGCTGCGGTGACAGACGCACCGCAACGCTTCACCGTCGTCTAATTCTTGGAAGGCGAGCCAGCAATACTCCACAAACAACGACAGCAAAAGGTGGAGTGCGTGATCACTGTTTCGACAGCTGAACCTCCTTTCCCCCAAAACAAAAATAAGCAAACTCGACGTACTCGTGTGGAGACGTAGCGGCTACTCTCCTCCCTCGCTTTAAACCGCTCTCCCCATCATTTGTCGGCTTCAGGGCCCGAAATGGACTCGGAGCCCCATGAAAGGGTAGGGGCCGTGGGAGGAGGTTCCAGTGTATCTGTTGCTTCGTTTTTTTCCCTTTAAAATCTACTTCAAACTTTGTTAACACGATAATAAAAAGCTGCTGAAAGGGTGGGGAGGGTGGAGGTGCTCTTGGGAGTCCACACCACACCACCTTCACCTTCCGCTTCCAACGACGACGATAACGACAACAATGAAAAAACAAAATAAAATAAGAGGGTGTGGAGAGAAAGCGGGCGAAACACCAGCGTAGCTCTCGCGTCGTTCATCGCCGCCGCCCTCCGGAAGGGAAAATGAGGAGGGAGGCTACGGGGCCACCCAAAAGTTGGCACGGACGAGTGGTCCACGGTCGCTGGTTGCTTTCCGCGCACTTCAAAGAAAGCGAGAAAGTGAGAGTGAGAGTGACAGCGAGGAAGAGGGGGAGGGAGAAGGAGGAGGGTGCGTCTCCGCCTTCGCAGGTTTCTGCTCTTCTTTTTCAATGCTTGTTCTGTCACCTCAGCGGAGCTGCAAGACCCTTCCCCCTTCCAACTCTTCACTTGCGAGCCAGCATGCGCACGGTGCTCTTCAGGTGCTTGCACACAAAGGCCTGCTGGATCGCCGACTCCTTCCAGAACTTGTAGCGGTCCTTCGCCGAGAAGTGGCCGCTCTCCATGTCCATGTTCAGCAGGATCTCGTTGTTGTCGGTCTTGTACTCGCGCAGCTTGCTCACCCACTTCGCCGGCTCCCAGTACGCCACACGCGGGTCGTGCAGACCGGACTGGATCATGATGTTCGGGTAGTCCTGCGCACGCACGTTGTCCATCGGGCTGTAGCTGAGCATATAGTCGTAGAACTTATACTCGTTCGGGTTGCCCCACTCCTCCCACTCACCGGTGGTCAGTGGGATGCTGGGGTCGCACATAGTCGTCATGACATCCACAAATGGTACACCGGCGAGGGCGGCCTTGAAAAGGTCGGGACGCATGTTCAGCACCGCACCCATGAGCAGCCCACCAGCGCTGCGGCCCTCGCAGGCCAGCTGGCTCGGCGTTGTCATCTTCGACTCGACCAGGTACTCTGCCGCTGCGATGAAGTCAGAGAAGGTGTTGCGCTTGGTAAGGTACTTGGCACCGATCTCGTACCACGCACGGCCCATCTCACTGCCGCCGCGAATGTGAGCCACGGCGTAGATCATGCCGCGGTCGCAGTAGGGCAGGTGCTTGATATTGAACTGAGGGTCCATGCAGAGGCCGTAGCTGCCGTAGCCGTACAGCATGCAGGGCTGCGGCTGGCTCAGGTCGAGGTCCTTGTGGTAGACGATGGACAGCGGCACCTTCGTCCGGTCTGGCGCCGTGGCGAAGCGGCGTTCCACCTTGTAGTTGCTTGCTTCGAAGCCCCCGCCCACCTCACGCACCTTCACGGCGACGCGTGAGTGGTCCTCCGGGTTCACGTCGAACCACGTGTTTGGGGTGGCGAGGGAGGAGTACTCCATGCGGAAGGTGGGTTCCTCGTACTCAGCCATCTGCGACTCCACAAGGTGCACCGTGAAGATCGGTTCGTCCATATCCACCTCACGCAGGCCCGCACCCGCCTTAAAGACGCCGTCGTGGGGGTCCACCATCATCGTCCAGATGCGTGTGAGACCGGCGCGGCGGCCGGCCACGACCAGGTAGCGCGCCCGCACCGCGATGTTCTCCATGAAGACTTCTTCACTGTGGTTGACCAGTACCTTCGACCAGTCACCCGGCTGCTCGCGCGTGGCGATGATCAGCTTGTGGTTCACCGCACCGCCCTCGTTCGTCATGATCAGCAGGTGGTCGGTGCCGTGCATCTGGACGATGTAGCGGACACCCTTCTCGCGCGGCCGCACCGTCTCAAGGGTATTGTGGGCGTTGCCCTTGCGCAGGTCGAGCAGATGCACCTCCGTCGTTTCGGATGAGATGGAAAGGATGCAGAGGGTGTTGCTGTCAGCGGCTTTGTAGATGGCGGCGGAGAAGAGCGGGTTCGGCTCCTCGTACAAGCACACATCCTCCGACTGCTGCTGCCCCATCACGTGGCGCCACACCTTGTTGTCGCGCAGCGTCTCATCCTTTGTGAGGTAGAAGAAGCTGGTGTGGTCCTTGCCCCACACAATTTCACCATTCGTGCCGGTCACCACATCCGCCACCTTCTCTGCCTCGTTCGACACTTTCTTGAACTCAATCGTGTAGACCTCGTTGCCGCTCCAGTCCACCGAGTAGGCAACCAGGTCGTGCGCTGGCGGCGCGGGTTCGACCTCCATCACGTCACAGAACGCCTTGCCCTCCGCCACCTGGTTCACATCGATGATGACCTGCTCGGCAGCGGCGTCACCCGCTTCCTTGTCCTTTGGCACACGGCAGTAGATCTTGTACGATTTGCCCTTCACCTCGCGGGTGTAGTAGCGGTACGGACCGTCCACGTACGGGGCCGAGGTGTCGTCCTCCTTGATGTGCGAGATGTGCTCGGCGTAGATCTCGTCACGCAGCGCCTGCGTGTCGGCGCTGCGGGCCTCGAAGTAGGCCTTCTCCTTATTGAGGTGCTCGATAACTTCCGGGTTCTTGCGGTCGTCGTCGCGCAGCCAGAAGTACGGATCCTCGTGATAACGCGGCGGGTTCATTGGGTTGGGCCCGCGGTCCTCGCCCTCCACGTACCCGAAGGTCACACGGTGCGGCTTCTTGGCCGCTACAGGGGGCTGGACGTCGTTGTGGTGACCCTCAGACGACATGTTCGATGGGGAGGTGGGAGAGGGGGAAAGAGGAGAACACAAACCGAGCAAATGCGCAGCTACAACGACACTACTAAGAGAAGTGTAGTGAGGCGAACCTTTTTTTTTAAAGTCGATAAGACGCGTGTGGGCGTTAGACTCTTCTTGTTTTCTTTTTTTCTTTGATGCGTGAGTGCCACGTGTGCACACACACACACACGTGAGAGAGAGAGAGAGAGCGAAAGGGAAGGGGTAAGGGAGAATAAACTCCTTCAGCAGACAGAACAACACCAAAAGCGTGGAAGCTGCCCTTTTATATTCTAGTCGTTGAACGACGACAGAGGCAGCAACAGCAAGCGATGAAGCTGTAAAGATAGAGCAGCGGCATGGGGGAGGGAGGAAGCCACGTTGCTTCCTATTCGTTCCTACTGCCCCTCCGTGGCAGAGATAAACCGCCTGCATCTTTGCGTATCAGCATGGCAAGGGTAGCCCAACGCCAATCTGTCGCTTCGCGTTGCACGTCGACGTGTCAGAGTTTAGATAGAGTTTACAAGAGAAATTGTGGTGCTGAGGGCGGGGGGTGGGGGGTGAGAGAGAGCAAGAGAAAGCTCCCCACTTCCCCCCTCTTCCTGTGAGTGAGGCACAGCTGTACATTACCGAGAAAGCAAAAGACGGCGAGAGAAAGAAAAAAGAGGTACGCGCAGAGAGAACACACACACACACAAAAAAAAAACCGACCATAAACACGACTTCCTTAGTTCTTGCGCCGCGTCACGTGATCGTAAAGGACCACCTGCAGATAGTCTTTGCATGGCACGACGGTGCGGCTGCAGTTGTCGCCGGGCGACGCAGCGTTCGGGTCGACGTGAATCGCCTTGCGGTCCCGCTTGTGCTTCATCACGAGGCCGAGCTCACTGTCCGCCAACACCTGGAACGTCGGGCTGTTGTTGTAGAAGAGTGTGTGGGTCTTCCAGTTATAGTAGCTGAGGTCACTCCGTCTTGGCAGCAGCTTCTTCTCCTTGTTGAAGTACACCTCGAAGTTCTCGCTGCGAAGACGGTGGCTAAAATCGATGTAGGCCGACACCTCCTGCCCACCAACGTAGTCGCGGATGAAGATGATGGTTGCCAGCTTGCCGGTGCGGACGAGCTCCTCGCGCTTCGCCAGGGCAGCTAGCAGTGGGCTGTCACTCACGTTTTTGCCGGCGCTGCAGATCACCTCGGTGCTCTCCCGGCGCTTCATCGGGCCAGTTCGCGCGAGCTGCTGCGCTGCCTCGAACTCTTCGCGGCTGAGGACATCCTTGCCTTTGTAGCCCAACTCAACAATGCGGCGAGCGGCGTCTTGGTCTTCGAGAAACAGCAGGTCCTCGCCGGTGATCTGCTGATCGAGGTAATCCTCGTAGGTGACGAAGTCTAAAACGTTGCGGTCAACGCCTTCCATCTTTGGACACTATCATCACAGTAGGAAGTGAAGAGGGAAACAACAACACGTAAAGATCATTAAAATGAGGGGAGGGGACATAGGAGTGGAAAAGTGCAGCTTTTTTTTTTCTGTATGCGATTGTGGGGCAGTGTGAAGGCACATGGAGGAGGGAGGAGGTGGAGAGCGATGCGCGGCGTGGGACAGCGCGGACGCGGCCTCCCTCCCCTCTTCCCCACCATAAGCTTGCTGCGCGGAACGCAGCACACAACACGGTCAGTACCAAAACACAAAGGGATGCAGAGAACGTCACAGGAGCTCAGCATCGTTCTTTTTTCTATGCGCTTGCCGGAGGCAGCTTGCAAAGCTCACAAGATGACTGAGTGTGTGCCCTCGCGTGTCGACGTTGCTTCAGCGCCGCCAAACCGTCCAGATGACCGAGAAAAACGCCCGTGCCGAATAGGCACCAAAGCCAGCAATGCCCCAGAGTTTACCCCTTGCTGTATATTTAAACACATCCATGTGCGCTTGTATAGTTATAGACAATCGAATCGTACACAGACGGCCATGCCCCCGTCCTGTATCTCAGGGAGGCGTTTCATCCTCTTCGCCCGCCGCTCTCCGTGAAGGGCATGCTAAGTAGATGTGGGAGGGGAAGGGGTGAGAAGAGAGAAGGGCATGCGCTGCTGGTGTGGCTACACCCCCACCCCCACACGCACACGCACACGCACACGCGCTTGCACACACCCAACCGCCCTCAGACCCCCTCAGCAGGCCGCGGCGACAGAGAGACAGAGATAGAGAGACAGGTTAAAGAAAAGAGAAACAAAAAACTAGCCAGACACGCAAAAGAACACACAAAGATGAAACAGTTTTGAGCTCCACAAGAGAAGGAACCCCCCCCCCGTGCGTGGGTGTCGTTAGGCGTGTGCTGCCAAGATGGAGTGAGAAGAGGCGAGGGAAGGGGTGTGGGTTGGGGAGTGACCAACGACGGTCACGCGCCGCTACCTCTCCTGCCTCAGCAGCAGCAGGAGCTGCACACACGGTGAAACACTTCCACCCACTGCACCACCATCGCCGCAGCGAACACACACGTCAGCACCGTCTTCACCAGCAGATGCTCATCCCACGTCACCTCGGGCATGACCGCGCTGACGTAAATCGGGCTCTCGCTCCGGTCTGTCAGCAGGGCAGACACCACCATCGCCACTGTCACACACGTCACCAGCACAATCAGGATCAGCAAGGCCACCAGCACCGTCATCATGGCTGGGCCACCGCGAAGCTGCATCCGCACGCAGCGCAGTCGTTCATCGTAATTGTAGTGATGATTCCCGGCGGTGAGGACGGCAGGGAACTCAACTTCGTCTGATGTGCCGGTGCCCCCCTCCTGCGACTTGCGACTTCCCGAGACAAGAGGTGACGACTCGGTCACAGGGGAAGAGGAGGAGCCGGACGCGAAAGAGCCTTGCGTGTGACCGTGGCGGCGATCATCACGCTCATGGAAGGCCATGCGCCAGCGGGCGGGGTGCAGGATAGGCAGCTGCACCCCTGCGTTGGCGATGGCGCGCAGCAGGCTGCTCACGACGATGGTGTACATGACGCCGGTGGCCACCCCGCACAGCTGCGTGGACGGGTTGAAGAGGTGGTGCTCCCCGGTCCAGATCCACGTTGTCCACAGCCGCCCTTCTTTGTCCTTGTCGTTGTTGGTGGTAGAGACGGGACTGAGACCCAGCACCGTCGCCCACGAGGAGGCCGTGCTGACAGCCCACATTAGACACAACAGCGTCGTCATGACCACGACCGGACACCACCGGTTGATGACCGCCGCCAAGCGCGGAATGAAGCACAGTGGGACAAGGAGGAGGGCAAAGAAGAAGACGTAGACAGGGGCGTGGCGCTGCTGCGAAGACCAGCGGTCTATTGAACTCGCGATGAGGCCGGCGTCCGTGGCGGTGTCCGCGGTGTTGCGCTTGCCGCTCCCGGTACCCATCAGCTCCTTCGACTTCATCGACTCCGACACGCTGGCGGCCTCGGCCTGCGACGGCACAAAGATGGCAGCCCCGGCGAGCAGCACCAGCACCATCCCAGCAGTCAGGAGACCCACCGTTAGCGCACGCAGGTAGAAGCAGAGAGAGATGTCATGCCGTGCCGCAGAGAGCAACTTGTGTGGCGACAAAAACTTCGCGTGTGCCCGTGCGGCTCGCTCGATCAGGTCGCGTGGGCACAGCATCACGAGCCCAAAGACAAAGGCACAGATGGTGCCTGCGGTGAACACCAGCGACCGCAGCAGCTGCGACGGGCTGTAGACGTAGTAGCTCAGCTTCGGCACCACGAACAAGCCAAAGGCGTTGACGAGGAGCCAGTTGGAGAGGAGGATCTGGAGACTGATGTTCACACCGGCCGCGACGCCGACCTCCGCACTCATGATCGTGCCAATGCCGCCCAGCAAAAACGCTTCGCCTGCGCCGTAGAGGGCCATGCTCAGCAAGGCGAACGGCAGACTGCGGGCGGCGCAGCTGCGGTGGAAGGCAAGAGATCCGGCAAAGACGAGTGCTGCGCCGAAGCACAGCACGACGTGCACCAGCGTCCCGACGGGTGTGGGGCGACGCGTGGTGATGGTGGGAGGAGGAGGACTTGCTGCTGCTGCCGCTGCTGCTGCAGAGGAGGTGTTCGCATTGTCAGAGTCACCTGCAGGTAGCGGGGTGGCTTTGCGATTCGTGGAGTTGGAGGCGGACTCGGGCGACGCTTTTGCTGATGCTGATGCGGATGCTGCTGCTACAGCGGCGGCGTGACGTCGACCGCTTTCTGCGCAGATAAACCCGAAGAAGAGAAGGAGGACAAGACAGCAGGATCCGAGTCGTGCGACGATAAGGAGGGCACTCCGGCCGAAGCGGTTACGCGTGGCGTAGAAGTCGTCACCTGCCGCGGCCTCGAAGACGTTGATGGCGCCTATCATCATGCCAGGAATGAGCAACAACACACAGCTGATGGTGAGGAGGAGGAAGAGAAGATACTGCCGCAACACGGACGTCACCCAAAGCCGCTGCAGATAAGGAAGACAGTAGCGCTGCGAAGAGGCCGAGAAGACCTGTGCGCTGACCACGTTGCCGTACCCGCCAAATGTCATCGCAGCAGCAGCAGTAGCAGTAGCAGTAGCAGCATCGGAGGTGCTCGCCGCGGATGGCACCTCCGCTGCTGAGCCCGTCGGAAAAAATTGCAGCGACTGCGCGGCTGGTGTGGTGCCGGGTGTACGGTCCAGCAGCCGCTGTGTCACCTCATCCTCCGTCATCTGCGCCAGGGGATTGCGGGTCGTCGCAGAGTCGGCGACGTCCTCCCAGGAGCGCACCAAGCGCAGGCACGACATCTCCTCCATGATGTTGTAGCAGTAGAAGCTAGAGTCCACCCAGGCGCTTTCGCAGGCGAGCGCCACCGCCTCTTCGCAGGCCGCTGCAGTGGAGGATGCTGCAGCGTTGGCGGTGGCGCCGTAGCTGCGGTGGCCGCTCCCCCCGCCTTCCGGCGGACTGCGCAGCAGCATCGAGGCCGCGTGGCAGTGCTCGGGGTGGGCGCACCGCTCGTGCAGGTCATCCGGCGGCGGCGCCACCTGCAGCGTCCAGAAGAAGTCTGAGACGTCGATCGGTTTCGCGCCTGCAGGTGACGCATGGACGCTGCGTTGGAGGGAGGGGGAGAGAGGGCGGCTGTGGCTGTGCGACGGCTGGGCTGGTGGTGACATTGATGGTGGTGGGACGAACTGTTGCGTGTGGGACCTCTCCGGCTCTTCCAGCTCATCGCATTCATCTCCATCGGCTCGCTGCTGTGTCGTGCGCGTCTCCGTGGCGGTCGCTGCAGGCGGCCCGGATGGCGCTGCGTTGCTGTGTTCCCGTGAGGCGGAGTTGGTCAAGGAGGAGAGAGAGCTGGGTGATGCAAGAGGTGGCCGCAGGAGCAGGCGGGATGGTCCTTGCAACGGCGCCACATCCGCAGCGTCTACACTACCATCACAGAGTCGCGCCTCCTCGTCTTTTCCTTCACCGGGCCGCTGCCATGCCCTCGTCTGTCGTGCCTCCTGCAGCGATGCTTGCAGCTGCTGTATCGTGTTCTGGCTCGCTAGCAGTTCCTGCGCAAGGCGGCCCTTTTCCGCCTCCAACCGACTAATCAGACGTGGATCTATCACCCCAGGGGCGGTGAAGCCACCCCAGCTGCTCTCGTACGCACCCGGCGGAGCCGCCGTGGCAAGAATCGTCTCGCGATCGATCGACGTAAAGGGCGTCGGCTGTCTGCTCGCGCTGTGGAGGGTGAGGTCACCAACATTGGTTGGGGTGCGGTCGAGTGAGGGTGGTGCGTGTGGGTTGGGTGAGTTGAGTTCGCCCTCCTCCCCCGCTGCTGCTGCTGTTCTACCAGCGCGCTTCAACAGCGCTAGCATGTCGTAGAAGTCGGTGTAGGCGCGGATACGGGCGAGGTGCTCGTCGTGCTCCCAGACAAGCCGGTACGAGTCCTCTTCATCAAGCAGGACAGACAGGTCGGTGTCCTTGAGATGAGGCTGCGCAGGGGTCGCCGTCGATTGTTGTTGCTGCTGCTGTGTCGCATCATCCAGCTGCTGTTCTCCGTCTGATTGGACTTCGCCGTTCTCGTTGCCGTGCGGTGCATCGGCGAGTCCCTTCTTTCCCCTTTTGCGACGTGACGGCATTGTCTCAAAGGCTGCGTGAGCGTTATCTCTCTCTCTCACAATTTCTCGCTCCTCAGGAGATTCTATGGAGTCCTCACCGACAGGTTTACAACCTCCACCACACCTAACACAGGGCCTTGGAGAATAAGGGGGGGGGGCACTGGTCGGCGTTGCTGGAGTTTCTATTCAGACAAAAACCAACGACTGCAGATGCCTGCCTGCGGCACACAGGGATAACAGCTCAGTGCCTTCTACGAGTTCCTTTGCCAGCACCAACAATAAGAAGAGAAAGGGAAGACCACTCTTTCCTTACGACGTCGCCGCTATTGTCCACGATAAAGCTCCTTACAAGGAAGAAGGAGGGCGGCGTACACGTCCCTGTTTAAAGTTCTCTGCGGTGGTGCGGAGCTCTTTGCTTTCAAGCTTGGTTCACTGGTGGACGGTAGTGTCGTAGGAGAGGAGAGAACACAGAGGGATGGATGGAATGGGTACGAGGTTAGGGGAGTGGGGCCCACATGGAAGGCTGTGAAGACATGGGTGCCTAAAAAACAACACGCTGAAAGGCTTCACCATTGCCCTCAGCGGAGGACGAAGATGGCAGATGAGGATGGCGTGCCTGCACCAACTCAGCGTTCTTCCTTCCTTGATGCGGTGCGTGATCGGTTTCACGTAACTGCAGAGGCAGAAGATGAACGGGAATGTTGAAAACAAAACAACAGCAGCGAGACACAATCACCGTAGCGAATTCAGTTTCCTTTTAGTGCTTCTTTTGTTTGTTTGTGTACACGATTCGCCGAGTTCGGCACAGGTGAGACGAGAAGAGCAGAGGGGGCGCGAATGGCTTCTGGCAGCACACCACGCGACACCTCTATCTCCCCTGGCAAAGGTGCAGCAGGTCGCAAGACACGAATCCATCTACTGCAGACGAACAGAAAAAGAAAAGAGACCACGGAAAAGCAGCATCAGCATTATCAAACACAAACACCAGCAGCAAACAAACAGACGAACGCGTGTACGTCGCTCCCACCCCTTTTCTTCTTGCCAACTCCTTTTCAGGCATCCCCTGGAGGCACAGCAGGTGGTGGTGGTGGGGGAAGCAGCAGGTCATCACACCGCGTACTTCTTGTATTGCAGGGAGGCGACGGCGATGACGAGGAGGCCGCAGAGACACGTGTTCATCCACGCCGTCTGATGTCGCTGCAGGAAGCTGCTCGTCGCCAGGACATGCACGTCTCGCATCAGCTCCGCAGCGGCGCGGCTGCTTGAAGCATCCACGCTGTGCAGCAGCTGCGTGACGGCGTCCTCTTCATCCACACAGGCCTGCAGGCGTTGCGTCTCCAGTGCGCTTAGCTTCTGCTGAGAGGCGGCAAGGCGCTGCGATGCGGCAGTGACTTGTGCGTCTAGCGCGACCAGATCATCTTCGTCACTGGCCTTGTTGTAGTTGTTGCTTTCCTTAGCTGCGGCGGAGGCTACAACAACGTCGTCATCGACCCCCCCTACCACCACCCCCACCTCCTTCTGTAAACTGCGAAGTCGCTCTTCTTCCACTGCCTTTGTTGTCTGACGTCGCTGCACTTCGACACCAGCATCGTCGATGCGGCGCTGCTGCGCAGCAGTGACGTTTCGCGAGTGCGCTACGGAAGCCGCGGTATCTGCCTTGTCGATCTTCAGTGCGTTGAGATGCGAGGCCAGTTCGCAGCTGAGAGCTGCTTTCGATGCACGGAGTTGCTGCTTCCGCTGTGGGGTGGCCACGGTGTCGTTGGGGGACGACCCAACGCGACCTGCCGTATCTGCACCCACGGCAGACACAGGGGCGGCGGGGGTAGGGCACTGAGAAAGTTTCCGCACCTTCCCACGAATGTCCTCCAGTGCAGCAATCCGTTTCTCGCGCCGCTCGGCAGCGGCTGCGGCAGCATCCGCCTGCCGCTGCGCCTCCGTCTCACACAGGGTGTTCGCTGCCTCGATGGCACCGAGGTGTGCTCGCTGCGCCTCCATGAGCTGCGCACGTGCGTCGCGGACGCGGTCCTGCGCCACCGCCAAAGCCTTCTGCTGTGTCGCCTGCCGCTGCAGTGCCACAGCTTGGTGTCGCTCAGCCGCCTGTGCTGACGCACTCTCGTCCTGCAGGGCCTGCCGCGCCTTCTCGCTCTCCGCCAGCTGGCCCAGGAGCCGTGTGATATCCTTCTGATGGATCTTGCCTTGCTCCTGCAGAGCCGCCTGGGCCGCACGCAACTTGCGCTCTGCCTCGGCGGTAGCCTTCTCGGCTTGCTTGGCTTCTGCGACGCACTGCTGCTGCGCTTTCTTCGCCGCGGCGATTTTCTTCTCACTCTCCGTTGCCTCCTTGCGGCTCTGAACCTCCAATTCCTTCAGTACATCGTTGGCGACCCGCTCCCGCTCCCGTGCCTCCTCCCGCTCCTTCTCCATTGCCGCTAGCTTGAGTTGCAGCTCGCGGTGCTCGTCCTCAGCGGTGGCAGCAGCAGCAGCAGCATAGGCACGCACCTCGCTGAGTTCACTCTGATGCCGCTGCTCCTGTTCCTCTAGAGCAGCTGTGGCATTGTGCAGCTGCTGTGCTAAATCAGCCAGGCGCTGATCCTTCTCCGCAGCAGCTGCCATGGCCCCCTGCAGTTGCGATCGACGCTGCTGACGACCGGCGTACAACGCCATCACCGTCGGGTAAGAGCCGTCCTCCAGCGCTTGCTGCAGTGCATCAGCCGTCACGCTTGCGGGGTGGCACACGTCGCACTGCACGTGCAGGCTGCCCAGCACCCACTCCACACCTGTCACGGCGCGGTTCGGCACCTGACAAATCGCAGCGACGTCCTCGACAACGGCACGACGCAGCTCCTCTGCCGAGTCGTCCACGACCATCCCCCATTCCTCCCCATCGAAGGACTTCGTGTGATGCGTTGTAACGGTGGCGTGACGGACCGCCTCTGCAGCTACGTCGTGAGCTGCCTGCTGCTTTGCCCTCTTCTCTTCCCTTGCCTGTGCAGCCTTCATCGCCTGTTCGTGGGCGGCCCTCTCCTCTTTCGCTTGTGCCTCTGCCCTCTGCGCCTTCTCCTCTGCCGCCAGCACACGCCGCTCTGCCTCAGCAACTCGTGCCTCGAGATCTTCCCGCAGCTCCTCTGCGGCATGCGTGGATGCTGCTGCTGCTGCAGCAGCCCGCTCTGTCGCGAGCTGCCGCTGCAACTCCGCCAGAGACTTCGCGCATCTGTCTTCAGCCCTGCGTGCAGCTGCTGCCTGCGCCTCCGCGTCGTCACGCGCCTTCTGCTGGACCGATTCCAGACAAGCTTGCAGCCAGGCGAGCTGGGCGTCCTTCTCCTTCAAGGCGGCCTGCACGTCCTGCATAGCTTCCCGCAACGCGAGGTGCTCGCGGGCCTCGTCGAGGCAGTCCAACTGACTTGAGGTCTGTGCCACGGCGATCTGCTCCGCCAGCTCCTGCTGCTGCCTCTCGAAGTTGGCACGCATCACCTCCAGAGCGTGTCGCGCCTCGGCCTCTGCCTGCTGGGCAGCCTGGATCTCCTCCTCCATGAGAGCGAGCCGACTTGCCTGCTGCAGCTGCCGGGTGGCGTCCTCGTCCAACGAGTCCCGCACCTGCTGACGACCGGCGTACAACGCCATCACCGTCGGGTAGGAGCCGTCCTCCAGCGCTTGCTGCAGTGCATCAGCCGTCACGCTTGCGGGGTGGCACACGTCGCACTGCACGTGCAGGCTGCCCAGCACCCACTCCACACCTGTCACGGCGCGGTTCGGCACCTGACAAATCGCAGCGACGTCCTCGACAACGGCACGACGCAGCTCCTCTGCCGAGTCGTCCACGACCATCCCCCATTCCTCCCCATCGAAGGACTTCGTGTGATGCGTTGTAACGGTGGCGCGACGGACCGCTTCGGCAGCTGCTGCCTCCGCCTCCGTCAGCGGCATCGACGGTCGCTCGCTCGGCTGCTGCTGCATAGCGTCACCGATGAGCTGCATCTGTGCAGCTGACAGCTCAAACACGGAGTCGTCTGCACCCTCGTCCGTGCTGCCCGCCTGATAGCCCAGCACGCACAGGATGCTGCTGCGCAGGACGTAGGTGCTGGGCACTGCCCCGTCGGCCGGACGTCTCCATTGCGAGTGTGGAGGAAGTTGCACCAAGACTTGCTGCTGCTGTGCGATGATGCTGTTGGTGCTATGCGGCGCGGATGCGTTGACCGCAACAGAGACACCAGCCGTGTCGGTGCCCCACTCCGTCGTGGAGGGCTGATCTGCAGTACTGCAGGGATGCACGCAGACCACGGCGTGAAGGCACTGCAGGGCGTCATCCGCAGCGGACTCAGTGGAGGAGTGCTGACGGGAGCCAGTGGGTGGGGTTGTCGGTGGGTGCGTGATAGAAGTGTGTAGCCCTTGCGACAGCTGCGGGTCCTTCTGATTCTGCGCTGGTTGTGGAGACGTACTTTCAGCGAAGACATCCGCAGTTGCGGAAGACATAGCTGCAGGAGCAGCCGCACCACCAACAGCTACATTCGCTGCTTCTGCACCGTTCGTAGGACGTGGAGACAACACTCCATGGACATCCACAGAGCAGCAGCGGCTGCCGCTCTTCAGCAGCTCTTTCTGCTGTCGCACCTTCTCGTGAAGCAGGGCGTCCAGCTCCTCCTCGAGGTACTTCAACTCTGCAGCGTCGGTCTTCATATTTTGGCGGGTAAGGGCCAGAGCGGCAGTGGTCGTTTCCTTCTGCTTGAGAAACTTCGTGAGATCGCCCTCGGCGTCGGTGAGCTGTACCTGCCGCATCACCCACTCCTGAAACTGACCGAGGGCTTGGCTGCCCTGCATGGCGTCATTGTGTGAGAAGTGCGGGTGGGAGAGGAAGTTCTTCTTCAGCTCCTGGATGCGTGATTGGGTCAGCTCGGCAGGATCGAAGAGGGCCACGCGTGAGATAAAGGACGGTGTGCGCATGACGGAGACCACTTCCTGCCACGTGGAGGTCTTCTCGCCCAGCACGCACAGCACGGCGCTCATGACGAGCTTGACGACGGCAGGCGGGAGGCGGTAGCCCTGAATCTCCCGCAGCGTGCGAGGGTCGATCTCCTGCACCTTCGCCTGCGCCACCCGCAGCCGCTGAAGTGCGTCGTGGAGCGACTTCTGCGCGCTCTCTTGCGCCACCTGTAGCTCGCGCCGCTGCTTACGTGTCGTTTTCATCTCCGCCAGCAGCTGCTCGATGCGGCGGCGGAGCTCCCTGAGCTTTTCTTCAATGCGATGCGTCAGCTCGGGATTCGCGTCCACCTCGTTGAAGGAGCCGGACACGCTGAGGTCGCCGTGGCCGTGGCCGTCGGTGCTGTCGTGGGGACACACCCCACTGCCCTCCATGTTCGCCACAGACGCCATCATGCGGAAGTAGACGTCCGTTAGCGTTTTGGCGAGGCGCTCCTCTGCAGCGTCGGCTGCTCCTTCTCCGGTGTGCTGCGTGTCCGTGTGGTTGTCGTCGATGGCGCGGTCGCCGTCCTCGTCGGCAGCAAAGCGCTGAATCTCTTCCAGCTCCTTCTGCATCGCTGCCATCTCTGCGAAGCGCACGACCGGGCTGGCGGTGACAAGCGGGCGTGGGGACGGGGCCGCCGACGACTGACCACCGCGTACCTTCTCCACGTGCGTCCCGCCCTCTCGCATGCTGTGGCGGGGTCCGTGATGACAGGTGGTGCGCTCCACCGATGCTTCGCTAAGCGAGATCCACGGCTGGATCAGTACCGTCTGGCACCGCGTGCTGCACGTGAGGGGGGAGATTGCCGAATGTGGGTCGGGTGGTGGTGATTGAGTGGGGGAGGATGTCATCACGTCCTCCTCCTCCTCTTCCAGCTCGACCGCTGCCTTGTGGCCGTCTCTCGTGGTGGCGTGTGACCAATTGAGAGGTTCCTGCTGCGGAGGGCGGGCCGTTGATGCGTGAACGGCACGAACGCTACCCACACGCCACGACGTCGTACCAGTGACTTCATTCAGCAAACACTCGTACGCCACCACCGCGCCGACCCTCAGCCGCAGAGGAGTCTGACGCCCCTGCGCTCCACCATGGGCTATCGCTGCCATTGCGCTTACTTCGCTGCTCATGTGTACACGCCAGAGATAAAAAACAAACAAAGGGCACTCAGCTGGCAGATGTTCAGTACCGCTGCACCGCTGCCTTCAACACAGGAAGCTTCTTGTACGGGTTCCAAAGAAAAGACGACGACGACAACAACACTCTCTCTTACACACACACACACAAAAAAAAAAACAACAACAACAAGACAAGCGAAGAGCAATAACTACAGAGAAAGAGGCAGACAACAACAACAAAAAAAGAGAGGAGAGAGGCAAAAGCGGTGGTGGAAGTGTGTGTGTGTGTGACAAATCTGCCCCGCGATCTACGTCGGCCGTCGGCTCTCGCTCGCGTGCGTGCGTGCGCCCGCGCTTCGGAAAACACTAGAGAAAGTACTCACAGAAAGAAAAGAAAGAAGACAATCATTACACATGAGCACAAGACGAAGCGATACTGGTCGCTGTTGGAAAGGGAGGGGAAGGGAGAGGGAGAGGTCTAATGCATCCACCACACACACACACACAGGACAAAAAAAAAATACGTTTTGGCTACTAGCTACTTGAATGCTGATAAATATCTCTCTCCCTATCAATGGGTTTGTCTCTCGCTCGCTCGGAGTTTTGTGATGCTGGAAGGAAAAAAAAAAGAAAGGAGAATGAGAGGTTGGGGTGCACTGGCAGGGGATGGCGGTGATCGTTGCAGCTGCCGTTTTCTGTGAGCGCGCAGAGCTTCGCTGATAGTGGAAGGACGACAAAGAGTCTTGCCTCGGGTGATGCCAAAAACATCAAAAACCAAGACAAGCAGAAAACGGAGGGGGAGAGTGGGGATGCGGGGACACAGTGGTGACTATACACACCGGTACAGACCGCCGCCAAGGGGTCTTGTGAGGAAAAGAGGGACGGTACCACGTTAAAAAACGCCTGTAAAATGACAACAAACAATGATAGCCACAATCAGTTTTTTTAGAAGCTGATCTCCTCCGCAGAAAGCGTTGGCGAAACGGAAAAAAGCAGCGGTACAAGTGCGAAGACGAAATGCACGCTGCACTGCACCGGTGGAAATGATCTGTGCGAAAGCAACAGTAAACCACCATATACGCACACACACACACACACACACATACATACATATATACATGGCAAGCAAAAACAAAAACAAGCAAGAAAAGCAGCAGCAGAAACAGACGTATAAAGGACACAAAGGAAACGAAAGGAGAAGTGATGGAGAGAGCGGGATACAGGTGGAGAGTAAAAGTGGGGTGGGTGGGTGTACGGGGTTGCAGAAGTGAGTATGGGCTGACAGGCGCACACGCACACCTTGTCCACATCGCCTGCACACGTGCTTGTTCATGTATTCTAGAGACCGATGCTATCTGTGAAGAATGCTGGGTCGCAGCAAGCGATCTCACCATCTCATTCTCTGACTTGCCGTCTTGTCTTTCGCTTTTTTGTTTGTTTGCCCCATCTTCGTAGTGCAGCGCAGGCGAGGGGCTTCAGCCAGCTCACATCAATAACAACAACAAATCCACGGATGAGGCGTAGCTCACGTTTTTCAGCCGGCCCTCCCACTTTTTTCTCTCTCTTTGCGTTTCTATTTCTTTTTTTTTTTGGCTGAGGGAGGGGGGGGGGAGGAGGAGGGGTTTCGCTTTCAGCACTGCAGGCCGAGGTGGCTTTCGTTTAGCCGCGCAATTGCCTCGCTCACCACGCGGATACGGTACTTGATACGTAGCGCCTCCCTCGACTTGTTCGTTGCCATCTCCCTCACAGCTGACTCTTTCCTCTTCAGAAACGCACGCGCTTCCTCTTGGGACATGGGCAGCACCACCCCACAACCGAGATTCATGTACAGTACACTCGCGTCTTTGACGACGCCTTGGGTGTAGAAGTGGTTGCCGAGGTCAACGAGAATTTTGTTGCGCTGCGGTGGCCGGTACGCGTTCGCCTGTGCGCGCTTGCTGACGAGCGACGACGACGACGGGGACGAATCATGCGTATCTGCTGCGCTTGGCGTTTTCATTGCCGCCTCGGCTGCAGACGCGGCTTCGACAAAGGAGTGGCAGCGCGACAACGCCTGCATGTCCTCCATCAACCACCGCAGCTGCGCACACTGCGCCACGGTGTTGTAGAGTTCATCGCGCTGAGACAGCACTGTGTCCAAGTTCTTTTTTAACACCGTCTCGAGGAAGCGCTCGAGGTGCAGGACGCCGGGAGGCGGTGACAACACAGAAGATGAGGAGGTGGTGGTGGCTGACGGGGCTGTGGAAAGCTCCATGATAGATTTTTGCTACCTTGACACCCGCCACCACGAAAGGAAAAACAGCAGCAAAACAAACAGGCAAGTAGTATCGAGCACGCATGTGTGCGTGAGTGTGTATTCGTGAATGAAATTGCGGCGCAGATAAAAGATCATGGAAGCAAAGAGGAGAGAGGGAGATAGTATGTGTGTGTTTATGTGCTTATATTTGTAGCAGAGGTGCGGCTTGTCGTGGCAGCACCATCCAGATCTGAGCAACAAGGATGGGCAGTCATCATAAAGAGGTACCGATGGAATGCATCTGTCTGCGTGTATGTGTGTATGTTGCAGCGGTTTGACACCTGTCCGACTTCTTTCTCCACCATGTTTCTTCTACACTACCAAACAATCATCCTCTGCGCATTCATTGCCTCTGTATAGACGTTATCATGGGCGCCGGTATATAAATGTATAGATTTGAATTCGTACGCACACGCATACGAAACCATACGCCGGTGTGAGCCGGCCCTCGCCCTTCTCCCCCACCTCCCCACCACACCACCACTCACAGATCCTCTTTGATGTCTTGGTTGTGCCAGGCCGCCGTGTCTGACGCCGACGCTGCGCTATGGGTCGGAAGACGCAGCACTACCTGCAGCTTCGCTTCATCCAGCTCAAAGCGCACCAGCAGCCGCTCCGGCACAGAGTGCACCTCCCAGTACACAATCAACTGTGAGATCAGCTCGTCCTCGACGACGCGGCGCAGCGCATGCCCGTTCTCTTTGCCCGCCCACGTCGGGCGGTGTTGTTCTACCAGAAAGGTCACGGCTGCATCGCTGATACGGCTCGTGGCGATGAGGTGTTCGCCGAGAGCACAGGGCAGGTCGGTGACGACGCTGCGCACCACCTCTTCCGCCATCTGCGTGGTAAATGGCAGAAACACAAAGGTGCGGGTGTAGGCTGGGATCAGGGTGCCGTAGAGCGATGCGAAGTCGTGCTGCACCATCACCTCGATGTCGGCGCGCGACTTGCCGACGGTGCGGCCCTGACGCCCGAAGTCGGTTGTAATGAACACGAGAAGCTGCGAGAGCGGTGGCGGCGCGGACGACTGCGCCCTCGACTTGAGCGGTGCCCATGGCCAGGGCTGCTGACGAGACGGCCTGGCACCACCACTGCTGCTGTTCAAGAGGGCAGCACCACCACTGTGCTTTTCAAGGAAGGAGGCAGACAGCTCGGTCTGCTGTTCCACGAAGTGGCTCGCACGGCCGAAGAGCGGTGCTAACGCCGTCACTAACGCCGGATCCATTGCAGTAAGGTCGTCGATCAGGACCACACCATGTGGGTAGTGCGCCACATGCGCCATCACCTGGCCGACAATGCGGGCCCGCGCCTCAGACACGCTCATTCCATCGAAGCCGGTGCCGGCGATCGTGAGGAGGTTGTCGCCGGCGTCGCACACGTCACGGTCGACGGCGCAGCGCAGGGACAGGGCCTGGGAAACTAAGCGAGCGGTGTGTGTCTTGCCCACGCCGTTGTCCCCTGCCAGATGCACCACCACCGGCTCCCGCGGGAAGGCCAGCTTGCGCCGCAGCACCTCCAGCAGCGGTGTCACCACCTGCGGCTGGCCCCGCACCCGCGAGACGAGCAGCTCTGCGACATCACGCATGCACTGTGCACGCACCGCGTCATCCGTGGCAAACGGCAGCTCCAGCGGGTAGCGCTGCCGCTGCTCGCGGTGACTAGTACCGGTGCGCTGCGTTGCCGCCACCGCCAGCTCCGACTTGCCGTGGGAGAACAGCGAGAGGGCATAGCTGGTCTTGCGGTGGCAGTACTTGAGACGAGTGAGAAAGCTGGTTTGTGGGCGGTCACACAACGGGCAGCGCGGGCATAGCGAGGTGATGGTGGTGGTGGGACTACGTGGTGACTGCGCGTGAGCGAGTGACAGTGTGACGCCACACAGCAGCACCAGCAGCAGCAGTGTAATAACGGTGGTAGGTAAGAAGAGAGAAAATGAGTCGAGCCGTCGGGCTTGCGCGGGGCACCGTGGTAGACAGTGCATGTGGGCTGACATAGGAATAGGATCAATAAAGAAAACAAAACAAGGGAGTGTGGATGTCTGTGACGGGGCCACAACCAAATACACGAGCAGTAGAAGCAGGAGTAGACGGACTCACCGGCGCAGCGGCGAGACAACGAGAGAAAACAACAGCAACGACAAAAAAGAGCTGCGAGGTTGCCGTGCCACACTGCACTCGTCACGAGCGACTGCGCATGAGAGACAAGTCGCCGCTTTGCTTTCGTTTTTGCAGACTTCGCAGGCGACAATATGACCGAATACACTGCCAGTCACTCTCGCTCGCTCTTTTTTTTTAAAATATGTATGTGGTATGTGTGTGCGTGTAAGTGCGTGAACACTCGGAGGAGTTTCTGTGATTGTCGAATCGTTAAAGAGGTCAACGAGAAACAGCAGCAAAGAACAAGGAAGGTGAAGAACAGCTAAAGAAGTCGACAGAGACAGCATAGGGGGCGGGGGTAAGGGGGGGGGGGACGTGTTTCACCCGCACCTCCCATCCACGTTCACACGAGACCATCAACGCATTTCGTTTTTTTCTTTTGTGTGTGTGCTCGACGAAGCTGTGGACGGTGACGGCCATGGATGCCGTTGTAGCTTGGGAGCCCTCTTCCCCTTCTCTTTCCTCCACCCTTACTGGTGTGGCGCGCGTACATCTCCACAAACACACACCTGTGGGTATATATGTTAGTAGCTGTGTCATCTACTGCCTTTGTTTAGCCTCGTGGCAGGTTAAAACAAAAACACGAGGACTGGTATGTGATCAAAAGCTCCCCTCTAAAAAAAAAAAAACCAGCAGCAAAGAGACTAACACGCCAACGACAAAAGAAGGCAATGAAGGGGAAGCAGTGGGGAGTGCTGCAGCGACCCCCCTTTGACTTCCTTAAGAGCCACGCAACGTAAACGACTAGAACTAAAACAACAAAAACTACCGGCTGCGCTCTACTGCGGCGGTCCACTTGGAGGGCCGAAGCTAGGACCGGCTGGAGTGGCGCTCTGCTCTGCGTTCGCCACGACTCGCGACGCCACGCCGCCAATGTCGTTCCACACCCCACTCCGCATGGATCGCCGACCGAACTTCGCACGCCCACCCTTGCGCCGGGCAAGCTGACCGCGACGAAACATCACCGCCTGCTCCATCACACGATCCATCAGCTTCTGCTGCTGTCGTGGTGCCACACCGCCATGCATGCCGGTGGTCTTGGGGTGGAAGATGGGCCGCCAGGTCGCGTTGTGATGGACGTAGGTGCGCTCCAGGTGGGCCGGAATCGTCTTCCGGGTGATGAGCGAGACGTAGGAGCGGGTGAGCGCGTTCATCTTGTGTGTGCGCCACTCTGCGTAGCGCGGCTTCATCATGTCCGATTTGTTATTGCTCACGCCTTCCATCGGCAGGTTGGCCTTCAGGAACGCCTTGATCGCGGACACAATAACGCCTTGATACTTATTGAAGAGGTTGCACACCTGGCCTTCACGGCCCATGCGCGCGGCGCGGCCACTGCGACTTAGGTACGCGAGCGCGTTGGTCGGCACATCAAAGTTAATCACGAGATCCACGTGCACGTCGAGCCCGCGGGCGGCGACGTCCGTGGCACACAGGATGTTCGTCCTGCCCGAGGCGAAGTCGGCGTACATGTCCCGCCGCACCTTGAAAGGCAGCGAGGCGTGCAGGAGTGACACAGCGAAGCCCTCACCGCGTAGCTGATGGAACACCGCGGTGGTCGCGTCGATGTTGCGGAAGAAGATGATGGTGCGACGACCCTCCGCAAAGACGGTGCGTGCGATCGGGCAGGTGAAGGGGGCGGCGACAGTGGTGAGGTGCTCCCAGTGTAGCGGGCGAACCCGCTCTAACGAGTATCGCGCAAAGGAATCATGTGCGTAGTCCTCCGCATCGCTGCCGTGGTGGTGGTGGGGCTTCACGCCGCGTGGCGCAGTTGCCACGCTGACTGCGGCGGCATGTGAAGATGCACCACCGGCTTTTTCACTCGTCGGGTGCGACTCGGGAACTTCGCTGGTCGAGGCTTCTGCGATGACAGGCTCCGACGGTGCTGACGCGTCCTCCTCTCTTTCAGCCGCGTGGTTGTGGTCGTGGTGACGCCGCATGTCTTCGCGCGCCACTGCCTCATGCCACTCCGTCAGCGTCCCAGACAGTTTACGCGGATTTGTGTGGACGTCCATGACGGCGGTGTCCGTCTCGGCCGGCACCGACACGTGGCCGTTCTTCCGCAGGAGATGCAGCAGCACCGTGAACTTCTCCGGCTCTCGCCGCACCGGGTAGAAGCGGTGGCGCAGCCGGGCCTGTGGGCGGTGCATCTGCTGCCGGAACATGCAGGTCACCGGGTCAGCCACCTTGTTCCCCACGATGTGTTCCAGTTTGCGGGTCATGTAGGCGGTGCTGAAGACGTACTGGGTCTGTACCGGCCACAGGTATTTGAACTGGTTTCGCTTTTGTATTTTCATCAGCAGGTGCACCGCCTCGTGGTCGTGCAGGGAGCTCATCATCGCGTCTGCCTCATCCACAGCGAAGTAGCGCAGGTCCTCGATGAAGAGGCGTCGCGTGCGCAGGAGACGCAGTATGAGCTTCGGGTCCATGACGAGCACATCTGCCATGGTGTTCTTCAGCAGGCGAGACAGGTGGTACTTGGAGCGTTTGCGAGAGGTGAAGCAGGCGGAGGTAAGCCCAGTCGCCTTATCGAGCGTTGCGCACACCGACTGCAGCTGTTCTACCAACTCCTTCGTAGGGGCCAGGAGGATCATGCGAGGGCGGCGTTCACGCAGGGGGATCTTATACACGTCGCGGTCCTTCATCATGTTCTGGTACAGCGGAAGCAGGAACGCCAAGGTTTTACCTTCGCCGTGCGGGGCAGCGATGACGGTGTTCCTGCGCTGCAGGACCGCCTCAATCGCCGTCTGCTGGATAGGCGAGGGCGTCGTTACCCCCATCTCCTCCAGCGCCGTCCGCAGCTCCGGCACGATGAGCATGTCTGCGAAGCTGTCCACCGTCTTCGTCTTCACCGGCTTTGAAAGAAGCGGGGAATGCTGGGCGCGGGACGGGGAGAGACTTTGCAGGACGAGGTGGCTGGCGAGGTGGTTGGTGCGCTCGCCGATGGACTGGCTGAAGGTCCCGCCGTATGCCTTGAGTTGTCGTGGCACGATCAGGGTGCGCACTGGCGTGCGGAGGACGTGGGGGTGCCATGATGCACTGTCGGCAAGACGCAGCGTTGCCACAATCCTTGCGGCGCACCGGTGACGAAGGCTGCCGACGGCGTGAAGGGCGCTACAGCTGCTCAGGCAAGACAACCCACTGCTGCCGCTGCTGCCGGTGCTGGTGGTGGTGCTGTTGCCTGTCACTGCCCGTGAGGGGCGACAGATGCGGCACAAGCGAGTCTCTGCCGCCTGCATATTCACGCAACGAGAACCACCGGGAAGGAATGGGGGAGTGGGAAGGGAGAGAGAACCGTACACGCGTGAAGATCAGGCTACGCGGCAGGGATGATACGGCAGTACCACTCAAAGCCACCGAGAAATCAGAAAAAAAAAAGAGCAAAGGTGCAGGAAAGAGAAGAGAGGGGGGTGGGTGGGTGGATGCGAAGGATGAAGACGGCAGCGAAGGAGGGCAGTGAATGCGCCGCACGAGAGAGGTTCGTTGATGCCTATGGTGGTAAGGATGATCACGCAGCTGCAAGTCGTTTTACCCCCTCCCTCTCTCTTCCTCTTTGTCTGCAACACACGTGCGATGCGAGCACGGAGACGAGTGGAGAGAACAGCATCACGCCAGCTCGTCTACAGAGAGAGAGAGAGAGAGAGACAGTGAAGGCGGTGGTGCTACCATTCCGATGCTCTTGTCTCACGCTGAGCTATCGTAGAAACCAACACTGATGACGACCGTTACAGTAGACCGCTTCTTTTTTGCGCATTCCACAGGTGTGTATCAGCACCCACGCACACGTTAAGTTTATCAGAAAAAACAAGAAAACAAACCATAACACAAGTTCGAAAAAAGAATGAGTCAAGACGCCGCACGTGTACACACACACACACACACACACACACGTGCCGGCGAGCGGGCCGCAGCATTTGTAAGTGACTAAGTTGGTTAGAATACGATTAGACCTGAGCTCAGTCGACGACAAGTGCCTTCTTCGCAAGCGCCATGGCCCCCTCGTACGTCTTCATCCCACCAATAAAGCCGGAGACATGCACAAATACACCGCCGTCGATTCCAGCGGCAGCACTGAGGTCGTCGTCACGCAGCCCACGGTACGGAAGTGGCTTGCGGTTTTCAAAGCTGGAGCTCGTCTTGGGCACCGCCTGCACCCGCCAGCTCTTTCCATCGCTGAAGACCACATAAAGGACGGAGCCAACACAGTCGTGCTCCGCCTCCAGCTCGAGCAGGTGGTCCTTCCACGGGCACATCTTGCCCTGGAAAACAACAATCTTGCCACTCGCATCGAAGTCGTAACGCCGGTCGAAGGCGTCCACGACGAGAGAGCGAGCAGGCAGCCAAGAGAAAGCCAGGTACGTCAGCGACTCAAAAAACTCCGTCGCTGCCATCTCCATCGCCACGGCGAAGGCGGCGTTTTCTGCAACGACGCTGCCGTTGTCCGCTTCATTCCAGTACGGCTGCAGCTGCCCAATGCGCTGCGACAGGTTCGAGCTCTGCTTGTAGTTCTGCTTCAGCTGTCCCACCGCCGGGTCGACGAGGCCCCAGCACTCCACACCGTTGTCGATGCCATCCACCTGCTCGACAAAGTTGGCGTAGACGGCATCCTCCAGCAGGTCCAGCTCCTGCTCCGTCACGGTGGTGCGGGACTCCTCCCAGCCTGTCATGGCCAGCACCGCCGCTCGCACTGATGAAGACGGCTTCAGCGCCGCCTCAATGTACTGCTGGATGATGCAACGACCGTAGTGCTTGTACACGAGACCAGCAGAAGAAAGGCGGGTGTGGTAGCTCTTCCTCGGCGTCGTCATTGTACCATGGAAGCTGCCCTGGTGGTGGTCGTAGCGCAGCTTTTCGGGATCGTACACGGCACCGACGTCCACGACGATGTCACACGCGTCGATCTGCTTCGGGTCACGGGTGCGCAGCACGGCGGCGTTGTGGTACTGGGGCAGCTGTCGCAGCAGCCCGCACGCCATGGCCTCGTCGCAGTGGAAGCTGCCGTTGTGGGTGCAAATGACAGGCACAGGACTTGTGGTGGTGGTACCGCTGCTGCTGCTTGCGGAAGGGCGGTCAGCGAGGGTGGCCAGCACGGTGAGACCATTCAGGTGGGACGAGACGTATTCGCACACAAACTTACGCGCACTCATCTTGGCAAAGAAAGCGATGAGAGAGGGATAGGGAGGGGAGGGGGTGGGGGTGATGGTGATAGGAGTGAAACAATATAATCAGCTGCTTCTTGTGCGAATGTGTCGGGAGGGGGGGGGGGAGAGAGATGAAGGGAGTGAAGGAGAGCGTGTTAGAGGGGTTAAGGGTGTGCACAGCTGCGGAGGCGAATGATAGCAGATGAGTATCAGATGTGTGTGCTTGGTGTCTGTGATGCCCGTCTAGAGGCCATCCTCTTATGTTGTTTCGTTGGTTCCCTCAGCCGTGAAGCATGGCAGAATTGTCTTTCTTTCCTTAGTTTATTCCTACGTAAGTCCGCTGATGTCTTTTTTCTTTTGCTTGGGGAGTGCTGTGAGACCGCGTTGTACACATCGACTTTTTTGCTTCTCTGTTGCATTTGTTTGAACGGTGCGAACATACATCGCTGACTTGCCCACTTTGTTCTCACTGCACTCCGTGGGGATGGTGGTGAGGGAGGAGGGAAGAAGACAAAGGTTAACGCCGTCTCTCCGCTGTGTTTGACTTACATGAACTTCACCACCACCTGCGTCACGAGGTCTTCGATGGCCTCCTTCACATTCTTCTCCGTGCTCGCGCTGGTCTCGTAGTAGCCAGCACAGCCGTGCGCTGTTGCCCACGCACGACCTTGTTCCTCTGAGACGACGCGCGTCGCTCGAGATGCACC
This sequence comes from Crithidia bombi, assembly GCA_900240985.1. Classification (NCBI taxonomy): domain Eukaryota; phylum Euglenozoa; class Kinetoplastea; order Trypanosomatida; family Trypanosomatidae; genus Crithidia; species Crithidia bombi. Next base: position 265,410 of record OESO01000021.1, on the reverse strand, counting down.
AGCGCCACCATCCACGGTGTCATCCACCTTGTTTGCACAGAGCACCACGATGGGCGCCTTGCCGCCGTTGTGTCCGACAGCCTTGCCGGCCGCGGTGCCGCTCGTGACCGTAGCGGGCGTGAGAGAGGCACGCTTGCCTCCCCCAGCTGGCCCACCCTCCGTCCCACTCTTCGTACTCTCCGCTAATCCCTCACAGTAGGTCGTCAGCTCCTCCCACCAGTTGTCTAGGTGGGCGAAGCTCTGTGCGTTGCGCACGTCGTAAAAAATGAGAATACCCTGCGCTGCGTCGTAGAACTCATTTCGCACTTCGTGGTAGTCGTCGTCGCCGGAGCCGTCCCAGAAGTTCACCCGCACTGCAGCAGGGATGCTGCTGTTGTTTGTGCTACTCGCTGTGGATGAGCTGAGCTGCTGCTTCTGCTGCAGGACGGCCACTTTGTTCACGTCGACCCTCTTCACACCAAAGTCGATGCCGATGGTGGGGATGTACTTGACAACGAAGCGTCCCTCGCAGTAGCGCTTAATGACACAGCTCTTGCCCACCCCGACGTCACCGACGGCCAGCAGCTTTATGCGGGGGAAGTCGAGCGCTGCGGGGAGGGCGGGTGGACTAGCAGCGGCGGGCATGCTGTGTCGGGGAGGTGGGTGAACACACACGTGAGAGAAGAGAGATGGGGAGGCGTGTGTGTAAGTGTGTGGTCTCTACCTGGTCTTGATATATGTGTGTGTGTGTGTGTGTGTGTGTGGGCTGCCTTCAGCAAACGCTTTAGCTGAGAAAAAAAAAAACGTTGTGACGCCGCACCGTGGAAGACATGACAGAGGCCACGTGAATAGGAAAGAGGAAGGGAGGGAAGCCATTGTGGTTGGCGACCCCTGCTGTTGTCGCTTGATGGCTGACACACACGCACACACGCGCACAGTACGAGCAGCAACACTAGTACATATCCGTGAACAGCAGTAGAAAGGAGACAGTGCGCAAGCCGTGCTTGCGCTCATCGGATAGACACGCATGCAGGGAGACGTGTATATTCGCACTCAAAGAAACACGTGACACGATTTCCTTCCAGGTCGGAAAGCCACATGGCATCCACCATTTTTTCTCATCTTTGTTTTCTCTTTTCTCATGGAGGAGGGAGGGAGGAAGGGGAGATGTGTGGGGTCAGCTGACGCGTGTGAGAGAAGAAAAACAAACCAACAAACAAAAACAAAACAGCAACAACAACGGTGAGTGTTACGTCGAAGGGCAAAACACACGAGGAGAAAAAAAGAAAACACATCAAAAACCAACAGCAGGAAGAGGGGAAAGCGGACCCAGACTGTGCCTACACGGATGTACGTACATCTATGTGCACCCATGCGTACATGTTTCTACAGATGTGAGGGTTTTTTTTTTAGTGGCGCCCCTTCCTCCCACCTCGGCATCCTTCACAGCAGCTTTCTCAGCAAAAAACACCAATAACATAATCAACATCAAAACAGAAGCTCTTCAGAGAAGTGCGCAACAAAGCAGAAGCCCCCCCGTTCAACCCTGCCTTTCCTCGCCTCTCCAGTCTCACCAGCTTTGCCACGAAGACACAGTAACAACACCAGAAATCAAAGAAGGCAAGGATTTTAGGAGAACGAGGGGACCGATGATGGAGGAAAGGAGGAACGCGTCCCCCACCCTCTCTCTTTTTGTGTTGGAGAGGTAGCAGAAAACAGTAGCGGCTGCAAACACACACACACACACACACAAAAGCCGGTGCAGCTAGAATTGCACAGGAGGCGCGGTCATGCGCGTATCTTCCCACCTGAGGCCTCGTAGCGGGCGGCAAAGCCGTCGTCGGTGGGCTTGCCGAGCCCCAGCTCCCGCGCCCGCCAGCGCTCCCGCTCGATGTCCTTCTCGATCGACGTGTGACGGCGGTTCTTTTCCTTCTCTTCACTCCAGTAGATCGCGACGTAGATGCCAATGGCGGTTAGAGCGCTGCCCACGACGAGACGCTTGTCGCGTGCACGTCGGAAGCCGACCATCTCCAACACCGTCACATCCGAACCAATGTACCGCTTCACGTAGGAGTTCATCTCTGCTTCCTCGCTTGACTTTTTTTTTTTGAAGTGAGACGCTGTTATGGCGTGTGCTGAATGCAATGGAAAGGGAGTGGCCTGGCAGAGGGTGTCCCGTTTCAACAGTGCGTGTGTGTCGCTGCTGCGGGGGACTACTGCCCACGATGTTGAAGAGGCAGCAGGAGAGGGAAAGAGGGACATGGGGGAAGCGAAGGAGGTCCTTGCAGGACAACGTCATCATGCAGTGCTGACATCCACCAGGCATTGCCCGATTGCACGGCTGGTGGATGAGCAACATCGAGTCGGCGTGAGGCGATCCAGCAGCGAAACACCCATTCATTGAAAAAGAAAAAAAAACAGAAACAAGAGAGAGTTCGAGAGCGCCTCTCGCGCATCGTTCACGTTGCTCAGCAGACGCTCCACATCGCATCTGCTTCCGCGTGTACTTCGTTTGTTCTCCTTACATCATCCAGCCGAACCACCCCTCCCCGCCTCCCACACACACATAACAACTACAAAAAAGAAGGGAGTGAACGGCTAATGCGTAGAGAGGCGTGCAGCGACAATACAAAGTCGCTGAATGACGCCGAAAAAGAGAGAGACAGAACGTGCAAGTCTATTGTACATCTACAACACAGCAACAGCAAAAAACAAATGACAGATGAGAAACATGTGCTGTGTGCGTGTGTGTATGTTGTGTGTTCTTGTGTGTGGAGGAGGTGAGGGAAAGGTGGCGGACGCCAACGTCACAGCCACACCTCCTGCCGCTTGCCGGGGCGGAAGGGCTCGATGGACTGCGGCGAGTTACTCGTCGCCGTGGCGTTGTCGCGTGGGATTGTAGAGTAGTTCAGCTGGGCTGCAAACTCCTTCCGGCGCTCGCACGGCTCCTGCATCGTGCCGTCTGGGTTCGCGCCGTGGCCGTACATGGAGGCCTGCAGGTCCGCCTCACCCCACTTCCGAACCGGCAGGTAGCTTTCGCGAGGTGGCCGGGTTGGTGTCGTGGAGGCGATCCGGGCGTCTGTCAGTGCCGCCCACGGGTAGTACACGTCCCGCAGGGTGTTGCTCACCTCCTGATTTACTGGGGCTGGACGAAGCGGCAGCGGCATCAACTCTTGTATAGGTGACGATGATGTTGACAGCAGCGCTGCTGCAGCCGCAGTTGAAGTCGCGTGCGGCGACGTGCCCCTGTCTTTCTTGTCAAAGTACTCAGGGATGTAGGTGATGGGGATGTCGTGTGCGTATTTGCCCATGTGCGCAGCGGAGTTGTGGCTGTACATCTGCGGGGCGGGACGGAAGGGCCGTGGTGCAGTCGAAGTGGCTGTTGTGTTGGACGTGAGGGGCGTGGCAAGGCCGTTGCGCAGCTCCGACGAGGGCAGGTTGGTGCGGGCCCGCTCGTCGGCGGCTGCCAGGATACCGGCTACCTGGCGTGAACGCTGCGCTTCATTTCGGTAGGCGAGACTCAGCCGCACGTACGCGTCTTCGGTGCGCCGCGCCGCCTCCCGCAACTCCGTCTCCTTCGACAGCGTTGCCGTGGCGGTGGTAGCCGTCATCATCGCCGCGCTGCTCGAGGTCGAAGTGCCGGCGTGGGTGGTGGTCCACGTCGAGTACATCCCCTCCCTCGCCCGGGTCTTGCGCTGCATCTCTGCGTGCGCCACAGAGGCACCCAAGTGGATCAGCCGCTGCTGGTTCTTTAACAGCTGCGTGCTGCGGTCCTGGAGGTCCGCTATTTCGTCCTCCTCCTTCATCGCCTTGCGCAGCTGCAGACGCTCTTCCTTGCGGTGTTGCAGCTCACGTTTGCTTTGCGCCTCCGCGGCCTCGCGACGCTGCTGCTCCGCTGCCTTGGCTGCCTCGTGTGCTGCCAGGGCACGCCGTCGCTTGTCAGCACGCTCACGCTGGATCGCGGCGGACCAGTCAGCTGCATCACGCATGTCGGTGTAGGCGCTGACGTTGTGTACCTGCAGTGGCGGGTGGTGGTGGAGCGACGTGGGGGAGGTGGTGGACGGGGGAGGGGGAGGGGTGGCAGAGGCGGACGTCTCCAGTAACGACGATGCCCCTGCTGCTGAGCGTTGGTGCTGTGGCTGCGCTGTGTGGGCACCCCTTTTGTTTGCCACGCGGCTGGATGGAGGAGGCGAGAACACACGCTGTGATTGCTGCTCCTGTGAGATTTCGAAGGGGGCACGGATCACGTGGGCTGGCGGGGGTGGCGCTGTGTCTGGGACCACCTTTCGCCCCGTCGGATTCAAGCTGAACTCGTACATGAGCCTAACAGAAAAATATGTTTATGCGTTTGTGTTTGCAAAGAGAAGAGGGGGGGGGGGGAGAAATTATCAGCAACGACAACAACATCAGATCACGCTGACATGGGTGTCAGAAAAAAAATAAAAAAGCAGATCAGAATAAGAAAACAGAGCCGAACACAATCACAAACGCATCAGAGGGGAGAGGGGAAGTTGACAGGGAGAGAAACGGAAAAGTAAGGAGAGAGCCGTCCAACACACCACAGAGAATCATCGAGCTTAACGCCAACGGAAGCTATTCAACCGGTCCGAGCTTCTCTGAAAGGAGGTCCCTGCAACGACAGCCTGAAGAGAGAGAGGTGAGGGCGAGCAGCGGTGATGTCAGTAAACTCTCCGAGGTCTGCAGGGGATGTCTCAGGGCTACATAGTTATGTCGGGGCTAACAAACGAACAATGGGGTAACGAAAAGGAGAGTGTCGCACACTTAACAGCGAGTCCCCTCCCCACGGTTGCCGAAGCCTTCCATGAAGGGAATGCAGTGGTCAGCATGCTACATCGTCACAGCACGAGCACTCCTCTTTTTTTTTGTCTGTTTCAGTATTCAGCTTCTCGTCGTCTAATAAGTAAAAAAAAACACCAAAAACGTGAATGACAGATGATGTACAAGGAGAGCGAAAACCAGATGTCGTGAACGACACGTGAACAGTACAGATGAACGCGTAGGAGAGGAACACAGAAAAGGGGGAGGGAGGTGGAGATGAAGGCATCCTTCCCCCACTTTTCACATCTCTTCGCACTCCGATGACCTCACGAGATGAAGTGCGGCAGAAAGAGAAAGAGGGGGGGGGGGGCGGAGTGCTGGTGCTTGTGATGGCCGTCCCCCGGTAGACGCGCGTACAGAAAAAGAAGGAATATATAATGCGAGTTTGTGCCGAAAAGCAAATCTAGAGTCTGAAAAAAAAAAGGTGAGTTTTGTAAAAGGAAAGAAAAAGACAGGAAAGAAAAGAGACACGACGGTGCAGCGCACACGCGTGTGTCGGTGTGACCACAACAGACGCACACAGGCACACCACAAGCGTTCAGACCACCCTCCTTCACCTCTTGCCGCCCTTCTTGGACTGCTTCATTTTCTGTGCAGCGGGTTTCTTGACAGGCGCCGGCTTCTTCACCTGCTTGGCCGGCTGCTTCTTTGCCTTCTGCACCTTCGCTGGAGCCTTTGCTGGCTGCTTCGTCTGCCTCGTCTGGCAAGTCGCGGCTGCGGACTTCGGCGGATTCTTCTGTTTCTGTGGCTTCGCGAGTGCGCTGCGGTTCTTCTCTTTCTTTGCCAGGGCGGGGGCTTCTTTGCCACGGGCAGGGGACTTCCGCTTTGCCTTCTGCGACGCCCGCACCGCCTTCGCGCTCATCTTCTTCTGGAGTTGTGGAGCTTTGACGCCGGCGGTGAAACGTGCCTTCGCCTTCATGCGCAGCGGAAACTTCGCATGTGCGGCTTGGGAGGGCCTCGCTGCCGCATGTGACACCTTCGCTCGGCTCTGACGATGCAGCCTCACACGCGCAGCCGTCACCTCCCGCTTAGAAGACATCGCTGCCGCTGCGGCTGCCTCGGCATCTGCTGTGGCGGACATGCCCAGCAGATCGCCCTCGACCATCTCACCCAACTCCGCCTCCCCCACGCCCCCGCCACTCTCCTGCGAGTAGCTCACAACCGGGTCTGGTTTCGTGGACACGGTCGTCTGCGACGACACGGCACTGCCCGATGCCCGCCTGTGGTTCTTTGGGTTTGCCGCGTCCAGCACCGCCCGCTCGCGCTGCTCGACACCGCGTCGGAAATTGTGCAGCTCCTCGTCGCATGTGTGGCGCACCTTGGCGAGGTCGCGCTCCGCCTTGAGGCGCTGCAGCGACGCATTCAGCAGGGCCTCCTCCGCCTGCAGCTGCTGCACACGTTGGCTGTGCAGGAGAGCTGTGGCGGGCGTGCTGACGGATTGGAGGACCTCTGCGGCTTGCGAGGCAGCCGCGGCGAGACGAATACGACGCGCCTTTGTGATGACGGGACGGCGTGACAAGGAGACTGCACGGGTGCTGTGTTCCTTTGTCGGTGCGCGCACCCCTGTTTCCGCTGCGTCTACAACACCATAACGGCCATCGACATCCGGCACAACGATGGCCTCAGCGAGATGCCGGGGACCAAAACCACCGCTGAAGCCCACGTAACCGGTGCCATCACGGTGATGGCTGCTGCTGCTGCTATTGCTGTTCAAGACCAACGCGTTGTTGTTGCTCATGTGCGCTGCGTCAGTCGACAGGGCACCTTCATCCGCGTCCGCGTAGTGTTGCTGATCGTGCTGGGCTGCAGTGTGCGATGACGATGCTGCCGCACCGCTGTCGGAGAGGCCGTGGTGCACCGACGCCTGATGCCACAGCGCAGCGGCCGTGGAGGAGGCTTCGACGTCTGCGACCAGCTGGTGGGCTGCCGAGGCCACCGTGGCTCCGCTGGCGGCTGCACCGGAGAAGACAGACACCGAGCGCAGGATACTCGAGTGGCGGAACAGTGAGCGCAACATGGTCGCCTACAACAGTCACTTCGGTCGGTATATACGTGTGTGTCTTTGTGTGTTCGTGGAGGAGGAAGAAAAAGCAACGGAGGAAGCTCAAAAAGAGTGTAAAAACAACAACAAAACACGCACACGCGGGAGGGGGAATGCCGAAGTTGAGAAACTTCTGTAAGAAGACGGTGACAGAGAGATGGCGAACGAGACCAACAACAACAACAGCGAAAAGCGAGCTCAGTAGTGGTACAAGAAAGCAGGTGAACGAGAGAAAGGGGGATTGCTGGTAAGTGAGGAGAGGCGTGTCTTTGCGTCGACGGAATACAAGGCCGAGCGCTCCACCGCAATCCCCACTGACACCACACAACCTTTTTATTTCACACACCAGCCAACACACACACGATGGGCACCAGCAAGCAGCGTATGTATGTGTCTTTGTGTGCGTGGGAGGATGTGTGTGGCAGCTGTCCCAAGAGATGAACGCGGCGGATGAAACAACAGCGACAACAACAAAAAGAAAGCGAAGAAGGGCAACACACACAAAAACAAAACAAAACAAAACAAACAAACAAAGAGGAAGCAAACCACGATGTGTCGTAATAACAGTAGGGAGAGAAAAAAAAACAGAAAAAGGCTGCCCTAAACGACAGCAGCTGTTTCTACTTCTCTCTTTCTCTCGATCTTTTTTTGGAATGACAAGGAGTCAGCAGCGTCCCTCACGAGGTTCACGAGATACACACACACAAACAAAAGAAAAAAGGTGGGGGAAGAAAGGCAACAGCTGTGTTGCTGGCTGCTGAGCTCCGCTATCAGTTGGGGTTTCGTTGAGTTCTCTCTTTGCAACGTTAACTCCATATGGACGTGGCGTAGCCGTGTGCGTAGAATTGGGGGAGGGAGGGAGATGGTTGGAGAGGGTGTGGGGCATGGAGAGGAAGCAATGCGGGTGCCGCTACGTTGGTATGCAGAAAAGTACCTTTGTGCTGCAATAGTTTTCCCCCCGTTCTATTTCAAAGGGCGAAACTACCCCTTTTGCCTTTTGAAAGACGCATTCGCCGCATTCTCTTTTTTTTTTTTGCTGTATTTCGGAAGAAGTTTGCTGCAACTGCAGTGCGTATATATATGTACATACATAAGCACATGCACACATGATAATAATAATACTAAAAAGGAGCTGCGAAAGGCGCATAAAGCACGACACCAAAAACAGAAAACAAAACAAGAAAGCACAGCGAGGAAGAAAACAGTGCCAAAAGAGAAAAGAATCAAGGAAAACAACACCAACAACACAGACAAAGAATGCGAGGTGCACGCGCGGCGGAGGGAGGAGGGAAGGCAAACAAGAAAGAGAGCAGATGGCCCTCCTGTCCTCTCCCCGACCCCTATTGCACTCGACGAGAGATATAAGAGGAGAAAGGAAAAGGAGGACGCTAACAGTGAATTCGCCTTTTCCGTCCTTTTTGTTTTTGGTGTATGCGTTTTCTGTTGAAGCGGAGACGTGCAGGAGCCATCGCCTCACTAATAGCAATAATAAGAACAGTAATAATAGTAATCAAGAGTCCCCCGCTCACTTATTCGTTCACACGTGCAAAGAAAAAGCAAAACAAGCATACAGAAAGCAACAAAACAGGTTCTTTCAGAACCCCGCTGGACACACACACGTTGCGTGCCCTCCCTCACGTTCTCTTTTCTCCTCAGCGTGGTGAGGACATCAAGGAGGGTGCAACACCTTAAGGGGTGTGTGACACACACACGGGACACACACACACACACACACATGACCACGGAAACCTGGGAAGGCTCCGCAGAGCGTGCAGTCCTGCATCGGCAGTCAAACGACACTGACAGCAGTAGCGGCAATATCAGTAACAACACAAACAAGCAAACAAACAAAAAAAAAGCAGAACAGAATGAGATGAGGAGTGGGGAGCGGCCGCACTAAGGAGAAGTGGGGTGGGCGAAGACAAAAGGAAGAAACAGGAATTGGAGGCAAGGGGGAAAACAAGAACATGCAGCCCAAGCCGCAGAGACGGTGTGGACACACGTACATCACAGGCAACCACCACTGCCAAGGGGGCGTGTGTGTGAATGTCCGTCGGTAAATTTCAAGCAGACGACTTTGTTGTTGTTGCTGCTGCTGCATCGTCTCCTGGAGAGTGGGTTTTCTTCTCTATCTTCTTGACCGCACCTACAGTTGCTGCCCCTCCATCACCACCACCCCCGTCCCCTTCGTGTAGCTGCGTCTCCTCCCCTTGCTGCAGCTGCTGTTGCTGCAGCAGCGCCTCGTAGCGAGCCAGCAGCTGCGCATACTCTGCCTTCAGCTCCCGCTTCATGCGCTTGTACGGGACGCGGTGGCTCGACTGGCGAGCAGCGCGCATGGCAAACCCCGCGTTCTGCCACGGGTAGAAGAGCTGGATGTACATGTTCGACGCCATCGTGATCACCACCAGCACTCCGCAGGCAAAAAAGAGCATCATCCAGAACTTACCGGAGGTGCCGTAGAGCTCGTTTGCTGTCTTGACGCACCAGTTGCTGCCGGCCAGGTTGTTCATGGCGGAGTAGACAATCTCGATAATTGGCAGGAAGATGATCTCGAGCGACACGGCCAGGACGAAAAGGATCATGTAGTACGTCACCAACGCACCCACGCGGAAGTCCGCCACGAGCACCAGCATCGTAAAAAACGTGGTGCCGTAGTCCTCAATCGCGGGCGTCATGTGCGGGTACAAGTTATCCTGCACACCTACTGTGTACATGAGCACAAAGAAGAAAATGAGCCCCTCCACCACGCCATCAATGAGCCACTTTGCGATGTACGGGAAGGAGAAGTACATGAACTCGCGCGACAGCGGCGGGTACAGCTTCGGTAGCGACTCCGCCAGCTCATCCTCGACGTCCTTATCCAAAATGCCGATCATCAGCGGCTGCAGAGAGCAGAAGAAGATGCTGAACATCGCCAGCAGCCACGAGTCCATCAGCGACTGCCCAGAGTAGCAGGTGTAGAACTGGTAGGCGATCATTCCCACAGTCACGATGACGTTCTTGTACAGCGAGTAGACGATGCAGTGGGCTTCGCGAAAGACGGAGAAGCGGCCGTGCACAAAGAGGAGCCGCTTCAGGAAGCGAAACTTGGGGATGGCGTAATCGCTCGCCAGCTCTGCCTGCGACCCCTCAAGTCCCATGATACCAACCCCGATACTGCTTTCCTGGATCATCGAGACGTCGTTGGCGCCGTCGCCGATGGCGAGAGCCACGGCGTTCATGTTGCGCTTGAACATGCGTACAATTTTCGCCTTTTGCAGCGGTGTCATACGACAGCACACGGCACTGCGGCAACGGCTGCCGAGCAGGAAGAAGCGACGTGCGCGGGAGTTGTCTTGAAAGATAAAATCGAGCGTTTTGCCGTCCACAACAACGACGACGGTGTGCGTGCCAAAGACTTCCTCGCCCTCGGCGCACTTCTCCTCCGCGGCCGTCAGCTGTGCCTCAATGCGGGCCACCTTGCGTTCGAGGAAGGACCCCCCTGTCTGGCGACCCGCACTGGTGGCAGTGGTGGCCGTGCCGAGGCCACCCACCTCCTCCTCAGCTGCCCCCTCCACCGGCAGCGTGGGATCGCACTTGTGGGCAACGCCGTCGACGTCACCAACCGCCGTGCGCGCCGTCTGCGGAACGGTGGAGCGGGTGCCGCAGGACAGGTCAGGCAGCGGCTGTGTTACCGAACTCACCTCTATCGACTTATTTATGCTATTATTGTTGTTGTTCTGGCTGTTGGATGGCTTGCCGGAGGTCGGAGAGGGAGAGACAGAAACGTTGTCTACGTCATCATCCTCGTCACCACTACTACTGTTGGTGCTTTCTCCAGCTGCATTTGCCTTCTTGGCGCGGGCACGCTCCTCGTACTGTTTCTGCTGCTTCAGCAGCGTCTCCTCCTCCACGATGTCCGACACGTCGAGATGGCAGACGCAGTCGGCGTAGTCCTGGCTCACCAACCCGCTCGTGTGAGCGATGGTGACGGCCGTCTCACGCTTGTCGCCTGTCAACATCCACACGACGATTGACGCCTGAATGCAGAATTCAAGCGTCTGCGGCACTTCGTCTTGCAGCTTGTCTTCCACGGCGGTGGTGCCGACGATGTCGACATCCTTTTCTAGAAGCGCGTATGCCTGGTGCAGCTTCTCGTTACGATCGTGCATGGCACACTGCGCCTTGTTGAAAATAGGAAGCCAGCGAAGCACCTCCTCCTCGCTGAGGTAGCGCTGCCCGAGCACCAGCGTGCGCAGACCCAGCTTCGCCATGGCGTCCAGCTCCGACAGCATCTTCTCCTTCGCCCGGGCGTTGGACTTCTTCTGCATGTTGACAATCTCCATCATGCTGCTGTCCGCCCCCTTCACGAGCAGCAGGTATTTGTGCGAGTCCACGGTGAAGGCTCCAGCGCTGTTGATGGCGGGATGACCGCCTGCAAGCTCACCAAGAGGCCACGGCGGCGGCGACGAGGTGCATGCACTCCCGCTGCGTACGTTCTGTAAGGCAGCCGCTGTTGCCGCTGCAGCAGCAGCAGCATGGACTCGCCCAAAGCTCTGCGGACCTAGCGAGGGCTGCCCTGGCGTGAGTCCACCACTTCCCCCTCCCGCAGCTGCTGCAGGGAAGCGGCGCGCCGTCGCGGGGTGTGATGCGTCCGCAGCCGGGATGAACAGTGAGGAGGCAGGTCGCTCCCCACCCATCAGGTAGACCCCCGAGTCCATCGTCCTTTCCACGTCACGGGTGGAGGTAGCGGCCGGAGCTGCCATTTCTGGTGTGAAGGGGCAGTGTGCGGCGCACGCCTGCGACGCTGCTGCCTCTGCGGCTGCCTGCTGCTCAGCGGTAAGCTCCTCTTCTGTCTTGCGGTGGTAGTGGGAGCTCGTGCCGGCTGCCGCGGAGCTCGCCGCCCCTTCAGAGTCCAGGTCGGGACGCCGCTGCAGCAGAATACTCATGAGCTTCCGCTGCGGCGTGAACTCGAGCTCGGCGATGATGTCGTAACACATGACGCGACCCAGCGCCTTCACGTACATCTGCTTTGCCGTCCGCTCGAAGAGAGAAAAGCCGTTCTCGCGGGCGGCGTTGACAAGGGCAATCTCGTCGAGGGACTGACCTTCGTAGATTTTCGACCGATCAATGAACTGCTCCAGCCCGCCCAGGACCTGTCCGGCTGACACACCGTTCGCACCCTCTGCCACGCTGGCGGAAACGCTGTTGCGGTGCAGACGGGTGTTCATCCCGGACATGTTGGGGCTCGGGACGCCACCCCCCGCCGCCGCTTTGGTTCCCCCGCCCGGCGCACACGAACTCGTCACCAGGTTTGAGTTATGGCTGAAATTGCGGCTGTGCATCACGTGCGTGAAGTACCGGTTTTGGTACCAGCTGGCGCTGCTAGTGCGACCGTGCAGCTTCGCCATGTTCGCCGGGCTCAGCTGTGGCACACCACCGTCGGAGTGGTGACGGTGTGGCGTAGCGAGCTGCTGCTGCTGCTGCTGCGATATCGCGGTGAGAGAGGTGCTGCTGGCGCTGCGGAGGTGGGCGACGCGGACGGCAAATACGGCGGAGTTGGCCGCGGTGACCGGCTCGTGGTCGCCGCCCGCCGCGGCTGTGTTCGCCGCACTGTTGCTCGTGTAGGGTTCGAAGTCGTCGCGGGTCGGGCCGGCTGGGACGGCGAAGGGGATCTCCACAAAGTTTCCGCTGGAGAGGTTTGCCAGAGACAACACGCTGGAGACCGGTGGCAGCCCGGCGGCGCTGCCGTGGCGGGAGTGCGTGTACGCCATCGTTGGGGCTGCCGAGGCACCTTCCGTGCCAGCCGTCAGGTGCGTGTGGCTGCCGTCCTGCTCTTTGTGGTGGTGGTGATGATCGTCATCACGGCTGCTGTCAAAGTGCTTCCTGTGAGGCTTCTCCGAGCGGGGCTGCTTCTTCGCATCCCCTTTCTTTTCTTCGCGTGAGCGGTGTTTATGGTGGTGATGGCGGTGGTGGGGCTGCGGTGACCCACCGTGCTCTGCAGTTCCTTGCTCACCGCTTTCGTGCGCACGAGCGGCTTTCCGTGCTTTGCGCGCCGCCCTCCGCTTCGCCTTCGTGAGTGGCGTTTCAGCATTGCCAGCCTCGTGCGCCGCCGCCGCGGCTGCTGCAACGTCGTCGGTGCCGCGGGGCTGGGCGTCGGCCTCGCCGCTCTCCGAGGCGGCGCTCTGCGGCCTGTTCACTGGGAAGCACACAATGGAGTGACACAACGCCAACGCGCGCAGGTAACGGAAGAGGGGGTCGCGCTCCAGCACCGCCTCGTGTACGCTGCTCAGCCCTCCATTACCACCACCACTACCATTGTTGTTCACATGTGGTGAAGCCCCACCACCGCCGTAGCTGCCGAAGCCACCAAAGGTGCCACTGCCCCACTGGTAACCGCTGCCACTGGCGACCGTGTGCAGAGGGACGCTGGGTCTCGCCCCCAGCAGCCCCACCCCGCTACCCGCACGCACGTGGTCATTGCAGGGAGGGGAGCCCGGTGTGTTGAATGCCGGCAAGGACGTGTTGTTGCAGGCCGCCGGATCAACAAATCGGACGAGGCTGTCGACGGAGCTCGTGTGCTGATGCGCTGCTGCTGTTGTTGCGGGTGCACGGTTGGACAGTGGCAGAGCTGCGCTGCTGCGCTGCTGCATCAGCATGCTCCCTGTCAGCGGAGGAGGAATACCACTCGTCATCCCCGTGGAAGGCGCCTTTGGACTGGCGAGGGCAGCCGGTATCTGATACACTGCATTCCCGGAGAGGCTGGTGCTCGCGTTCGGCTGGGCGGCTGCGGAAGCTGCTGTCGCGTAGGGTGCCTCGCCACCGTCGGCTGGCGTGGTGGAGGCCGGCTGCATGCGCGACGGAGGAAGCTGCGTTTCCCTGGTAGCGCTGCCCTCTGGTAGGATGCGGTTCGCTCCACCATAGCCGTAATGGACATCATCGACGCCGTTCATGGAAAGGAAGGGGTGTACCGTGTCCGCGCCACTTACCGTCGCGCTGGCGTTTAAATTGTTGTTGCTGGTATTGTTGTTTCCGCCACCACCGCTACCACGTCGCCTGAGCAGTGCACGTCCGATGCCGCCCGGCTCCTCTGTTTCGTTGTGCGTGTGCCCGTCCACGACACCGCCGACATAGGTCATGAGATTTTCAGTCAGCGTGCCCGTCTTGTCCGTGAAGATGTAGCGCACGTGCCCCAGCTGGCAGTTCAGCTCTGACGTCTTGGGACGCGCTTTCTTGATCTCCCCAGTAAACTCGTCGTACACGGCCATGCGCTTGTCAGCGCCGATCATCAGCATTTGCATCGCTTTGTTAAACTCCAATGTGACGTAGAGGGACATCGGAATGAGGTAGCTGAGCAGCACAAAGTTGGTCAGGTACCTCCACCAAAACAACGTCGCATCTGAGTAGCGTGTCAGACTCCACTGGATGTACCACGCCGCAAACGCGGTCTTCGAGCCCGGCAGCTGCCGCAGCAGGTAGTGCTTGCTCCAGATCGACAGCCCGCACAGGATGAACATCATGGACTGGTTTAGCAGGAAGAGGAACACATTCAGTTGATTAAGTCGACGCGTCATGTTCGTGATCTTGTTGGGCTTTGGCCGCAGGTTCAGCAGCATCTTCGTGTGTCGTCCAGTGTAGACGACGGCACCGAGGACCCAGTCTGTGTTGCGGATGAGGCAGCCGCGTGGAATAAACTGGTCGATGCCGAGTGGCACCATCTCGCCCGTGGGCATGCGAAGTTGGCCGTACCACGTCGACAAGTCGGGCGTCGGCGCACACGACACAAGCACCACACCAGACGAGGATGAGGAGGAGGCTATCTGCGTTGTCTGCAACACATCGGTGCTCTCGTCGTTCGGGATGTTGTGCTCCACGGGTGTCGCCCCGTCCGCGCTGCGCACCGTCGGGCAGGCTGAGCTGGCCGCACGGCTGCAATCGCCAGCGGACGGCGTGCGCCTGGTTTGCGTTCTACTGGCCGTCCCCGAGTACCCACTAGGCTGCGTTCGCAGATTGCTGGTGTTGTGGTGTGAGGCAGCAGTAGCATCAGCAGCAGCGGCGCCGAGAATACGCCGTCGCTGAGCACTATTTTCGTCACCTACGCAGATGGACTCCGTCACATCCGTCGCACTCGTCTCCCCTTGTCGCAACCGCGAGGCCGCGTGGACGCCGGCGCTGCTGGTGCGGCTGTGCACGGCACGGTCGTATTGCGCGGACAGCTCGCGCACGTGCCGCGGCACCGGGATCACACCCTCCTCCATAAGACGCTCGTCCAGCGTCAGGTGTCGCTGATGCCACACCCGCTCGAGCGCGGCGTCGCCTGATGTACCGTTGCTGGACACTCTACCGAGGGCAAAAACCGGCTCAGAGGCGGACGGCATGCACGCGTCTGCGCCGTCCATCATTAATGGAGACGTCGTCCGTGGATGTGAGTAAGCGGCGCTGCTTTGCTGCTGGGCGGCGGGCTGCGCCGGCTCGGGGAGGCTCCGGTGATGATCTGCGACCGCCTCCTGCTCTTCCCGCTCAAGGCGGGGCGCGACGAAGGCGCGCTCATCCTCGCCGTCGCGAACGCCGTCGACGTCCCTCTTTTTCATCTCGCCGGCGCCTCTGCCGTTTTGCGTGCTTGCCGGCACAAAAAAGTCACGCTTTTCTGCTGCCGCACGCCAACTCTTCGCGTCCACTCGGTCGGTGGGCGAGCCCATCGTGTCAGACGTGGAGCTCGCCACCGCGCCCAGCAAGAGACGCATCTCCTCGTCATTTTTTGACTGCATCAGGGCCGAGTTGCGCCGTGCAGACGTCCCGTGCTCCGACGACGCTGCGGCGGCGCTCTGCGCGTTGACCACCGCCGCCACTGCCTTGTCAGCCTCTTGCGCAGGCGTGGACTTCATGTGTGCCCCGACCGCACCGCAGGAGTCCACCGTAATCTTGGATGGCGGTGCCGCTGCGGGAAAGTCAACGGCACCGTTGGCGAGGTCTACGCCGTTCATCTTTGCATAGACGGCCGCCGCGTTCGACGCCGGGACACCCAACGCGCGCTCCACGATGTCCTCCACGGTGCCCAGCGCCTCCACAGTCTGAATCTTTGCTCGCCGTGTCTTGGCATTCGTCTCGCCATCCAGGTTGGCGGTCTCGATGTAGGTGAGGCCGTCGGGCAGGGACGTGTTGAGAATCACGCAGTCCGCCTTCACCTCCTCGCCCAGGCGAAAGAGCATGATGTCACCCGGGTAGACGTCGCAGCTGCGAATAGGCTGGAACGTCACTTTGGGCTCGCGCGCAGCGGTGGCCGTGGACGCCGCTGATGACACCTCACCAGCCCTTCGCTCCCCTTCTTCCTCCGCCGCCGCCGGGCTTCTGGGATCTTTCTTTGTGTGTGTCTGTGACTTTAGCAAGGCCGACCGCGCAGGTGCCGGCGGCGTGGCCACCTCCCTGTCGCTATTGTACTCGCTGTGAAGTGGAGCCGGTGGCACCGCTGCACTCGTCTGCGACACGCGATTAAAAGACGCCATATCCGGGTCGCGGTGCGGACTCGAGTCCTCGTCAGGCGTGTGCGCGCTCGTGCCGAGCTTCGACTTCACTGCAGGAACGCGAAAACGCACGACACGCTTACGCCCATCACTGCCGCTCGTCATGAAAGGGTTTGTGCCGCTGCGCCGGCTGTGACGGGATGGGGCAGCGTCTCCTGCGTGAAGCGAGTCCACGCTGTCGGTGTGGCCGCTGCGGGCCTTCATCATCGTTGCTGTCATGTTCGTGTTGGTCGTGTTGGTTGTTGAGGACGCAGTCATTGCCCCGTCTTTGTAGACTTCCGTCGCGGCCACCTTGTGGGCCTTACAACTCGTCTTGCCCGACTGCAGCGGCACCCGCAGTACGTGCACGATCATCTCGTTGGCCTGTTGGTCGGCCTTGCGACGCTTCCAGTCCTCCCAGAGGTCTTTGATGATGCCGGCACCGAGCACCACGCAGAGGGGCACGACGCTGCTGAAGGGATTGATCGGACTGGCACCCGGGACAAGGGTGATAATCATGACGAGCAGAAAATAAAAGTTGGAAATCTTGTAGAACTGGTAGAGCAGGCTCAGCGGCAACCCTGAGACGAGGGTGTACTTTGCCGTCCGAATCGAGTTATCGGGATACTTGCGCTTATGATTTAGGTCGCTGCGGAGGAGGTCAACCTCCACAAAGGCCGGCTGCTGCGACGACGACCCTTTGCCGTTGTTGTCAGCTACAAAGTTGTTGTCGTCGTCATCGTCGATGGCGTCGCCGTGATTGCCGGTGCAACCGAAGGTGTCGCGAGTGGTGGCGGTGAACGTCCCCCAGGCGGCCTTCACGGTGCGCCATACGGTCATCGTGGTACACACAACAGCAGGATCGACAACTCTCTCTATCTCCCACACCCCAACAATAACAACAAATAACGAGGAAAAAAAGAGGGGATGCTGATCGAGCTCCTCTTTTCTCTTCACTTTTTTTTTCACTCGTTCACGGCGATGCGTGGTCGACGGATGCGCGTTTATATATATGTGTGTGTATTTATATAAATATACATAAACAAAGATGCGTCTTGGGTGAGACAGGCGTGAGTGCTTTCCCACCAGGCACTCAACTCTTCAATGACAAGGAGGGGAGACGCAGTGCGCTGCCGCTAGTGGTGGCAATGGCGGGGAAGCAGCCGTACGTGGAAGCAGCAAGAAGCTTGTGTGCGTGTGTGTATGTGTGTGCCGATGTTCTCGGGCTACTCCAGAAGATGGCAGCTGATGCCAACCAGAAGGATCAAGACAGAACAGAGAACCACGAACAACCAAAGCGACAAAGAAAAAGAGCACACCAAAAAAAAACCGAGCGAAGGTGATTCACCGGCGAACAGCTGGGCAATATGAGGGGGGATGAGCAAGCCGATGAAAAATGAAAAGAAGATAATCACGCGCGATGGTGGAAGAACAGCAACAGCAAAAGGCAGTGAAGAGAGCAGATTTAAAAAGGCAAATGCAGGTGATCACAGCAGCAGCAACAACAAAGCGCAAACGCACTGAAGGGGTCAGCAGATAAATGTACAGGTGTGGAATCCCCAAAAAAGACAGAAAAAAAGAAAGCTGGGAAAGCGACAAAAAAAAAAAAGCTGCAAGCAAAACAAGTGCCTTTCGTTGAGAGATGCAGGAGAAGGGAGACAGGGGTGGGGGGTGGAGGAACGGGGTACTCTACCAGGTCCGAGGAAGCAGAAGGAGACCTTCTTTCTTCTTTTTGTGTTTCCTGCTCCTTCCTCCGCTTTACCGCTTCGCTCGCTTTTTTTATTCTTCGCTCCCTCTCTTGTGCACTGGCGCACGAAAACTCGCAGTGAAAAGAAAAACAGCACCAGATAAAAAAAAGTAAGAGGGAGAAGGAGTGTGTGCGTGTGTGTGTGTGAGTATGAGTGTGAGTGGTAGATGAAGAGCCGACAAGAGCGTCCTCGCCGTCAACGTGGAGGCGCCGGTGAAGTCGCTGAATGCACAGCAACAAGTCCTTTTTTTCTCTCTTCTCTACCCTCTCTCTCTCTACAAAAAAAAAAAAGAAAAGGTATTTAAACCAAAAAAGAGGACGACTGCAGCCGTGACGAGGGGAAAGAAAAAAAGAGAACAACACAAAAAAAAACAAGAGAGAACGACTTGCCTTGCTTTGCTCGCCTGTATTGTGGTGTGTGGATGCGCAGGCGTTGTGCGGTGAATCCTGCCTGACGCCCCCGCTCCCCTCCCTTTTGCCTGACAACGGAGTCGTCGAAGGGAAAAGGAGGCGAGGTGGACAGAGAAAGAGCAAGGGCAAAGGGCAAGACGTGCGTGCTGTGGAGGACACTTCTTTCCCACTACCACCGTCGCAAAAAAAAAAAGAAGTCCGGTTTAAGCAGATGTGCGCGTGTGTGGTTGCGCTTTAGAGGTTAAGCGAGAGGAAGGTGGGAGGGGGGGGGGGAAGGGGCGGTTGGCGTGGCTATTTAGCAGTGTTGCCTGTTTTGCTTTCTTATGCACCTTGTTTGTTTATTGTGTGTGTTTTCCGAGCAGGCGATCCCTCCTTTTTTTTTTTCTCATCACCCGTTCACTGTAGTCTGAGAGCGACAGCGGAGCGAAGAGGAGAGAGGAGGAGGAGGAGGCTGGCGGGCCAGAGCAGTGAAGAGGGAAGAGGTATACAGAAGGAACAGAAATAAAACGAGGTTAGTAAAATAAGGCGTAGTCTTCGACGACACGACACTGCAACGCACAAACACACAAACAAAGACACCGTGCTACGCGTTGAACGACCACACTACACACGCACAGGCACACAAAGAGGCTGAATGGGTGCTCAAGACAGTTTCAAGACAAAAGCAAAGAAAAAAGCGAGATAAAGAGAGGATGAGGAGTCAACTCTCTCTGCACGCGTGTATTGACGCCCCGTTCTTTCTCCTTTTCTTCCTCTTCCTTCTGCGCAAATTGCTCCCTCGAAGCAGCGCCTCCACACAAAAAAAGGAAACTCAAAGAAAAACAGAGAAGGCACAGACGCGAAGTGAAGTTGTCCAGCAACGACAGGTACCACTACCACACACACAAAAAAGGGACTGTTTTCAGTGGGGAGGTATTTCAGGAGGTGTGGTTGGTCGGTTTCACCAAACACATATATGCATATACATCCGCACAGGTAGTATGTAGGGGTAGAAAGAAGGCCACAAAAGAAGATATATATAAACACGAGCCACCGACGAACAACGGAACAGCAACGATGAAGAGAGAGAAAGGGAAAGAGAATGAGGACTAAAGGAGAGGAAAGGAATAGACTACGATGCATCAACCCTCCCTCTGTTACACAGATAAAGGTGGAGCGCACACTGTGTGAGTGAGTGTGTGTGCGTGTACGACGCAGCACCTCCCGCTGCCGCACCGACTTTCTGCCGTGAACACAGCAAAAAACAGTACCCGGTGCATCAACACAGCCACCAAAGTACTCGTAGCAGTGAGCAGGGAACACCGAGGCGGCCACCCCCCGTCACAGCGAGCAACAGCATATATAAACCGTGCCTGCTCAAAGAAGCACATGCAAGCTCGCAAGGGCTGAGGAGGGAAGGGGGAGGACTCCAAAAACGAGGCTCCTCGTGTGTCCCTCCACCCAACCTCCTTCTCTCCCCGTTAGCTGAAGTACGCGTGGTGTTAACAGCGAGTTCGTTTCAGGCTTTTTTTTTTGGTGCGCGAAATGACAAGAAAACAAAACTAAAATAAGATGTGTTAACGCCGAGCGCCGATAACTGCAGACTCGTTACTCTTGGCTGTGGTGGGGTCGGCGCGCCGCCTGCGTGGGCTGACGACGCGCCATCCGACAGGAGAAATAACAACGAAAAAGAAGTTCACCTGCTACCCCAACCAAACTAGAGAGTGTGTGAATATGTATGTGTGCGAGAGGGCAAGCGAACCTAGAGCAAAAAAGAGCTTTGCTAGAGCGTCTTAACGCAGCTTCTTCTTCATGCGCAGGTTCGAGCAGTGACCGCAGGCCTTCTTGCGGCAGTTCGTCGCACGCACCGGCAGGCGGGCGTAGCAGCGGCGGCACACCTTCTTCTCCCAGTTGTACTTCTTGGCCAGAGCGACGAGGGTGGGCTCCATGATGCCACCGCGCAGGCGCAGCACGAGGTGCAGCGTGGACTCCTTCTGGATGTTGTAGTCCGCGAGCGTGCGGCCCTCCTCCAGCTGCTTGCCGGCAAAGATCAGACGCTGCTGGTCCGGCGGGATGCCCTCCTTGTCCTGGATCTTCGCCTTCACGTTCTCGATCGTGTCGCTCGCCTCGACCTCGAGCGCGATCGTCTTGCCTGTCAGCGTCTTCACGAAGATCTGCATGGTTGCGATTTGAGGGGAAAACACAGCGAGAAGAAAAATGTCTCGAAAGGCACGTCAACTACAAGAAGCACGAAGGAAGTCACACACACGTACATGGGAGTACAAAGCAAGACGAACATGGTAAGAGAAATAGAGAGAGAGAGGTAGAGGAGAAATAAAGTGGAAGCAAGACTATATAGCAGCATTGCATGGCGGCGAGAGGCAAAGGCTCAGACAGAAGGGAATGGGGAGGGAAAGAGCACGCGCCCAGAAGTTTGCCCTTCCTCCTCTTTTTTTCTTTCGAGTTTTCGTTCTCGTTCCTGCTGGAAACGGTCCGTTGATTCGCAGAAAATGCGGGAAGGCACAAAATAATGTAGAGAACATCATCGCACGGCAAAAAAAAAGAAAAAACGGCCTCGGCAAGATCGCGCGGATGCTCGTGATGGGAGTGATGATGCCCTGGTGCTGCTGCTGCTGCTGCACTCGTCGCTCATTTGTTTTCTTTTTCAGTTGTTATATGCACTCGCTCGTTTCATGGATGATACAGAAGGGGAGGGAAGGGAGTCTCAAGAAGGAAGCATCCCTCAGTTTCTTCCTTTCCTCCCGTCTCTTCCCAAGAGCAACAGAGCAACAGCCGGAAAAGAAGATGTGTGCTCGTGAGTGTGTGTATGTGAGGAGAAAGGGGGGAAAGAGAAGCTCAGCATCCGTAAGCAAAGTGACCGACCGACACGCTTTCTCCATCCCTCCCTTGAGTTGACCCTCCCACCCTCCCCCTCCCCCCAAACACAAACACAAACATGCACGCCACGGCACGACAGCGCATATAGAAAATAAAAAGCCAACGAACTGAAAAGGGCGGAGAAAATGCAGAAAGGGGAGATCAGTAAAAGACACACACACACACACATATATATATATATATATATATATATACTGACAACAAACAACAACACGCACGCG
>OESO01000021.1:225765-243796 GCA_900240985.1 Crithidia bombi | reverse complement strand
GACACAAACACAAACACGCACGCAGGGAGAAAGATCGCCAAACGAAAATACGCAACAGTCGCAACACAACCGCCTCTTTAGCAGACACAAGTAAAACAAACAAACAAAAAAGCGTGCTGAAGGCACCACAGCAAGTAACCATACACGTACAGGGGGGGGGGAACAAAAAGAGCTAAGCACAGTCTCCGTGCAGCAGCGAGACGAGTTCACACAAATAGGCAGAGAGAGAAGCGCGTGCTCGATGAGAGATAAAAAGACACGTCGAAAACGAAGTGATGTATCCCAGATACGTCACCGCCCACGCCTCACCATCAGAAAAAAAAAAAACGCTACATCTTGTTCAGACGAAGACCGAGTTCAGTAATGAGTTTATTGTAGTCGACAGTATCCGAGTCTTCGGACACCTCAGCAAGCACCATTAACTCGTCCAACTCCTCCGCGCTGCTGTGCTCTCCGGCTGAGACGAACATCTCCGTGAACTGTTTCTTCGTCACGGTCCCGGTGTTGTTCTTGTCGATGGCGCGAAAGATGCTCCGCATCTCCTCCATCGAGTGCTCATCGATTTCCTTCGTCATCAGCAGCATGAACTCAGCGAACTCAAGGCCAAGGGTGCGGTCGTCTTGGTGCACCACGCGCAGCAGGTCATTCACCTCCTCCTCCGTCACCCGCAGCCCGGAGGCCTGGACTGCCTTATAGAGCTCCTTGTCGCTGATGATGTTAACTTTTTGACCGTTGGTGAGAATCCGGTACCCCTCCTGCAGCTCCGCAGACGCGCCGTGGTTAAGCTCACCGCGGTAGATAGGGCTGGAGAATCCGGCGACGCCGGCGTGACGCACCGAGCTGGAGGCCTGGGTGGGGGCGGCGGCGCCGCTGCCTTTGTTATTCGCGCTCATTGTATGAAATAATAATGAACACTGTGTAGGTGTGAGTACGTGTGTGTGTGTGTGTGTGTAGAGGAATGAGAAGTCTGCATCAAAGCTGACAGAGCAAAGAGAGGTGTATGAGAACACAATAAGGAAGAAGAAAAAAGCGGCGCTGAAGGGATGCACTGCGGTGCTGCTCAACAGGACAGGGAACAGGGCGAAGGCGGAGTATAAGAAGGGAGAGAAGGAAAGCGAAGCCGACAGAACAGCAACAGCATCAATAAACTGCTCACGTGACATAGCTTGGGGAGGGGGGGGGTAAGTGAGCTTGCGTGGCAATGGAGGTAGACCCACACATACACAAAAGCACAAGGCGGCGCTTCATCACTGCGATAGAGCCCGTCTCTTGAACAGCGACGACTGCAGCCACAGCAGCGGCGTCTTTTTTTTCCTTTTCTTTCTCTCCCCCTGACAGCACTCACCGTAGTGGGGACGGCCGAGGAAAAGGTCGCCGGGTAACGTAACGTCTCTAACCCTTTTGCCCGCTATAAGCGTCTCTCTCTCTGTGTTCTTTTCTAATGCGCAATTCGGTGTGTTTGTGCTTGCTTGAGCTCTAATATCCATATATATATTGATACGTGAACTCAAATTTCTTTTTCCACCATTCTCCAGACAGCGTGTCGTCTAACATCGTGTTGACTTCCTCTCCCTTTCGCGCTCAGTCTAGAGGGAGGGGAGGGGAGGGGGGGAGGGGCTTCAGCGTTGCTGCTCTCTCCACTTTCTCTCCTCTTTCTTCTTTGTATCCGCGACAAGAGCGAGAGCGAGAGAGAAGGAGCAGCCCAGGAAGGGAGAGGGCGACGACAAGGGAACCATACATACAAACACGTAAAAATAAAAAAGACTATATATATATATATATGCTTAGGAGAGAACACCGTACATGAAAGAGACCCTCGCCGTCATCATCGAAAAGAAAAACAAAGAAACAAACAAAGACGAAAACAAGAGAGCACGAACGGAGAAGGGGTTAGAAGGGTATATATACCAGGGAGAGTACATTCGCCATACCATTGCACGACGTCGAGAGACAGAAAGAGAGGCAGAACTTGAAGAAGGAGAAAAAAGAAAGAAAGAAAGAAAGAAAATAGTGCGTGCGAGTGTACGTGTGCTGAAAGAGAGAAGGAGAGACGCGAAAAAAAGAGAGGAGGGAGGAAAACACGCAACAACAACAATAGAGAGGAGCGAAGCGAACAGGCGGGAGACAAAGAGGGAACCACACACACACCACACACACACACACACACACACACACTGTCACCTACACGCAGGTTCGACAACGACAACGATAGCTGCTTCAACCTCTATCCCTCTTCTTCGCGTGGAACGTCATCGCACACAGCTTGTGCTCGGAACGCTTCTACAACGCACAGCGCAGCAAAAGCGAAGAAATAGAGGGAGGGGGGAGGGAGCGAGAGTTGCCTTAACTCGTCGTTATACAGGCCAAATGAAACAGTAAGTTATGTGTGCCACACCACATCCATAACACGAAGAGGGGGAAAGCAAAAGAAGAAGAAAAAAAAAGAGAACGATGTCAGAGGAAGGTGCTGGCACATGCAGGGCGGGAGAGTCACTCCACCTCCGTCATTCACTCGGTTGTCCTTCCCTGCCACGATCAAACACACGCAGGAAGAGGACGAAAACAGATAATAGCAAGTCAAAGACAGGATCTTTCTTTCCGTGGTTTCGTCTTCTTCTCATTTCTAGTCATTTTGTTTCTCTCTCCCTCATCATAATGCAGTCTCACTCACACATACGCACACCCGCAGAAAAAAAAAAAGAGAAAAGTCTAAACGTGCAGTGAAGAGGGGGGCGTTGCGTGTGTCGCGCAGCGCCACAAACAACAGCAGAATCAGAAAAGAGTTTCTTTTGTTATCCCGCCTTTATCGAGCACATCTTTGTTTCTACTTTTTTTTCCTGTTCTCTTCGCTCTTCTCTCTTCTCTCCCTTGTCACTTTCTTTTGTTCTTTTTGCATCTGGAGGGCATCATCACATGCCTTTGGTCTACTTGCTCATCATCATCTTCACGAACTCCTCGTAGTTGATCTGACCATGACATCGCCGTCCACGTCGGCCTCGCGAATCATCTCGTCCACCTCCTCGTCCGTCAGCTTCTCACCCAGGTTCGTCATAACGTGGCGCAGCTCCGCGGCGGAGATGAAGCCATTGCCATCCTTGTCGAACACGCGGAACGCCTCCTTGATCTCCTCCTCCGAGTCGGAGTCCTGCATCTTGCGCGCCATCAGCGTCAGGAACTCGGGGAAGTCGATCGTGCCGCTACCGTCCTGGTCCACCTCGTTGATCATGTCCTGCAGCTCCGCCTCGGTCGGATTCTGGCCGAGGGAGCGCATGACGGTGCCGAGTTCCTTGGTGGTGATGGTGCCATCGCCGTCCTTGTCGAAGAGGGAGAACGCCTCCTTGAACTCGGAGATCTGCTCGTTGGACAGCTGGTCGGCCATGATTACGGAGCGGGGGGAAGGAGAAGGTAGAAAAAAGGGTGAGAGGCGAAAAAGCGCTGAAGAAGAGAGGAGAGAGAGAGAGCCAGTCGATGCAGTGATGCAAAGAAACTGTTGTGGAGCCGTTGATTTGCGTATATGAAGTGAAGTAGGAGAGAGAGAAGAGAAAGAGAAAGAGGTGGGGGAGTGTTCCGCGGAGGACGACACCACGTGCGTTATGGCACTGCAGATCAACGTTGAGGACGCTGGCCGGCGCGCTGGTGGCGCGTAGTGCAGCAAGTCAGCCAACCTTCTTGAGATCCTTCGATGTCTGTCGTATTTGATAAACCTTCTTCTTACAGAGAAAAAGACCCAAATATATTTACACATTTTGTATGTATAGACGGGGAGGCCGAGACTGCCACACCTTCCTCGATCCTCGTTGTGAGAGGTCAAAGCACGCTTGTCCATCTCATTTGCTCTTTTTCTTTTCTTTCTCTACGCTGAGCACTTCAGCGCGCCACCATCAGCGGTGTCTTTTGTGTTCTCCGCCTTTTTTTTTCCCGGTTGTTGCATGTTTGCATGTTCCGCTCTGCTTCTACGCACGTCGCACTGCAGCACCACACAGACTCCCCGACAGTTTAAACGCACGCCACCGTAGGGCTCTTGTACATGACTGTCGTCTCACCTGAAAATGAAACAAACAAAAAGGAGGAACAGCAACAGTGGGTGTAGTCGAGTCTATTCGAGGCAGGCGGACGACAGGAAGCGGCATGGCAACCTCCATCCCCTTCCCATCCCTATCTCCCTCTTCTCCCTTAACTACACCCCCCTCACACGACTAAAGAAGAGACAGTGCGACAGAAAATCCTACAGTCTTCGTGGCGGTGAAACAGCCACAAAGAGAGAGAGGCAGAAACTACGCAAACGACAGAGTAGGTGGAGGGGGGGGGGGAAGAGGTTACGTAGAAAAGGCGATATCGAAAACAAACAAGAACACAAACACACACACACACAAAAAAAAAAAAAACAACAAGGAACAGATACAGAAGTGAGGTGGAATACATACATCGGGTTTGTTTCTGTGTGTGCTACTGAATGTGTCTGTGTATTTCTGTATGCGTATGCGTGTGTGTGTGTGTGTGTGTGTGTGTGTGTGGCTGTGTGCGCCAGATGTCTCCGGTTGCGCGGAGACTCCTGGAAAAAGAACACACACACACACAGCAAAAAACAGCACAATACGCCCCTACGCACGTCGACTCTCGCACCGGAGAGAAAGAGTGAGTGCGTTGAGCCTCGCGGGGGAGATACTACACACGCGCACACACACACACACAAAATCGAATAACGACGAAAAGGGCAAGAGTCGGGACCTCGTGAAGCATGTTGCCCATGTGAAGGGAGGCGATGCAGAACAGCAACAACAACAAAAGAGCGCCTCGGCAAGAAAACACCGTTATTCTTATTCTTATATTTTTTTTTTTTGCTGCTCTCTTTTTTCTTTATTTTTGTGTGTGGGTGCGTGTGTGTGTGTGTGTGTGTATATATATGTGTTGTGGCTGCGTGGATGCACTGAGCCACTTTCTTGCCTGTCGCCCAGCCACATCCCCGTTCCCGCTTTCTAACGTTCCCTCTTTTTCAGCCCGGCACCCTCCCCTGACACCCACAGCTCAAGAACAGGCGCTTCGCCTTCCGCTGCCTCTTACTCCAAGCGAACGTCGTCGAATGCACTTTCTGTTGTGACGGAGGCGGGAAGGGTGGGTGGTGGGTTGACAACGAAAAAGGGAGGGAGGGTGAGGCTTCACCATCATCACATGCCTCTGGTCTACTTGCTCATCATCATCTTCACGAACTCCTCGTAGTTGATCTGACCATCGCCGTCCACGTCGGCCTCGCGAATCATCTCGTCCACCTCCTCGTCCCGTCAGCTTCTCACCCAGGTTCGTCATAACGTGGCGCAGCTCCGCGGCGGAGATGAAGCCATTGCCATCCTTGTCGAACACGCGGAACGCCTCCTTGATCTCCTCCTCCCGAGTCGGAGTCCTGCATCTTGCCGCGCCATCAGCGTCAGGAACTCGGGGAAGTCGAATCGTGCCGCTACCGTCCTGGTCCACCTCGTTGATCATGTCCTGCAGCTCCGCCTCGGTCGGATTCTGGCCGAGGGAGGCGCATGACGGTGCCGAGTTCCTTGGTGGTGATGGTGCCATCGCCGTCCTTGTCGAAGAGGGAGAACGCCTCCTTGAACTCGGAGATCTGCTCGTTGGACAGCTGGTCGGCCATTGTTGTGGTCTGTGTATGTATGTATGTGTTTGTACGGAGTTACGCTTGTGTGTCAGGCAGGTGAGTGAGTGCGAGAGCTGTTGTGAAGATGAAGGAGGGAGGGAAGGAGAGGAGGGGGGGGGGAGTTGTTAAGTAAGAGATTGTGTAGTGGGGAAGCAGTGGCGAAGGAAGGAGTGAGTGCGAAAGAGAAAGGAGGTAGCTGGAGCAGGGAGCAGACAAGCTGTCGCGTTGTAACCATTCTTAACCGTCGTGTTCATGTGCACGCGTGTGCGGTCGGTCGGGTGTTGTTTCTTTAAAATAGATGCCGTATCCACCAACCGGTTTCTGCCTCTCCCTTTCGCTTACCCTTCCTCAGCGCGGGGGGCTGCCGTCCCTGTGTCTTCTTCCGCCATCCTTCGTAGGGTACGGACGGAAGGAGATGCCTTTCCTTGCCACGACCCACTCACCACAGCCGGGGTGATGGCGTGCAGAGTCATCGTTACGGATTTCACACAAGAAGTAATTTCAAAACGAAAGAGGGAGAGCCATTGTAAAGAAAAAAAAGAAAGCAGCTGCGTACTACGGTGGCCCCTTTGCTGGTACTGCGTGTCCGTCACAGCACACCACCACCACTCAAAGCTTGAAGTCCGTCGGCTTCGCATTCGCGCGGAGCTGCTCCACAACCTCGTTGGGGTTCGCCATCTGCAACGCCTTCACCACAGTTGGGTTCACCACCGCCGCCGTCGTCGTAGCACCACCACCGGCAGCAGCGGAGATGCCTGCAGACCTGGACGGATCTGCATGCGCCTTTGCCGCCCTTCTTTGCTCCTTTCGACCACCACCTGTGACAGCGGACGCCGTCGTCGTCGCCGTCCACCCCGCGGCCGGCGGAGTGACGCACCCGCGCTCAGCTCGCTCGGTAAACACCTGCAACACCTTCGCCGCCAACACACCCTTCTTCGCGTTGCCCATCGACAAACCCACGTGGTAGGCGTAGTCGTTCACGACCATCAGCGGCGCACACACGGCAACGACGTGCTGCACGACGTCGGTTGGGGCAGGTCGCATTGTGTAGTGAGGGAAGGCGCGGTGCAGCTCAGCCGCCTGTTGAGCAACGACGGTGTCGTGCTCGTTGCGAGGAGCACCCGTCGCTGACGTCCCCCGCACCTGCGAGGCGCTGCCGCCCTCCTCTTCTTTCTCTTCATCATTGTCATCCACACCATCGTCAACGCCAACATCAGCAGCGGCCTCTGTAGGGCTCGCCGCTGCCGTCGCAGGTTCCTCCTTCTCCGAGTCTCCTGCCAAGTCATCCATGGCCGGCGGCGGCGGTGGAGAGGACGGGGGCGCCACATCATCCTTGGCGGCAGTGTCGTCGGTGAAGTCCGAAACAACTTCCACCTCGTCGTCGGCCTCGCTGTCCTGCGCGGCGTCGTCCGCTGCGTCTTCGCGTTCCACCTCATCCACGGTGCGGTAGCGCAGTGTCCCTGCGTCGCGTGCCGCCTTGCGACTCGCCTTGGCCTGTCGACGCTTCTCCTCTTCCTCCTGCAGCCGCACCGCCGCCAGGTGCTCCAGCTCCAGCAGCTGCACCCGTGACAGCTGGTTGCCGTTCACCTGGGCCCCGAGCAGACGATCTTCATCATCTTGATCGCCGTACTTGTCTTGGATCTTCTTCAGCTTCTTCTTCTGATGCTTCGACAGCGCCTTCCCCTGCTGTTGCTGCTGCTGGGTAGTGGTGACGGTTGTAGCGACGGAGGCCGACGCCGCACGCGTCTCCGCGTCTGCGGAGGCGATGACAGAGACACCGCTGTCGATACCGGCAGCGCGGCTTTGCAGGGCGTCGCGGTCCACGCGTGCGTTGCGAGCGTAGCCGCCCTTCTTCCCCTTTGCGCTCGCGCCGTGGCTTCCGCCAGCGGGCCCACCGTAGTTCTGCCGCTGCTGCCGCTGCCTGCGCTGGTCGGCGCGGAGTTCCTCGATGGTCGGCATCTCGCCAAGGGCAGTGGCCGTGTCAGCTGGGATGACTTCGCTGGCAGACGTGTCCACGTCCGTCTCGTCGGTGGCCGCGGCGATCAGCTGCGCCTTGGTGGGCAGCCGTGGCAGCTCGCATCGCAACACCTTCTCTGGTGTGCGCTGCTCACCCTCCTCGACTTCATCATTGTTTCCTTCCCCCGTCACCGCTGCTGTCGCGGGCGCCGCCGCCACCACCGCCGGCTGATCCACGGTGCGGATGACATAGAAGAGAAGGGCACAGCCAAGCGACATGGACTGAGGGGGCAGGTAGTGCCGCTCGCCGCTGAAGATGTACACGCCAGCCGCGCTGCCGCCCGTCACCTGCGACGCGTAAATCCACCACGCGCCGGTGGTCTGCTTACTCTCCCAGGCCCCGCTGAAGGCGACACACCACGCACCCGCCTCGCACAGGCTGGCCGCAGCGATCGGCTGAGCAGCCTGAGCAGCAGCCCCCATACCGTCGCCGTGCCACAGGTGTCCCATGGGCCGCAGCAGGCAAGGCAGCGATCCGTCCACCTCGCACTGCACAAAAAAGTCGCCCAGTTTCTTCACACGCCGCAGCAGCAGCTCTGTGGATTGCACATCTTTCCCACGCAACACCAGGTCGCCAGCGGAGGTGCGGAACCAGTAGAACTTCTCCCACCAGTTGCGCTGGCGCTCCTTCACAATCACCTTCTTCTCCTTCTGCTCCGCCGCCTTTCGGGCACCTTTGCGAGCAGCACCGGCAGCCGCCTTGTCCGTCGACGCCACCGTCCGCTCCAGCTTCAGCTTGTTCTGCTTCTGCTTGCCAAAGTAGTCCGCAGCGTTGGCATGGGCCGTCTTCGACAGATTCACCTCCACCACCAGCGGGGGCACGTCGCAGTCGTCCTCCTCGTCATCCAGCGTCGCCTCGAGCAGCACGCTGATCGCGTTACGCTCAAGAAACAGCTCGTGAATCATGTACGCGACGGGGTGGCCCTCGGCGTTGCGTCGCTTCAGCAGGCTGCGCAAGGCATCCCACGAGATGCCCGTGGCGAGTGCGCCATTGATGAGCTGAATCGCCTCGTCGACCCGCTCCGCGTTGAGGATCAGCTGCTCGCCTTTCTGCTGATTCTTGGCGATGTCCGCCTCCAGTCCGTTGATGCGACGCGCGTGATCGGCCGCGAACTTCTCCTCCTTACTCTTCGCCGCGTTCTTGCGCTTGTCGTTCGAGGCGTCGATGCGCTCC
The DNA here is from genome assembly GCA_900240985.1 of Crithidia bombi. Taxonomy (NCBI): domain Eukaryota; phylum Euglenozoa; class Kinetoplastea; order Trypanosomatida; family Trypanosomatidae; genus Crithidia; species Crithidia bombi. The sequence continues at coordinate 234,968 of OESO01000021.1, read as the reverse complement.
GTCTCCGTAATCAGGAAGAATTCGTCGCACACGCGACCAAAGCTGGGACGGTAAAGGGACTCCACACCGTCAAGCGTGTATTGGGCCAGCAGAATAGGGGTGAAGCTCTCGTACTGCTCCGCCACAGCCACCGTGACGGCAGCGGCGGACTCGGGTGAGTGTGGATCATCACCCGTTGTCGCTGCTGCAGCAGGTCCGTGCCTCGCGCTCCCCCCTTTCCCTGCCTTCCGAATGAGGTAGCCGCCTGCGGAGGTCAGGTCTACCTTTGCCAGATCGTACGCCTCCAGCAAGCCGACCAGCAACTTATCAAACATTGCGTCGGGAGACTCCTGCCAGCTCTTCTGCTGTGTGTTCGGCACGTTCGAGATGGTGAGAACGTGCTGCGCCAGGTCGGGCCCAAAGTGCTGGATACCAGCCACCAGTGACTGTACGGCGGTACGGCTGTCGCTGCGGCTCAAGCCGAGGTCCCACTCCGCCTTCATACTGCACACCCGCTCCGCTTTGAGCTGACGCTGCGCAGGCGTGAGGTCGGCATCAGCCACGCGCTGCACATGCAGACGACCCGTGGCGTCCACGTGCGGGACGTAAAGCATCACGTGCGGCTCCTCGCTTGCTGTTGCCATTGCTGCTGTTGCTGACCCGGTGGCGGACGCACTTCCGCTGGCTGCTGCTGCGGGCACGGTTGACACCGCGGTTGGTGTAGAGGCGTTCATACCAGCGAATGGGGCGGTGATAGGGTAGACCTCATTCACCACCAGGTTCAGCCCTTCATCGTCGCGGTGGGTGCGTAGAAGCATCATCATCTTATACGCATGGTCTGTTAAAATTACGTTGCCCTTCGAGAAGAGTTCAATGATGATGTGAAAGCAGCCCTCCGTAGAGGCAACGCCGAAGCACAGGTCGATTGTGCGGTCGTGCTGAAGCTGCGTGATGCTGTCAAGGCGCCACGCCCGGATGTGCTTGCGGAGCTTAAGCGTGAACTGCGACGGCACCTTCGGCTTCTCACGCGCGAGCTCCGTCAGGTGAAGGCGAATGCCGTTTTCGAGTAGCACACTGCGCTTATTTTCCCCCTGCCCGAACTTGAAGAGAAACATCTTGTTCGAAATGTTGTATAGGTTTAGCAGGCGCAGTCCGATTAGCTGGGCCCGCATCTCCTCGACAGTGGCCCTCACATCGAGGGCGGTCATGCGCTGCTTCACCATTTTTTATTTTGTATAAATGTAAGGCGTGTCGAAAGAGGACCTCAAAAAAAAAAAAAAAGATGCGTACGTCACGTGTAGTAAACCCTTGTTGGTGCAGGAGAAGAACAGTAGCAAAAGCACATGCAGAAACGGCAGAAAGGTGAGGAGGAGGAGAGAGAGGGTGATGGCATGGAAGCAGGAAGACACGTTTAACACACGGTGAGCTTGCTCGCTCTTTTTCTTTTCTCGCTCTCGAAGGCGGTGCAGCGACGGTTGAGGAGCTCCCATAAATCCCACCATCGTCGCCAACACACACACACACAAGTCCCCCCGATAGCATTATCAGACCGTAACGGCCCTTTAATAATAATACGAATCTCTCATGTTCGCATTTTAGGCGTTTGCCACGTTGAATGGGAAACACACAGCCACAGTGGGAAAAGAGAGGACAGAAGAAGAAGAAAAAAAAAGTGGGTGGGGGTGGGCAACGATGGGCAACGAGTGAGATCAGGCAGACATCTTACTCCCCCTCCCTACCTTGTCACCCCTCGCAACGTTCGGTTTCTTTGCACGTGGGCCACACCTCCCGCAGGCGGTACATCAACGCGTCCACCTCGCCCATCGTCATGCCGATCCCACAGGCAATCACCAGCAGTGGGAACGCCGGCACACCTTCCTGATGCATGCCGTAATTATAAAACGTGCAACCGGCGATGGTGGTGGCGGTGGTGGGGGCAGGGACAACCACTCGTGGCCCCGTGACGGCGCTGCGGAAGAGCTGTGCTCCCAGCGCACGTGCTGCTGCCCAGTTGGGCGGTGGTGCCGCACCGTCGTCGACAGCAGCAACAGCATCTGTGGTCCTCCTGGCATCGCCACCCATTCCTGCGGCTGCGGGAGTAGGGGTAGCCGCCCGCCCAAAGCGGCGCATCGTGACGGCGACGCTGATGTCGTTGCGGGAGAGCGCGGCAGCTCGTTTTTTGCCTCGCTGCGCTGCTGCACCGTTCGCCTCAGGTGGGCTGGGTGATACACCCGCGTCAGGGGTGGCATCTTCCGCACCATCACCGTTGTGGCCATCGTCGTCCACCAGCAGAAGCTCCCCCCGCTCCCTCGCAAAGACGCGCAGCTGCTCAACAAGGTGGCGACGGCACGCGTAGCGCTCCTCCCACAGGGCCTGCATTCCACGCCGGCCAAGGCTGAGCGCCGTGATGAAGAGATCGATGACAGGACTTGCGCTGGCACGGCCGGCGTAGAGGGCAGCCGCGGCATGGCACCGCTCCACGCTGGCCGAGCACACAATCGACCCACCCACCGGCACCAGGAAGTTCTTGTCTCCTGACTGAACGAAGTAGTCCAGACGACCCAGCCGCTGGGCGGCATCGAGGCGGGTCATGATGCGTCGGCTCTGCACGCCGTACGCGTTGTTCACAACGTAGGGGATGTTGCGCAGCTTGCAGTACTGCGCGATGGCGACGGTGTTGTCCGGCAGGCGGGGAGCAAAACAACTGGTGGTGGAGAGCACACACACAACGTGCGCAGGTCCACCGACGGAGTCCACCGCGGCGGCGATGTCGTCCACCGCACACTCCAGAAAGAGCGCATCGGTGCTGACCGCCGTCGCAGCAGCAGCAGTGGAAGAGGAGGGGTGCACAGGCGGTGCCGGCCGCAACAACACAGGGACGGCCGTCAGTCCCGCCGCATCGATGCACTTGAGCGCTGTCTTCTGGTCTATGCGGGGCCAGACAACGTAACGCGGCACCACAGGCGGTGAGGAGGGTGCTGTTGCTGTTGCCTCACCCTTCTCATCCTCGAATTTTTGGTGGGCCAGCTCCTTCACACGAGCCTTGGCGACACAGCGCAGAACGAGGGCTAAGGTCATTCCCGTTGCCATAGGCACCACCACCGCGGCCTGCGTTGACGGTGCCCCCGCAAGGCGGATGAGGTCGAGCAACAACACGTTCACCAGCTTGTACAGCAGCGATGAACCAGCCGCCTTTGGCTGCTCAGCCACCAGGTCGCCGGAGCGGCCGATGCCGTGCGTGAAGTGGTAGTGGCGCTGCCGCACCAGTGACGACACGACGCGGCCCTCGCGCTCGCCACCGCCGACGTGCGCAGCAAAGTTGTTCGTGTCCATCATGGCCATCTGACGGAGCAGAAGTTGGATGGCAGCATCTGAAATGCCTTCGTCCGGGCAGCGGCGCTGAGCGAGGATGCACCGCAACGTTCGTGCGGTGGAGTGCAGGGACTCATGACCGGCCGCGATGTAGCGGGCGGAGACGAAATCCTCTGCAAGCTCGAGGCACCGATCGTCCATGTTTTCCTCTTTTCTTCTGCTTCGGTGGCAGCCTTCGCAAAGGTCAGACACGCTTGCAGGAGTGTATTGTGCTGCTGTTTTTCGTGTGATTCCGCTGTGAGTGCGTGTGTGTGCAGCTCACAACACCGGGGCAGCGAGCGCAGCAGGTGGCGCCAAGCGAGCAGCAGAAGGGGAGTGAGAAAAATAAAAGGGATTAGAGAGAGAGATGTGCGATGGATGACAGAGCAACACACACGCTCAAGAAAGAGAAAGAGGCGACGCCTTGTAGGGCGCGAGTGAGTTGACGACGAAGAAAGTGAGCAGGGTGTCACCGTTGTTCAACGTTCTTGGGGAGCGGGGGTAGGGCGGAAACCGGGCACGTCTCTTGCGTTACTTGAGAACACACACACACAACAAAAAAAAAAAATACCCCTCCCCCTTTTTTTCCATTGTGACTCTTGCAGAAGAAGCAAACAAGGAACATAAATTGGTCATACTCTGTACAAAAACAGCTGCCTCCGCTGAAAAAAAGAAAAAAAAGGTGTTTTGGTTTTGTTGGCATCAACACGAATTAAACAACAACAGGGTTAAGCTGCGCTTCGCCTTTCCAAATCTTCTTGTGCACCGCTGCTTCTCCGTCATACAACAGCTATATATATATATATATATACACACACAAATGGCACAGCACGTGCTTTACAGCGAGACAGGCGCAACACGCGAGCCGGACGCCACGAGCACCGACCGCGCGTCGCGGCTTAGTCCGAGTGAGATGCTCTCTACCACCGCCCCACACGAGCACACAGGCCGTAACATCGGCAACGACGTGGCCATCGCCGGCACCTCGCGCAGATCTCCAACATAAACGTCCGCACCGGCGGACAGCACCAACAGGCCCGCCACCATCGCAGCAGCAGCAAACCCATTCCCCACCCCTGCTGTCGTGTTGCTGGCTGCAACATGTGCACCGGTGCCGGTTGGCGACGAGGCAACCGGCGACGTCGGCCGCGCTTCGTACAAGCCGGAGCCCTCGAGGCCGGCTGCTGCTGCTGCCGTGGCAGCCACGTGACGTCCTGTGCTCGAGGCAAGCGCGGCAGCGGTGCTGAGGGAGGCGGCAGGGAGGGCCATCACGCTGCTCTGCACGTGCATCATAAAAGGGGATGCGGCATCCGTACAGTACGCCGCTGCGAAGTCACCCGCTTTATACTCCCCGGTGTGGCGGAGGAGCAGCGAGGAGGACGATGACGTGAGGCCCGTTCTGTCTCGTGGCTGCTGCTGCTGAAGGTTGCGCTGCGCCTGTTGGAACGCTTGTCGCTCCAGCGTAACCCGATCGAATGTAAAACGAGGGAGAACGGCGTTGTGCACCACCGCCCACCAACCCAAAGCACGATGACCTGCGGCGGCACCGGTCCCCTTCTCCTGCTGTATGCGACCAAGAGTCCATCCTGCCGCTGCACCCGCCACAGCGTCCACCAGCGAGCCCACGCCAGAGCCCTGTACACCGTAGAGGGAAGACAAGCGACCGGCAGCTTTGTGCGCCGGGACCAGCTGGGTACCCGCCACGACCACATGGCACACCGCATCCCTCTCATTAAAGTAGAGTGCAGCATCGTTGACGACCGTGATGCCGCCCGCAGGAGAGGAAAAGGAGGTGGAGAACGACGCATCGAAGTCGCTGCCTCGCGCACTGGCCTGACACACATTCATGTGCTGTGGGGAGAGACGGTAGCGGTAGACCACATGCGGTAGTGCGCGACTGTCAGTCTCCGCCCCTGCCGGCAATGACGATGACGATGTGGATGAAGGCCCTCCACGACTGGAGGCCGGCATGTCGAGCATCGAGTCCTGCGCGTAGGCAATAAAGGCAGAGCCCTTCGCAAAACGCAACCGGTGGTGCTCGGCCAGCAGTCGAACAGACCCGCCCTCTACCACACGCTCGATGTAGTGCAGTGTCCCGTCGCTCAGCACAACGAGGAGCGCCACGTCCATCGCGACAGCCGCGTGCAGGCGTTGCGGGGCCAACACACGCACGACGTGCGCCTCCGCAAACGCACACGCAAAGACATCACTGCGGCTCCGGCGGACAAGCTGGGCGTGCGGTCGCTCTAGCGCCTCCACTGCCTTGGCCCGCAGTGTAGAGCGGGACCACGCGTCACCGCAGCTCTCCGCCACGTCGTCGCCGTCGCTGCCACTGACCTCCTCCTCCTCCCTGTCGCCGCGGTATAGCAGCTGCACATCCACCACCACCACACACGTTGCGGACGCGGCGCTCACAAACTCGGGACGGCCCGCCGGGTCCATGCTGAAGGCCACGTCGACCACCGCGTCCTGTGCGGTGATGCAACCACGACTCCACTTCACCAGCGAGCACTCCGCCACCTTCCAGAGGGTGCGGCTGCCTTCGATGAGGAAGAGGGCGATGGTGCCCACGGTGCTGCCCACGACGGCGATGGCCGTATCGGTGCCGGGGAGGGCGGCGACACAGAGACACGTCACTTCGCCCGCTTGCAGACTCGCGCGCTGCTCTGCCGGCAGCACACAAGATGAAGTAGAGGGCGGAAAGACACGTCCCCAAGGCTGCTGCTGCTGAGAGGCGGAGTCACTCCTGCTGTTGCGGCTGCTGCCATGAACGCTCGCAGCCCACTGCTCCACAGAGGCAAGCAGGCCAGGCGACCCTTTACCCGTCTCCACACTCGTCATGTCAGCAGCGACAGCGGTGCCATTCGTCTCTCCCTTCACTCCATTCGTCAGCCAGCTTGGTGCGGCTTGCACCGAGACGGACGCACCCCCGGCACACACGAGTAGCACCGTATTGACGACCGAGGTCGGCAGTGTGGCCGCACGCGTGATGGGGTGCCCGGTCTGCGCCGCAGACACGGCAGGCGATACGGCAGTCATCTCGTGTTCACTCAATCTATCTATATATATGTATATTCTGCAGCCCCTTGACCTTGCACAGGAGAAGGCGACTTCACAAAAAAAAAAAAAGAGAGGGAAAGGAAACCAAGCAACAAACGAAGATCTTTGAAGCGTCGTGACAAAACAGCAGCAGCACGTGTGTGTATGTGTTTTGTGAATAAAAATAACATAACGCGTGGGAGGAGGACGACGGTGATTTACTAGTTGGGGATGAGGATGCAAGAAGGTGCGACGCTTGCAGTTCACGCAGGCACCACCGCACCCCGTCACTGTTGCTGAGTGTTTTTTCTTTCACCGTTTTCGGTGCTCTTCGGAAAGGTGGCTGTGGGGGCGGTTCTTTGCTACTCTCTCAACACGCACGGAGAGGTATCACGTAAAACGTCAGCGAGGCACACGCCGCGCAGCCCATTTTGTCAGAAAAAAAAAGTGCGATTGCCCAGTGGAGGAGCTTTACTGGAGTCGACCGTTCCCATTACAGCCTAATTATTTCCCTTTCTGCTTCCTTTTAAGCTCTGCCCATCCGTGCTGCTGTTGGTCTCATTGACAATCGAGACGGTAGAGGGACAGCACGAAAGCCACCATTCGCTCAACACACACAAAAACATATAACCAGCTTTTCTTCCGTTTTTGGATGCATTTGAATTTGTTTTCGTATGTTGGCATAGCCACATTCGACCACCATCCTCCACCCACCAATAGCATTTATCACTCCATTGTCAATGGTGCTGGAGGAGGAAAGAGGAGGAGCGGAGGGGGGGGGGGGGAATGAAGCACGTGTTATTCTCTTAAAAGTTAGCTTAGGATGCTGTTTCCCTCGACCACCCGTGCACACACACACACTCACACACACTCACCACATCATACCGCAGTATCCCTTTGCTGTCTTTTCTCCTTCCAACTCCGTCTGCCCCCTATTCACGTAACAACGATAGCAGAGGGTGGGGTGGAATGACGGGCGGAGGGCGAGTGTGATGGCCACGTGAAGACGAGGAGACGCTAAACAAGAAAACAAAGTTCTCCCTACACATTTGCCATAGAAATTTCTTCTTAATTTTCGTTTTTCTGCCATGTGTAGGTATGCGTGGAGGACCTTTCGCACCACTCCGTAGCCTCCCAACATCAGAGAAAAAACTAAAAAAAAAGAGCTGCAGAAACCACCATCCACCTAAAGACAACGGACAGTTGGCTCGAACAAAACGAAGCTCTTTGCGCGAGTACTTACGGCAGAGGCAGTTCAACAGCGGAGAACAAGATGCTCTTCTTTGTATTTTCTTCTCCTTTCTTGTCCTTCCGTTGAGTGCAGTACGCCGGTCCTTCGCAGGGTACGCGTCGCCGCGTCCGCCGTCTTCACGTGCCGCTCCGCCAGCGCTAATCGTGCGAATACCCGGTTTTGGAGGGATGGACGCCCACCACGCCAACACGTGGAAAGGAAACACAAATATCAAACAAGAAAAGAGACCAGATGCACGCCCATCGACAGATAGCGGGATTGGGTGGGTCGTCTACTTGAAGCAGCCGCCCTCCGCAACCGGCAGCGGATGCAACCGTGGGCCTCGATACCAGAGCACACGTCAAACGCTCCTAAAGATCTTCGTATCTTTCCTCGCCGCCTGCCACGTCCCTTGTCTCCTGCCCGTCAAAAAATAGCTCCGTTGATCCACCACTTCGCTTCAGTATCTCCCGGCATGCGCCCTCTGGCCGGCGGAACACCCCACACTATGCCCAACCAGGTCGTGCTTCTTATGTCCCCACCGATGATCGAGCGCAATGCCGACACGCGTCTTGCGCACTGTCGCATGCGGCTGAACCAGCAGCCGCACGAAGGCTTCGCCGTCCATGAACTGCATCCTTGTCTCCTCGTTTTGTACTGTAGCGCAGGGCCACATGCACGAGTAGCCCTCGGGTCGCTCAGTGGCGAGAAGTACGGCGCGGTCCACGGTGCGGGTGTCGGTGTTGCTTGTCTCGGCTGAAGGGTCGAGCACGAGGCGCTGGGCGGCGTCGCGTCACGGGGTGCTTCTTCTCCTGGTCGGTTGTCTCTCGTACCTCGCGTGCTCTTCCGAAGTCGCGTTCGCTTAGTTTTTCGACGCTGTCGGCGCCATTCATGGGCCGTGGCCATCCCGCTGCTTCAGCTTCAATGTCTTCGGCTGCTCCATTCACGGTGTCTGTACCTCCTACCGCGCTGTTCTTGCAGCCTTCCTTCTCTGTGCCTCTCCTGTGCTCAAGGGACTGGCGCGGACGAACACTGCAGATCAACGCAATGGCGGTATCGCGATCGTCTGGCGCTTCCCGACAATGAAGTGTGCCGGTCTCGTCCACAGCTCCAGAGGCCGGGCCAGCTCGTCCGGATCCCAGCTGGTGGCCACGGCGTCCGGCACGAGGGGCGCGAGCGCCTGAAGGAGAGGCCGAGAAGAAGCAGCGCCGTGTGTGCGTCATCTCGCGTGGCGGCAGAGGGAGTCGGCGGAGCTCCATGTCCACCTGCTGCTCTCGGGAAGGCGAGCGCCGTGCGGTTTGGCAGCCGCGCATGTTTCCGGCGACGGCGCCGAAGGTGGCTGGCGCAGGCATGGCGTTAGTTCCGGAAGATGCTCTCAGCAGCCTTCCGCCCGCGTGTGCGGCGGAGCGGCGAGCCGCCGGTTGCGCACAGGGCTCATGTTGCGGGCCATATGTCCGCGTGCGTCTGCGTTCTCGCGCCGTATGGTGCTCAGAGTGGCCACCCATGCTCCCAGAAATCGTGAGGAGTCCGTCGACGCCGGCGAAGCAGACCGGCGCTAACCCCGAAACACAATGCCCACCGCATCCTCTCCTAGCGCGGCCAA
>OESO01000021.1:168576-215584 GCA_900240985.1 Crithidia bombi | reverse complement strand
CTCGTGCACTCCGTGAACTGCCTTCTTCAAGTTCTTGCACATGGCGACATGTTGTGCCACTACAATGGTCGGCTCTCCTGCTAACTCCACGACTTCGTCAACCGCCACGTGGTAGCCCGGGACTTCCGCGGGCTTCTCCGCCTCCTCTTCTTCGGCTTCCGCCTCTTCTTCCGCTTCCGCCCTCCTCCGTGCGCCTCCTCCTCCCTCCTCTTCCGGCCGGTTCCGTCCTCTTCTTCGGGTTGGGCGACCTGCGCGACGGGCGGTCGCGAAGCCACAGAGCGCGAAGTTCGCGCTCATGTTCGTTGTGCTGCCTGGGCGTGCCCACCGCCGCGCGCATGAAGAAGCGGGTTGATGCTTGGCCTCCAGATGTGCACGAAGACCACGGCGTGTTCATGGTTGCTCCTCTTGTTCTACGTCAAGTACTGCCCGCTTGGAACACGCACCGACCAAGGTCGCCGTACCTCGTGCACGCGTTCATGCGCAAGCCCGTAACGCGGCACTAGTAGGCCACTCCTGTTCTTCGTGCTTGGACCACCCGTAACACCCACAAGGCGCCCTTCCCGTACGGCCTCTAGCACTCGCTTCACACCTGTGCCTTCGATAAACTGACGACCCTCCCTAGTTCCTGCACGTCCGCCTCTTCCTCTCTAGTGCCTGATGCGGACACGACCCCTCCCGGGCTGCTAGGGGCGACGGCGCCAACGACCTCCGGCGACGAAGTTTCATCTGCTTGGGGTGGGTAGGGCGATAGACAGCTACCGCACGTAGACCAGAGGAAAAGAACAACACTATAAGACAAAAGGAAAGGTGCACACGCACCACCCGAAGTAGGAGGTTGCCCATAAGCGTGTGCTAATCGCGAACCGCCTCGCGTGCAGCCACTCCGCCGCGCTGCGCCGCTGCCATGGGACGCTTCCTGGCCCGCCTGACGTGAGTGCCGTCATGCTACGCAGACTCAGAGACAGACATAGACAACCAGTCGGACGAACAACCCCCGCCCCCCGGCCTCTCTAACGCGTGCCAGACACCTCGACGACTCCGTGTCGACACCAGCGTGGCGCAGGGACCTTTAGTTAACACGACACCACACCTGCACACACATATACACACACCCCCTCTATCCACATGTTTGAGTACTCCTCTATCCCGAAGAAAGCGCACACACCACTACCTGCTACGTAGCGACAATGCACTCAACGGTTCGACTCGACTCCAAGTGATGCTTTCGCTCCTCCTACCTTTGTGCAACCGCGTTCGAGAGGGAGGGGAAAGGGAAGAAGGGGGAGGGAGGGGCCGTCAATTCCACGTCAGGAGTCTCACAAACACCTTGCACAAGTTCGAAATTCTTTTTGTTCCCTTTGTTTGTAAAAAAAAAAAGTCGACGCCTAGCGCGTCCGAGCCCAGCACATCTAGCTAAAGAGCACAAGACGTCAAGCGACAGAAGGTGACGTCACCAGCTGCGACGTTTGTACACAAAAAAAAAAAAAAAAGCGACTTCCACCCACGAGTTTGCACCCGCCAAAGATGCAACAGCGCCAGAGAGGCACCGCACGTTCCCGCCCACCTAACGGGACACACTGACACCCGCCACCAGTGAAGTCGACCTAGCTGCCGGGAGGAACTTCAGAGGAGAAGGAGAGAGAGAGCGGGCGCTAGGAGAGAGGGGATGAGGGAGCGTGCGTCCCCTGGTAAGAACGACGAAAATAACGGACAACAAACGCCTACACAAACGACAAGGTGGGTGAGTTGCTGAAGTCGACAAAAGCATCGCTCGTCGGTGATTGGTGGAAGGTTTGGGGGGGGAAAGGGAGAGAAGTATGGCGCTACGGCAAAAGGGAGAAATGCGCCGCACTCGGTGGCTCTTGCGTGGCGAGCAGTCTTCTAGACACACCGCCCGACGGAAGCGGCCCAGCTAGAGCTCGCGAGGTGAAGCCGTGGATGCCGCACCTCTTGTCTCTTCCGCCTTATACGGGCGTTGTCTCGGCAAAACCGTACGCGAAGGGGAGGGACGTCTGCCTGCCTCCCCAGTAGAAGCCACCAGGTGCGGTTAGGATGCGGTGTAAGCGCGCGAGGCTCTTCTCGCGCCACGGTTGCGAGATCCGCGGAGCGGGAAGCTCTCGTCGGCCACCTGTACACCGAGCCTGAAGCGGCGCGTGCCTCTAGTGCGTGTGTGCGACGGCACAAGAGAGACGAAGAAGTACCCACAGGGACACCGCGCCTGCGGCACCGTGGCGACCTCCTCTCGGACCGGGCCAGACCCTCGCACCGAGCTCTGGGCCGTGGAAGTAAGCAACCACTGCGTACTGGTAGCTGGCTATAGCCGGTAACGGAAAACGAGACGTCACAGCATGCGCGGTCAGAACTCGTGCCCTCCGGACTGCTCTTAAGTTCTTGCACATGGCGGATGTTGTGCCCACTGACAATGGCTCGCGCTTCGTCGCTACACTCCCACGACTTGTCCGCTCACCCCCAGCGCTGTAGCCCGGGTCTCCGCGGCTCTTCTTCCGCTCCTCTTCTTCGGTCCGCCTCTTCTTCCCTCCCTCACGCCTCCCTTCCCGTCGCGCCTCCTCCTCCTCCTCTTCGGCCGTTCCTCCGGCTTCTTGCGGGTGGGCGACCTGCGGCGGACGCGGGTCGTCCGGAAGGCACCGAAGCCTGCGGAAGTTCGCCTGCTCACATGTCGTTGTGGCTGTGGGCGTGCTGGCCACCGGCCGCCAAAGAAGCGGTGATGCCCTGCGCCTCCTGCGCCCGCGCCTCCGATGTGCCACGAAGACCACGCCCGATGTGTCAGTGCTCCGTCTTGTCTCCTCACGCTTCAAGCTACTGCCGCCCTCGGAACAAGGCACCACAAGGTCCGCCGTACCCTCGTGCACGCGTCATGCGGCAAGCTGTAACCGCGACCCTAGTAGCCACTCCTGTTCTTCGGTGCTGTACCACCCGTACACACAAGGCGCCGTTCCCGTACGGCGCTCACGCCACATCGCTTTCACACCCTGTGCCTCGATAAACTGACCTCCTCTAGTTCCCTGCACGCTCCGCCTCTTCCTCTTCTAGTGCTGAATGGACACGACCCTCAGGGCTGCTAGGGCGACGGCCACGACCTCCCGGCGACGCAAGTTCATCTGCTGGGTGGGTAGGCGCGATAGGACAGCCTACGACGTAGACCAAGAACAAGAACAAACATCAAACAAAAGGACAGAGGGCACACGCACTGCAACCGGCCGGGCCACCGCGATAGAGAGAGATGTTAAAGCGGTAGACGCGCTGCAGAGCAAAGGCAATGGCGATATCGGCGATGGTCATGCGCTCACCCACAATGAAGGTGCGGGTCTCGAGCCACAGCTCCAGACCGGCCAGGCTCTCCGCTAGCACCGCCGGCGCACTGTCTGGTACGGAGACGCCCTTCAAGTAGTTGTTTGTAAAGGGAAGGGTGTGCGCCTCGATCTCCGTGGCGGCGAAGTCGAGCCACATGTCCACCTGGCTGCTCTCGAAGGGCGAGGCGCCGTAGAGCTTGGCACCGCTCTTCTCGGAGCGCGCGATGTGGCGCAGGATGGCGTTGGACTCGAAGATGTAGCCGTCGTCAGTCAGGAGGGAAGGCAACTTGTTGCAGGGCTGACAGTTGCGGGCATATTCCGCCGTCTCGTTCTCCACGCCAAGCTCTTTGACGTTGATCTGAAGTTCGATACCGGCGAAGGCAGCCGCAACACAGATCTTCTGCGCACGCACGTTTTCCGGGTGGAGGGCGGCAAGTAGAGTGAAAGACATTGTTGCGCACATACACACGAGCAAATCGGTAACGAGTTATAGAGATGACGAGCGGGAATAAAGAGATCAGCAGAAGAAAAGTAAAAAGGGTGGTGCCGTAAGATAAGAGTAAGAAGTCAGGTGGGCACGTGGTATGTAGTTTCCTTTCTTTTTGGTGTTCTTGAAGCTACAGAGACGTAGGGAAGTTGTGGCGATACCCTCCGTGTGGTGCCGTAGGCATACATCAGCGGTACGCATTGGAGATGGGGATGGGTGTGTTGTAATGATATTTGGTGATGGCGGTGCCAAAAAGCAAAAGAAAGAGGGAGAGGCGGAGGGGACGTGGAGCGTAAGCGAAGGGAGAGAGGGAAGGAAGTATGCACGTCTGCGTCGCCTCATCTTTGGGTCTTTTATGCATATAACCGCTCTAAGGGCTCAAGGGGTGATTCGTGGATGGGTTCATTCATCCGCCGCACCCCCGCTTTAAAAACACGGAAAAATGGAGCAGAAGAAGGCAGGCATCTGTGTGTGTGTGCAGGTGTGGAGGCTTGGATCGTCGCCGCGGACGTGATGCGGACCGCCGTGGGTCCCCCCCTCCCCCACCACGCCTTTTTTTCTCGTTACCTCGACGAAATACCGAGTCAACTGCGGCGGGAAGGGGGGGGGGGAATGGCGTATTGAAGGACTACAGCAGCCATGTCGAGGCGTAAAAAAAAAGAAAGAAAAAAGTCAATTCGCACCCTTGGCGCACGCCTCCCCCACACACCGTTGTGTTTTTATTCATCTCGTGCTTTGACAGGGCTCTTTACCCGCTGCCATCGACGTGCGCTTTCTCCGCTCCCTCCGCCCGGCCCCGTTGCACTCCTTTCCCTTTTTTTTTCTTTAGTACGTCATTACGTGAAGAGAGAAACGAAAAGAAGTTAAAATGCAAAGCACACACACACACACACACAACAAAAAAAAGACTTCTATTGATCGTAACAGTGCAGTGCCAGAGCGGCAAAAAAAAAGACACACGAAAACACAATCGTAAAGGACAAACCCGCCTACAAACAAGCACCTTGCGCTGCCTGTGATCATAGCTGCCGCGCTCCCAGAAGGCAAGTCGAGAAGCCTCGCTCGGCTGTGCCGACCCTCATCGCACCGCCCTGTTCTCCCCGTCCCACCCCCCCCCTCTCTCTCTCTCACTCAGACCATGACGTTCTAATTTCAACTGCTCCTGTGTGTCGCAACGGCGAGAGAGAAGAAACTGCAACAATATAAAATACCACACAACACACTCAGAGACGAAAAAAGAGTATGAATAACAAAACACCAACAAAAGAGAGGTCAATATATCTTTCTCCTGCCCACTTTTTCGATGTCTGCGCTCTCCATCACACACACACACACACACACACACACTCATGTGCAGCCTCCGACGCTAATCCTCAGCCTCTACGCTGGCGGGCTTACGTGTACCTTGGCGGGGTTGCTAACGCCGAAGAGACCGCAGTGGCCTGCTGGGCCGCGAAGACACCTTGGTAGTACGCCTCCATCATGTCACGCCAGCGCGCGAACATTTCGTACGACGCCCACGGATCTGCTGCCGGTGGTGTGACGCCGGGAACGGTGTTGCGCATGCCGGTGGCTGGGAAGTTATTGCTGTGATGGTTGGTGTGAAAGGGACGTGGAGCGCTGGACGACGATGCCAACGCCGCCTGCGTCTGCGTCTGCGTGTGCGCAGGAACAAAAGGTGGCGCGCTCGCGTTCATCTGCAGGGATGATGCCGCTACGCCCGATGCATCGCCGCCGCTGCTGTGGTTGTTGGTGCTCGTGCCTGGAACAAAAGGCTTTGCCTCGTAGCGGATCGTCCGGTGTGGCGCAGCGGCTGTCGCGGGGGCCGCCTTTGCCGCACCACTGGGAACGAAGGGAGCGGCCTTGTAGTTGAACGTGGTCTTCGTGGGTGTCGACCCACCTGTGGTGGGGACGGTGGAGGACGCACCAGGAACAAACGGCTTCGCCTCGAGGTTTAACGTAGAAGTAACAGCAGCAGCAGCAGGAGCAGCGGGAGTCGAGGCAGACGACTGCGACGGCCCCTCTTCTCTTGTTGCTGCTGCCTCTACTGCTTCTGCGGTGGTGCTGCGAACGGACGGCGAGTCCCCCTCCTCCGCTTGCTGCCGTGACGGTGACGGCTGCGTTCCCTGTGGGGAAAAGATGGTTCGGTGGGGAGGGGTGACCGCCTGCGTCTCAGCAGCCTTGAGGCTCGAGTTTGGCGGCGTCGAGGCGGTGGGTGGTGGTGGGGCCTGCGGAACGGGTGAGTCGCCGGCCACACCGCCCAGGGCGTGCTGCCGCTGCTGCTGCTGCTTTTTAAAGTCCTCCTGCACGTGGCGCAGAACGGCTCGTTCAGCCTGCGAGACATCAACCGAGGAGGGTGGTGCGGCGGTGCGGTCACTAGGAATTGGCGTGCGCTGACTCGTGCTGCGTACTGACTGAGTCAGCTGCGTGCGAATCATGCGGAACAGCTCCTGCATCTCGCGGTCTTCCTTGGCATCTGCGCTTTCGTCACTCCCAGCACTGCCACCACCACCACCGCGACTCGGAGCGGAGGGGGGCGGGATGATTGGGAAGGCACCCGGGAAAGGCGAGGGCGTGAGGCGGGCAGCCACGTTGTGGTGGATGCTCGGGTCACTGAACACGCCCGACGTGTTACGGCTGCGACGGGCACCAGCAGAGCCGGAGGAGGACCGCGACGTCGTCGCAGAGAGCCACCCCACCGGCGGTGCCACCGGCTGGTGCTGCGAGAAGACGGTGAGGTGGGCGTATGGGTTTGGGTAGCCGTAGGCAGCCATGGTCGACGCGAAGGCCGCCGCTGCGGCCGCTTCGTCCTCCAAGCTGGCCCTACTTGCGACCTCTGCCATCGCACGCCACTCCGCAAGCCGGCGCATCTGCTCGTCATAGGAGAGCGCATTAGGCTGCGTAAACGTCTGTTGCTGTTGCTGTTGTTGCTGCTGGGGTATGGCGCCGCTCTGTGGTGCCGTCGAGGCCGTTGCCGTCGGCAGCGGATTCAGCGGCACACCACCCACTTTGATCGACGGCGCTGCCTTTCCTATGACAGGCTGCGGCGGGGCTGCTGGTGCTAATGCTGCTGCGACTGCCTTCTCTTGCTTTTGCCGACGCTGCTGTTCGTTCAGCTTCAGCTGCTTCAGTCGATTGATGAGCACCATGATGACCTGCTGCACGTACTCGCGGCGGCGCGAGGCTTCGCGGTAGGCCTCCGCATCCCTATCGTCTTCCTTCGCTGGTCCAGCCGCCGTGCCAGACGGTCCGCTCTCTGCCGTGTCGTCTCCTTCCACCGCCGCCGTCGCACCAGCAGTAGAAGCGGTGCTGCAACTCGCGGCAGTGGTTGGGGCTGTAGTAGCTGTTACTGGTCGAGGGAGCACACGCACGTGCTGGAACAGTTCCCGCAGCAGTTCCAGCGACTCCGGAGTGAGGCTGTTCGTCTCGCACAGCTCCATTAGCTGATTGAAGAAGGCAAGCTCGCCCGAAGTGTTCGCCGTGTCTGTCTCTTTGGTCGTGGCCGCAGAATCGCCGGAGGCACACGCCTTCGCGGTCGTTGGCGAGGACTGGTCGCCGAGGCAGTACCGCAGCAGAAGTTGGCTGATGGCATCCAAGGCCCCTTCATTGTATCCATCCTTGCCGTTCTCTGCCGCAGCGTCGGTGCCGTTGTCCCCGTGTGTGTGGGGGGATGGAGTGTTGGCAGCGCTGCCACCGGTGGCAGCCGTCGTGCGGTTGCGTCGCGCACGTAGCTCCTCCAGCGAGGACTTCCCCTTCACTGTGATGGTGTGGGTCGGCGTTGCAGCTGCTGAGGTGGCCGCGCTCGTCTCCTGTGTGAGCTTCGCAGAGGCGCTTTTCAGCCCAGACGTCCCTGCGGCCTTGGCACGTTTGCGCACTGCCCCCTGGTGAACCGCTGCAGTGTTTTCCTTCTTCTCTGCTGCTGTAGCGGTGGTGCTGATGGGGGCAGCAGCAGTCGTGGTAGCAGTTGCGGATGAAGGGGGTGTCGCGCTGACACCTTCCTTTTCGACGCGCGGCCGCTTCTCGACCTCCATTTCAACAGCCGGTGCCTTCCCCTCACTGGGCTTTTTTGCCGTCGGTGTCGTGGCGCGCATGCTCGGCGACTCGACTTTGTGCCCCGCTGATGTCTTTGGCTTCTTCACCACTTTCGTCGCCTTGACAGGGGGCTGCGCGATGGGGGCGAGCAGGCCTTCGCGGTGCTGTCGCATCAGATCTGCAAAGCTCACCTTTGCGATTGCCGCAGCTGCCGGCTCCGCTGCTGTTGCGGTGGTGATTGTCGTTGGGTTGTCGCTCTGCTGCGCTTCCTTCGCCGGCGCCGGCTGGGTGCTCTTTGCCTCCGCCGCCACCACAGGCATCACCGTTGCTGGAATGGGCTTACCGTCTCGAATGGCGGCGGCGATGGCCGACTCCGCCTGCCGCTCCAGCGCGCGGCGCAGCCAGATGTTCATGGGACGTGCACTTGATGCAGAGACGGGCACACCAGAAGTGGTCAACGGCGCCTCCACCTCCCCACAGTCGCTGCTGACCTTCACGCTCTTCCCTTCTGCCGCATGGGGTGCGCTCTCATCGCACCCCTCCTCTGTTTTCTTTGTCATCGTGGTATTCCCAAGGTGGTGGTCGTCACCATTGCCGTCCTGCGCTGCGCTGCTGTCGTCCTCCCCGCCGCTGCGCCACTTCATCAAGCGATGACCCCAGCCCCACAAACCACCACCACCACTGCTGTTGGTGCTGGTGCTGTTGTTCTTATTGTTGCTTTCCTTATGGTTGTCCACGTTGTTGTTGGACTCCGCAGCGGTGGGCTTCTCTGTTGTCGTCGCTGCCTTCGTCTCTGGGTCGGTGGCAGACATCTGCGATTGTCCTGATACAATTGTCAGACGATGATACGTACGTGCCTTCTCTTTCCTTCTGGTGCTGGTTTTTTTTTTTTCACGTGTTGCAGTAGAAGAGGTCTGCAGGTGCGAGATTCTTCTCATCACGCAGCCAGTTAAAAAAAAAAGTGTCGTGTTTGTGCGTGTGTACCAAAGATCCCGGGTACGACGCGACGTGACAGGGATGGCGCATCGTGTGGGTTTCACCCCCAATTCCAACAGACGCAGCAGCGGGAGCAGCAAGAGAGAAAGGGAGAGGGGAGAGGAAAAGAGGGAAGCGGAGATGAGGCCAGGTGGCGCAGAGACACAGACGCCGGAGGGGGAGAGAGAGGAGAAAAAAAAAAGAAAACGACTGTCGGACAACCACCGGTCAAGACTCGCAGCGTTTAGGCATGCGTGGCCAGCATAAAAGGCGCACGCGCATCGTCGCGGCACCCCTGACGCTGAAACAGCCGAAGAAGCCTTCCTCTCCTCATCACGAAACGGCGTGCTACCGTTGGTGTGGTGCGAGAGGGAAACCTAGAACACACACAAACAGGAGGAACACCACAGAAATAAACAAACAAAATGGGAAAAGACTTCGCCACACTGTGGAGGACAAGCATTGCGCGGGGAAGGTGTGCTTTCGTTTCTCTGTGTGTGTGCGTGTGGTGGTGTTTTGCTTTCTTCTTCTGTTGACCGTTACCCCCCTTTTTTTTGTCATCGGTGGAAGACGTCGTTTGGTAGTTGTACGGATGGCAATTCGATCCACAATGGTAGGGGACAAAAAGAAAAAGAAACAAGATCTCGACAATCCGGTGCATCGACGCAGCAGCAGCAGCAGCGATGAACCCCATAAAGTGTGGGAGACATAATGGTACAGGTGTGTGGATGTGTAGCACACAAGAATGGAGGGAAGGGAGAAAGAAAGCGAAATGACCCGCAAAACCGTACCCAGTGTAAAAGCAATAAAACACAATCGTCTAAAAAGCAAAGAAGTGAAAAAAGAAGACGAAAGCGCCACCTGGAACCAAGTATCACTGGGCTGCAGTGCAGATACGATGGGGGGGGGGCAGGGAGCAGGGAGAGGTTTATTGGGCCACCGCTTCCTTTGCTCACTCCACTGTGGCATCTCGGCCTGCTGCACCGCCATCTACCTCCTCCTCCTCGTCGTCTCCATTTTCAATGTCTTCGGCATCGTCCTCACCACACGACATGCAGCGGGCGAACAAAACCGACTGTCCGTTGCGTCCCTGCCGCTGCTGCTGAACCCGGGCCAGCGTCAGCGTCTGCGGAGCCCCGTGCAGCGGCAAGGTGCGATGCTGCCAAAACTGCAGTGCATCCAGCAGTGTTCCCAGCTTTGTTACCTTGGTCCACTGCTCCCGCAGGCTGTGCATACCCCACTTGATCAGCCGGGCCTGCAACGAGGCGGCTGTCTCGACCTGCTTTGTGAGCGTCCACGCCGGCAGGTAGAACTCGCGCTGGGTGAGTTGACTCGGCAGCATCCATGCGTAGGCACCCAAGATAGGCCGCAGCGGATCTGGACGGTGCCGCTGAAAGGTGACGTAGAGGGTAATGCGTTGCACCTCAAGCCGTTCGATGAACATGAAGGAGGCCGTGTTGACGTTTGTGCTGTTTGCTGCCGTGTTGGCGGCGGTGAGCATCCCGGTGGTGCTGGCGGCTGTGTCGACACCTCCACCTGTCGCGTAGGCTGTGCTGTTTGCGCCTTCTGGATCCGTGGCGGTGATGTTTGTGGATGTGGTACCTATGGTAGCCGCGGCTGCACCGGCCAGCCCGTCACCAACGCCGCCACGCTGCAACACACCGCGGTGATGCCGTACGGTGGAAGGGACAAACTGACGTCGGCGCCCACCACCACCGCTGACGAGGCCACCGACGCTACGCAGCGGGTTCATCATCCCCCCCGTGCGTCCACGCTTGCCGTCTGGTGCGGCGATAGCGGCAAGAGAGCCGGCCATTACACCCGTGCCTTGCCGCAGCAGCCGCACGCGCACCTCGTGCACTAATTGAAGGAGAAAGGCGCCCTGCGAAACAAAGCCGGTCGTGTTGGTGGCGGCGCCAGAGTGGGAGACTGGATGACGTCGCTGCTGGGGCTGCGATACTGAGCGCCGCGTACGAGAGCGATGAGAGGTGGAGTTCAGAGGATTTTCTGCCACTGTACCCAAGGGCACGGTAGCGGCGGCAGCAGGAGTGCTGCTGGCCGGTGCTAACAACGGTGACGGTTGCTTCGTCATGGGGGTGGTCACATGGTGCCGTGTGGCGCCGCAACTGTCCTCACTGCTTCTGCTGCTGGGGCTCTTGACATGTGTCGGCGCCGTCAGCATCTGTCGTGACCGCTGGGTCACCGCGTACGTGTGTGGCTGCGTGATGCCGGGCGACGACACGGTCGCCTCCATGCCGCCGCTGCTGCTTGCACGGATGTCGCTGCGGTCACCGTGCTGGTAATCCTGTGGTGAATCCTGCAGCGGGTGGCCTTTCGCGCTGCTTTTGTCGTTATGAGGCGACGGGGTGATTGAGGCCCTTACAGACGCCACTCGTGCGCTGTGCGGCCCCGTTGTCGCTGCAGTGGTGGTGGTGGTAGTGGCGGTCGCAGTGGAAGAGAGAGAAGACGGAGGCACGGCGGCGACCGTAGCGGTGTCGTTGTCCGCTTCAATCACAACGTCGCTGTCGGTGCGGCAACGCATCCACGAACTCATATTGCGAAGGGCAGCAACCTTGCTTCGTACGTTGTCCGCCCCTCCCGGCACTTCGATCGCTATGACGGTTCCATCTGCGTCCGCGTCTGCACCGCTGGCGACAGGAGGCGGCCGTTGCGCTGGGGGCGGAAGTGGTGGCGATGCATCCTGCGGTTTCGACTGCTGCTGCTGCTGCTGCTGCTGCTGTGGCGCAGGTCGTGTGAGCATCATCATTGGCACTGTAGTCGTCGTGGTCGTCTGGGTCGTGGTGGCTTGCGTGCGCAGTCCGAGCAGCACCCGCAGGCGCCGCACCTCTTGAATGGTGTCCACAAGCCAAAAGTCAGTCAAGATCACGACGAGCGGGGTCAGCACGTAGCGCAGCTCCGTAAAGCGCGTCACACCGTCCGCGTACTTGATGTAGTTGTAATAGAGCTCCACATCGTTCGGCTTTTCCATGGCCAGCAGGAAGGCGTCGCCTTGGCCAAAGAGCCTGCCCAGTACCCGGTTTGCAGCTGTGGAGGCGGCGACGGCTGCAGCCTTCGGCAGCTGCAGGGCAGTCCTCGCCCCCCGCCTGCCGGATGACGAGGAGGGAAGGAAGGAGGATGTGGCGGTGGTGGTGGTGGGACGCCGGGCGCCGCTGACGTTCCGCCGTGAAGCACCCACGCTGGGTGAGGACAGTGGGGAGGTGGCCGTGTCAGCCCTGCCTTCGGCTGCTACTGCTGCTGCTGCGACGGGTGGCAGTCGCGGCCGTGCCCGGTACACAAACACTGAATCCTGCTTCTCATCGATCCACTGCATCTGGTGAATGGCGAAGAAGAAGGTCTCCGTGTCCTCCGTTGACAGCCGCTCCAGCTGTACCCCCTCGAGGGTGATAGAGAAGAGAAGCGGGTTGGACGTGAAGCTGTGCGACCCTCCCGGAAAAACGCAATCCCTGCTGCGGCCCAGCCGGAGAGGAGATAAGCTGTGGGGGAAGCGAAAAACGCTGCGGCCGCGCTGTCGCATCGCGCTGCCTGGGCCACCGGAAAGGAGAGACGACCCAGAATTGCCACTTGTGCCTACAGCGTGGTTAGTGTCGCCCTTTAGACGACTGCTGCTGCGCACGCCCTCGGCGTCGACGACGATCACCTGTCCCTCGGCATCGCCGTCGCTGTGTTTAATACTGTCAGCTCCAGGGACACCCACCGCGTCACCACCACCGCCATCTACGCCAGCCGCGGCCGCGCCAAGTGGGATGGCCAAACTCATGGCAGTCGCCACGCCGGCGCTCATCTCCTGAATCCAGCTGAGCTGCACCATCGACACCTGCAGGGAGAGCACAGCCGAGGTGCGCCACGAGTCGATGGAGGCGTAGAGCGGGATGGCCGACTCCGTCACGATGATGGTGACACGCGTCTTTTCCAGGTTGGCGTAACCGCGCACAAAGAAGGAAAACGGGGTGTGCGGGCGGTCGCCGCTCTTGACGTTGGTCGGCCACGGGTGGGCCTGCTGCGCCTCCGCCAGCGCCTCCGCCGCCGCTGCTGCCTTGCCGTCTTCGTGATACGTCACCTGGCACTCCCCGGCGCTGAAGTCGACGTCGAACCAGCGTCCCTTGAAGCCCTGGAGGTGCACACGAATGCGGTGGTCCTGCCGCGCGTTTTCCCAAAGAAAGAAGCGGTTCTGACGTGGTGGGATGCGGTTGCGACGGCGGCTGCCTTGCTGGCGCACCATCACTGTATCACGTGCCGTGCGGTTCTGCAGTAGAATCTTGGTGCCCTGAATCGGCTGCAGCAGCACTGTGAGCACGTTCTCCGTGTTCTGCACCTCCACTGCAATACGCCCGGTGATGACGGCGTCCGTTGCGTACACGTCGTACGGCTCTAGCCAGGTGGGGTGTGGGAAGACGGGTCTCTGCACGACCAAGTCGCCACCGTAGCTGACGGCTACGCGCTTCCCCGGCGCACGGGGGGCGGCCCACAGATTGAAAGTGGCCTCGCCCGGTCGGTCGACGTCCATGTATGGCGTCAGGTGCGACTCGTAGTACGCGGCAACGTCGTGGTGCTCGACTCGGTTGTCTTTCGTGATGGACGTGATGGTGGGCAGCACACCTTCAAGCACGTCTTGTACACAGAACTGGTTGCCTTCGATGGGGCCGACGCAGCTCACGTGGTAATCCCCAGGATTCAGCAGCACCGTGGCGAGTGAGGTGAGCGTGGAGACGTTGTCGTCGGCTTGGCGCAAGATTTGGATGCACTCCGGTGACGACCCGGTGCTTACAGTTGCGGCGTCTGTGTTGGTGTTGGCGTTGCTGAGTTGACTCTCCGCCTGCTGCGCCTGCAGCTGCCGCCGCTTCTTCTCCGCCTCCTGCATCGCCTTGGCCAGTCCAGGAAAGCGAAAGTAGATGCGTAGACGCTTCTGGGTGTTGTTATAGAACACCCACCGTGGCGTTATCTGCAGCACCATCGGTCGGCCCTCCTGCGCGTTGGGGAACAAAATGGAGTAGTTGCAACTGCGCTGAATGCCAAGACGTGACTGGGCTGACACGAAGACTCCAGTGGAGCCGACATCGATGGGTACGGCGCCAGACCAGCCGCCGTCCAGCCCAATCGCAAAGAAGCCCTGCGTGAAGTCCGCCAACCGGCAGCCGATCAGAAAAGGCTCCCCTTGCGAGGGGATGATGCCGGTGGTGCTGCTCTGACCAGGGCACAAGCGACGCGTAACGACGCTGTCACACAGCAGCAACGGGTATTCGGTCAGGTTGTACACCCACAGAGCAACGGAGAGAACGACCGTGCGTGGCATGACACTTACCTGAACGTAGAAGGTGCGTCCGTGGCTGTCGTGCAGGAGGAGCATGCGAGGGTGGTGGTCCACCGCCTCCCGCAGGTAAGTCACCACGGGCTCGAGGTCTGCTGTGATGAGGGCGTCACCGGTGCTCTGACTGAAGGAGAGGCCCAGCACCAAATTGCTGTTGTAGGTGCAGAAGTGCAAGGGGAGGGCGTGCTGGTGCGGCAAGGCGTCATGGGCACCGAGTGCGACAAGGCTGCGGTGGAAGCGCTCCCGCTCGTGTCGGCCGCGGCCAACATACGGCGCCGTCCACGGTGCCAGCAGCATCGCCTCATCCGGTGTTTGCGGACCTGCTGCGCGGTCTTGCTGGAACACCGCCACCCGCACATTTACCCCGAGGTGGTTCACCAACGTGAGGCGGGGGTAGAGGGAGATGTGTGCGATGAGGTTGTCGGACGAGTAGTTGATCACCACAAACAGGATTAGGGGGCGTTTGTCCTGGTCTTCAAAGGCCCCTGCAGCCGGGTGCGTGATGCGGTTCAGAGAAAGGAAGCGTCCACTGTCGAGGTCGCCGAGGACAAGCCGCGCCTCGTACCAGCGGTCGACCGACACCCCACCAAAGACCCCGCTGTCCTCTGCTCCGTCGCGCTTGCCAAACGGACTTGCCTTGCCTTCTGCACCACTTTCCTCGTCACCGTCTTCACCACTAGTGTCATCACGACTGCTGCTGCTGCTGCTGCTGCTGCTGCTGCTGTGGAGGGGACCCGCTGACGTGGTCGTGAAGACCCACCGCGCAGAGGGGCAGCGGACACGCAGCAGCACTTCGTTGTGCACATCCTCCTCCACCAGCGGCAGTCGCCAGCCAGGCGGTACCGTGACGGATGCTGGCTTCGCCGCAGTACCACCGCCGTCTGAGGAGGGTTGCTTTGATGGGGCCGTCGCCGTCGTCGAGGTCAGCGAACGCAACTGCAGGGTACAGCCTGTCTCGTTCAGCAACAAACTGCGAGCCTGCAGGCGGACCACGAGCAGGTCGCCGTCGCCGCTGTCGTCTGCCACCGTTGCACCACCGCTGGTGGGGTTGTTGCCTCGCCGCGTCACCCTCGAGGCGACGGAGTGCGTCGCCGTACCGCCCTCCCCCGTGCTGACGTGGCTTCGGTTGTGGACAGGGGACTGCGCGGGTAGCATCCCTGGGAAGGCGGATGTGAAGGAGGAGATGCGAGAGTGCTGTTGGTGCTGCTGCTGCTGAACACCGCACGCTGACTCTGATAGCAGGCCGTCACCCTCGTCGCTCATCACCGCGGCATCCCCCGCTGTGGCGGTGTCAGCAAAGCCCGATGACACATGTCGTGACACAGGCGTGAAGGCACGACGGGAGGTGGCAGACAGCACACGTGAATGTTGCCCGCCTCGTCGACGACGTTTGAGGGTGGCGCTGCCCTCCCCCTCGCCAGGGACGACGACGATGGGGTACCGCAGGCTTTCCGCCTCTTCCTTGGGGTCAACACATGTGAGCGCCAACGCGTACGATTGAATCCTGCAGCTGCTGAAATCACCGCTGCCTCCCGCCATATCCAACGCGCGAGGGCGAAGACTTGCCGTGCAAGCACCATCCACTACACCCCTGTTGTTGCTGCTGCTGTGGTTACGGCTGTCGTGTCTCAACGAGGAGCTTGGTGCAGAAATGCTCTCCACCGCACGGGCCGTTGTACGCACTGCTACCGGTCGTGCCATACCGTACTGCAGCGTGGTAAAGGGAAACCAGTTCGACGCGATGGCGAGCGCCGCCATTGCCACCTCATCCTCCCGCTGTCCGCCGTCCGTGTCTGCAGGTTTGAGCCGTGTGCTGTGCTGTGTGACGGCGGTAGCTGGTATTCGCGACGCCTCCACCGCCTTCGCCGCCAGCTCCATCTCGCCACTGGCATTCAGCACCCACACCCCAGTATCCTCGTCCCACTCCACGCATCCGGTCGGGAAAAAGGTCAGCACCAGCGACCGTGCACGTCTGTACGAGATGAAGATGTCCGTCGCCGAGGCAGGTGGGAGGCGGTAGAGCTCCTTGCAGCGCCACACCGCCGGCGCCGTGTCTTCTTCGTTGATCTCGGCGTATGCGGCGTCCAGCGGCCGGGCTGCATCGCGTGTCAAGGCCTCCCGCTCGCAAATCCCGGCGAAGAGGGTGCAGCGAAAGCTGTTGAGGAGGCGGTGGGTCACCATGCTGGCGGTGACAGGAACGCTGCCAGTTGCCCCTGTCGTTGCCGTCGCCAGCGTCTCTACGCGGGTGAAGCGCGAGGACGGGACCAACCCGGTCACGGCAGGGTCCACGGTGACACATTGGGGAGCGGGGTCTTTGGCCACTGCACAGGTCGCAGCAGCAGTGGCTGCAGTGGCGGTGGTGGTGCGAGCCTGCACACGCCGTCGGGAGGGTCGCTGCCGATGGCCCTTCACACAGGCGTCGGTGCTAGCGTCGTCGGTCGTGGTGGTGGTGCTGCTGCTGCTGCGACTACGGCTGTTGCTGCTCTCATTATCTTCATTATCACTGTCGCTGCCGCTCATCACACTTGGAGCGTGGTTGTCCAGCTTGGTCTGCATTTCAGTCCCCTCTCCGTTGGTGTTGCTTGGCGGTGGCGGAAGATCCGCCGCGGCTTGGGGCCAGTCTCCCGCCACCTTCGCCGCCACCGCTGCCGCTAACCGCCGCTGTAGACTCGTGGCGAGCGCTTTCAGCTGTCGAGTAATGTAGAGCAGCTTTGCCACAATCAGGTGCGAGCACTGCACGCGAATACCATCCACGCTCAGAAGTACATGACGATTGCTGCTGTGACGCGACACGGATTGCGTGAGGGACCAGGTGATGGTGGAGCTGGGTAGCAGGAAATCATCCCAGCGACCACGGCCGTAGACACGCACGCTCGCCTTCTCGCACTGCACGAACGAAGTGGCGGCCAGCGCAAAAGTCGTCGAGGTGCGGCGAAGCATCATGTCCTGCACACGCAACTGCAGCAGCGGGTAGCGGTGATCGCTGAAGGTGAGCTCGATGGCCGGGGTGAAGACGGCCCATGAAAAGCCGCGAGTGCGCTGTGAATGCTTCCGTCCACGCCTGTGGCGCCGCATCTGCTGCCGCTGTTGGTGCTGCGCATCACCAGCGGACGGTGACGTCTGCGATGCGACGTCAGGAGTCGGGCCACAGTGACGGTCTGGTGCAAGTGGAGTTGAGTCCGGTGCTGCGGTCGTTGTCGTTTGCCTTTTTGTCGACGCATCGTCAGCAGCAGCAGTGACGTTGCCCTCGGCTCTACCATTTCTTCGCGATGCCACCGAGGCGCCCCATGCGGTGGTGGTGGCTACATGCCCGCCGCTTTCGTGCTGCGCGACACCAGGCAGCCGCAGCGAGGCTGCCAGCTCGGTTTCAAAGCAGCCGAACAGCGGCTCGTTGGTGTCAAGTCGAGGGCTCTCTCCACCCTGCTGCCGGTGGAGTTTTAAGACGCGTCGCGGTAGTGGGGAGGTCTCATGTGCCGATGGCGACTCACTTCTGGCCCGTGGGCCGTTCCCTTCATCCGTGGCAACACAGGCCGCTTCGCTGCTCTCTTGGTGGTTGTGTTCACCCTCTGGCTCTGCAGCGCTTCTCTCTTCCCCTGTGCTCTCTTCGTCGTCGTCGTCGTCATGATCGTGGTCATGGTCTGCCGACAGTATCCCCACTGGCGCCGCAGCCTTCCACGCCAGCGTCTCTTCCACCAGCTCCAAGAATTCCTTTTCCACACGGCTGTGTGTCAGGTACTTCGCGTACAGCCGCACCGCCTCCACTTCGCCTGCGTATGTCGACAGCAGCAACAAATCTGCACGACCCAGATCCACTTGTGCTGCCCCAAGTGACACGGCGTGGTGCCGTCCGTTGGTGCTGCACACACTCACGTTGACGGGGGCCAACACCGCCGTCCGCGCCGTTGTTGTCGTGGCATCGTAGATGGACTCGGCGAAGATAGCCAGTCCGGTGCAGCGCAGGTCATCTCGGAGCAGCACACCGCCGCACATGCTTGCCCACAGTTCCACGGATGTGCGAATGTGGATCTGACGCGACTCCTGCCGTGGCTCCATGATGAGCGAGACGCATGGCAGCACAAGGTGGACGCTGTGATGGGTCAGCGGGGGCGGCGAAGCCGAGACAGCAGCCCGTGGTGCGGCAGTGGTGGTGGTGGTGGCAGTTCCTCTTGCCGCCTGCATGGGTGACGTCAGCGCGCTGGTGGGCGGCGCGTCGCCTGTGGGAAGCTGCAGTGGCGTTGCTGCGACTCCCGCTTTCAGTGCCGCTGTGGCGGCTGTGACCGTTGCTGCCCCTGCCTGCTCCCTAGCAAGGGCACTCGCTGGCTCGCAGAACCCGAGGCGTACGTTGATGCATTCCAGGTAGCTGCCCTCGCCGATCGCCATGAAGGGCAGCAGCACCGCCTCGACACCGGTGTTCCCTTTGCTATCCCACAGCAGAGGATTCCACATTCCCAGCGGCACCTGCACCCGCCCACTTCCCACGAAACGCACGGTGAGTCCACCCTGTATTACCATCACGGTGCGTTGCAGACCGTCCGGCTGCAGCAGTAAGGCCTCGTCGAGAATGACACTGTAGCCGTTCAGCTTCACCGTCATGAGGTTCGTGTTGTAGCTGGAGAAGAAGAGGACGAGGCCATTGCGGGAAAGGGTGATGTCGTGCTCCAATGACCAGGTTGCCTCGCGTGCCTCGTAGATGCGCAGCCCACGTCCAGGTTTCCACCGCAGCAGCGAGCGCGGCTCCACCAGCGAGGAGCCTGGGGCAGCCGCAGCAGGGTTGTCTGTGCCGGCAGCTGCCTCGCTCGCCACTGCTGCTGGGTCCTCCTCCTCTGTGCGACGGTTTGTGGATGTGTGAGCACCCCATAAGGCTAACCACTTCTCCTTCTCCTCCGCAGCGGCCCGCAACGCCGCGACGGGTTGCTCCACCAGACAACTCAGCCAGGCCCGGAGTGCGATCGCGCTGATGTCGACGGTGATGGCGCTCACTCGGCATCCCACCTCTCCCATCATCACGACGGGCCGACCACCACCAGCACTCGTCGCGTTATCCGTTGCTTTGGACGGTGCCGCAGCAGAGGCACGCGCGTTTGCCCAGCTGGCTGCCTTAGCTTTGCTTGCGGGATCCACTGCAGTGACAGTCTGTGAGTTGCTCGGGGACGAGACAGGTGAGACATGCACATCTCCTTCACTGGCGTTGTCGCAATCTCTGCTTCGCCCTCCGGCGGCGTCTACTCCCTGCAGGTCACGGGCGACTGTCTTGGCTACGGCTTCCATGGACGGGTAGGTGACGCACGACGTGGGGATGTACACCTCCACCTGTGCCACGGCAAGCAGGGGGCGGCTGGGGCTCTTCACGCTGGTGCACACGCATGAGTCGAGGACGATCAGACGGGCGTCTGTGAAGGTGGACACGGCGATGCCGTGCAGCTGGATGCACAGGGCGTCTGCACCGTTGTCTTCGAGCAGCGATACCAGTCCACACGACCCCGCGCGCGGTCGAGCATGGTTGGCTCCCGAGCCACTGTGACTCCGCGAAGCACTGGGCGCCGAGCTGCGGTGTGGTGACAGCGTGCGTAGGGCGGGTACCGCGTTGGCGAGGAAGGTGAGCACCGACGGCGCGGGTGGGTCGCTGGTGGTGGTTGCAGAGAATGAGTTCTCGACGGCGATGGCCACGCGTCGGACGGCGGTGTGGACGGCTGCGTAGCGCTGCCAAAAGTCGTCCGCCTCGCCCCCTACACTGAAGGACGGCTCCAGGTCCTGACTGCGCACAAGACGAACACACAGCTCCGTCACGCTCACGCGACTCTGCAGCCGGGGGACTTCACTCCTTGGAGAGGTGAAAGGCGGCAACGTGGTTACGCACACCGCTGCTGCTAGTGATGACCGTTGATTCGCAGATCTTACTGGCGCCGCTGCCGCTGGCGTTTGCGGTGGCGTTGGACCAGAGGAAGTGCGCATAGTTTGCATTTCAGAGGAATCTGCGTTTCCTAAGCCTGCACCGCCTGCGCCGGTCGCAAGCTGAGCGCTGAAGGCAGATGACAGGAACCCAGATGCTGCATTCACGGAACTAAGAGGGATGAATGTCACGGCCGCGTCTACGTCATTGCCTTGCTGATTGGTCGTTGATGCTTCACCTACGAGAGAAGCAGCTGGAACGCACAGTTCATGATTCTGTAGACTCTGCCCGGAAGCCCGCGCCGGTGCATGCACAGCCACTTTCTCCAACCACAAGCGTTGCTGTTTGCTGTCAAAGCAGTAACGATAGAGGGTCTCGACGCCGACAGAGCTGCTTTCCCTGCCCCCGTTGTTGTCGCTGCTCGCGCTGCCGCTGCTGCTGATGTAGCTCCCTGCTGGCTGGCTTTGCTGTTGCTTCGGTGGTGTGTGCATCTCCAGTAGCGATGCTGAGAGCGATGATTGGGGCTTTCGGTGGGGGCAACTCGCTTCATGACGCACGAGAGAATAGGTGCTTGCCTTTACCGTCACCTGCGGCGACGACTCTGCTGCGGCTTTCCTGCGGTTCTCGTCGGGGTGGCGGCGGTGCTCGTGCATCAGGGCGTCGCTCAGCATAACGTAGGCGGAGGTGCTAAGGATGACGTGCACCGGGGACACCTCCAGCACAGGGGTAACCGTGTCGTCGGCGGTGCACAGTGGGGACATCGGGGCTTTTGCTGAGGCGGGTGAGTCATAGCTGGAGGTGGACGGCATTGTGTGGAAGGACGCTGTGGAGGCCGCGTGTGGGGTGCGATTGAATAGCGAGTTCTGGGTGCCGTCTGCGGACCGACTGCTCGTGTCGCTGTCCTGGATCTCGTCACTGCGAGTCGCAGCAGAGTCGTCGACGCTCTGACTGTTACTGGTGCTGCTGTTGGGTTTGCCGCTACTATTGGTGTCTCCATTGTCAGTAGCTGCTACTGTAGCAGGGGATATGCCAGTTGAAATGGAGGTGTGAACGCGGACTGGGTAAAGCAGGAGCGGCATGCAGGTTCCAACGGATGACGGTAGAGTTGAACGGCGCCCTCCCTCCACGCTTCTTTCGTTCTCCTCCTGACACTCGTTGCCGCCCTCCTCCTCCTCCATGTTGCGTGTGAGGCGAGAAGAGGGCGATGCGCTGGAGTTTTGTTGGTTGACGTGATGCACGAGTGCGACAAGGTCGGAGTCCATCGACGCCCACCACACGTAGGCATCCGTTGAGGACACCTCCAACGCGAAGGGCATACTCAGCGAGAGAGAGAAGCCGGCGGCGCTACCGCGGCTCGAGCACAGAGAAGGACTCCTCGCACCGTTACCGGCAGCGGCGCCGGTGCCTTCACTACGTTGCCGCTCGATTCGGCTGCATGTGGCGTAGTCGTTGCACCGTAGGTTGTGCAGTGCCACCGTCAAACCAGCGCGAACGTCTCGCTGCAGGCTGCTCTCCCAGTCATACGTGAAGCACACATTCTGAAAGAGCATCACAGTTGGCGGAGAAAGGAATGGCTGCAGCTGCGCTAGCATTCGTGCGTGGGCAGTGCTGTCATAATTTGCTTGCGAGGCAGCGCAGCAGCCGTATTGCAGCCCCCGCTGCTGACTTTCGTTTTGGATCACTGCATTCAGCAAGGCGCACTGCGCGCTGCGGGCGGCAAGCACAGTGCTGACGGCAGAGAGAGTCGCGCACAACTGCAGCTGCTCAAAGGAAGTCTTTTGGCTCACCTGTGCTTGCAGCGCGGGGATGATAAGCTGGCGGCGGACATCTGCAGCAGTCGGGCCTTGCTGACGTGTCTCGAGCAACACGCCTGGCATAGCAGCTACGTTGCAACCGCCGTTTTCTCTTGAGCCAGGCAAGGACAGCACTGAAAAGCCCCCTTCGCGCAGTTCACGTAATTTTTCAAAAGAAGAGCCTTTCGCGCCGAGCCGCGCCGGTCCCTCCGCCACCAGCAACTCCTCGTGCACCAGTACTTCCAGTTGCGGGATGCGCAGCGCGTTGTAGTCTAGCACTGCGGAGAATTCGATGCCGTCCCACAGGATTGCTGCAGCGCCGGCAAAGGGGAGATGAAGGACGATGGGAGTAAGCCGTACAAGCGTTTTCATACCGCGTGCATTGCTGGGACCGTTGCCAGTGCTGTTGCTGCTACTTGCCGTGGACGTCGACTTCCCTGCGTTTTCACCTGTCGTGCCGCCTCCATTCCTGTGGTTGTTGTTGAGGTCATCGTTCGAAGGACCTGCGACGGTGGCAAAAACAGAGGTGTCGGCGGTGGAAAGCGGCACCGTGTTAGCAGGGTTGAAGAAGGTAAAGAACGTCAGCCATGCGCCGACCTCCGCGGGGTTGCGCATGCAGATATGCAGTGGTCCTGGGAGTGCGCGGCTACCTGGTACCGCCGTCCCACTGAGCGAAACATCCAGTGACTCGTTTGAACTGCCTGGGCGGTAGGGCGGTCGGCTATCCATCGTGTACATCACACGCACCTGAACCGCAGAGGACCACTGCCAATTTTTCTGTGAAGTGTCTAGCATGGCCGCGCTACCTTCGTCCTCGCCATCGGGAAAGGCGGAAAGCATCGGTGAAGCGTTCTCGCGGAGGTCGGAAACACTTGCGTCGCTCGAAGGTCGTTCTACAACATGCGGCGTTGGCGGTCGCTGCTGGCGTGCTTCATTTGAATGTCCACCAGAATGGGAGTTTGACTCCGGGTCAGCGCTAGCAGTGCATCCGCTTCTCTTTGCGTCTTTCGGCAGCGCCGAGGGTGCTACGGCTGCTTCAGAGTCGTTCCTGCTAGACACACACCCCACCTTCGGCGTCGTACTCTCCGCAACAGTGTGGTCAGACTGCTCAGCCGCCTGTTGGCTTCCTTGCATCGGAGAAGCGGCGGCAGGAAGGGGAGGGGAGGCGTAAAAAGACGTCGCGACGCTGGGCATGCTCATTACACCGCGCACGCCAACCTCCACACACTCGTCATGGCTCAACACATCTATCTCGCACCCTGACACCATGGCATGCATGAAGAGCGGTGCGACGCTGCCATCACCCCATGGGTAGTACAGCTCCGAGCGCACAACTTCCACGCGCAGCGTCACGTCGGATGGAAACACGGAAGTGGTGTAAATAGGACTTGGTTGCTGTGATGCAGCCGCAGCTACATTCTCGCCCTGTGGCGCAGCCCATGCGAACGGTGAGCTCTGCACCAGCGCAGCAACACCAATTGCTTCGACAGTTGCTGAGGCAGGAGAGCGCGGCGCGAGTGTTTTGCCGAGACGGCTAGGTCGCGAGAAGAAATGGACACGATTACCGACGTTGCGTATTCGTCCAAGCGGCAGCGAAGGCGTGTTGAAGTTGCTCCACAAGGCCATGATGGTCGGGATGTGCGCGATGACGGCGACCTCGCTCAGCTTCATCGCGATGTCAACTCGACTGTACGGAAACACCGGCAAATCGGCCTCGCTGGGCGCAGAGAGGTGAATGTTAATCTCGGCGCGAGTGCTGTCTCGCGGCGGGAGAAGAGGGATGTGCGCTGGCGTGCCGCGAAGAAACGCATTCACGCCCTTTTCGAGCACTACTGCGATATGCATTCGCTTGTCGCCGTATCGGTGAAAGGTGACGTCAAGACAGTCTTTCCCGAGCAACTCTACCGTGACCGGCATTGGAGGGACAGGAATGACAAATGCATCTCGGCTCTCTTCATCTTTCATGGCAGCCGCGTAACCCGGTAGCAGCGTCAGATCGCCACCGTCGCTCTCGAGCAAAAACTTCACGTTACTGCCTACGAGACGACCGCTGATGTGAGGAATTGTGTAGAGCTGATCGTTGCGGAGGTGTACGTGCCTGTCCTCATCATCAAAAATAAGGAGCATAGTAAGGTCAAACAGCGCTTCTGCGGTCGCAGCCAGTTCGTCACCGAGGCAAAGTGTGACGTGGTTGAGAAGGAAGACGAAGCCGATGCCATTACCCTCGATATTGCCGGCAAAAGGCGACGTCTGCAGGTACGCGTCCGCCCATACATCAATGTCGATAAACGGATCGTGCGGTTGTGGTGGTGAGCTGTGACACCATCCCTCCGTCGTCGCTCCCGCCGCACAAAGGTGAACATGCCACCCATCTCCAAGAGTGGCTTGTATGGCAAAGGCGTCCAAGGCGAAAGCTCCAAATTCGATAAAGTCAAAGCACACGGACAGTTTCACAGGTGGACTACGAGAATCGCTACGGCTGTTAGTGCCACTGCTGCTGCCACTACTACTGCTGTTGTCTGTGTCCACAACGGCCGCTTCGTTTGTGGGCTTAAAAAAAGAGGATGTCTGTGCTGCGACACTGCCAGCTTCCTTCTTCCAGCGATTCGCGGTGGCGCCGAGGAGTAGCTTAACGTATTCAAAGCTCTCAATATTCGTCGATAGGGATGCACTAGTTGTCGCCACTCCAACTGAGACGTTTTCCTCGTTCAGGACAGGCTTAACTGTTATGGAGAACAGCTGCAGAAGGTTGTCATCGTTGACTGTTGCAACAATCTGCTGTATTTTGACCTCGACAGGATCATCGGGTGAAAGGACAGATTCAAAGTTCTTTATACCGAGCGACACCCCATCTGCACCCGCTACAACGGCCTTCACCACGATCGTGAACTGAGAAAACGATTGCTCGTTAAAAGCTTGCATAGCCTTGGTTTTTTCTTGGGAGTTGGCAGTGTTTTGCGGTTTTTGCGTCTTTGCTGGCTTTGAGAAACGTTGATGCATAAACGGCTTTGCAGCAGCGATACAGGAGGCTATCTTTGATAAGAGCAGCTCCTGGAAGGAGAAATCAAGGCACGTTATGACCGAGTCAACTAAAACCCGCCCATGTACAGGAGTGGATCCTGCTTTCGCGACTGTTAACAGCGCTGCTGCATCGTTTCCGTTCAAGGACAAAAGCGGGTTCCCCTCTTTGTTTTGCGCAACGACGGCGACAGATGCAACAGAAAACTGCGCGTAGATGTCTTCGCCTTTCTTTGACGCCGCAATACAGAGTCTGGAAAGGGTGGTTCTCAAACTCTCATCGAGCTTCGCGGAGAGCTGTGCGCACTCAATTGCTAAGTCCACGTCCATTAGCGCCACCGACAAATTGCTTGGCCGACTTGCTCCGTCACCTGAGTCGTTTGCTTGAAAACACAGATATTTGATGTACTGAGCATAAAGTGAGCCTTCTGGCACGTGCTCATTTTTTTCGTGCTGCCTGACATACCAGCGCGCGGCGTTCCAGCACGTCATCACGTCATGTATGGACGTCTGTGCCAGCTGCTCTTCATCAACGTTTGCTTCAGCTCCACCCGGAAGCCACGGTGCTTTCAACAACAGTAAGCAGTAAAGAAAAAAGTCATTTAAAAAGTGCTTTCGCCGTACGTAGTGTTTCCAGCTAAAGCGGCTGCACTTCCGCGACGCTTTCTGCCATTCGATCACTTTTTGAATGGAATACCGCCACCATTTTGCCGCGTCATCATAATTGCCTTCGCCAGGACGGCGCCGCGGACGCATACTCCATGCGTAGGCTCGTTGTGGGGCAAAACGTAAACTTTCAGAGAGAACACCCAAAGCAGCAATGCACTGTGGATTCAAGCTGGCACCACCCTCGCTGACAACAAGTGTGACACTGAGAGACGGTCTAGTGTGTTCGGGCGCTTGAGCACCTTCCCATGCAGCTGTCAGCACGCCACGAGAGGAGAATAACACATCGTCAAGTTGAGTAAAGCGGGATGGTGTGTTGCTGCTGCCTGGTGCTTGAGAAGGGTCAGAATTCGATGCTGCGACATCTGCGTCAGCATACAGCAGTCGAATAACAATGTTCTCGTATGCAATGATACGATATAAGGAAATGGGGGCGCCTTTCCGGTCCTCTGGCCGAGTAAACACAGGAGTGAACTGTGCGTCGGTTGCCTCACAAGTTAATTTGCCAATCTGCGCCCTTACGCCGGCGCTGCATCCTTGCCAGCTACATGATTTATCTTCTAACTGAAAAGAAACGCTTTCTAGACGAAACACTAAGTTCTTGAGAACCGTTTGTGTCAGTCGATGCAAAAAGCCGCTTTTCGCCTCTTTTTCTATCTTCTCTTCCTTATTCTCATCAGCTAAAACAGCTTGGACAGCAGCAAGGAATTCTTCTTTTGATTTGAAAAAGGACGTGGTCTTCACCTGATGGCCGTATTTCGGGGCAACAACGATGGCCACATCGCGGATGATTACTTCGCATCTCCGACTGTAAAGAGAATGCCACGGAATAATGACGCTGAAACTCCCTATTGTTCCGCTTTCCAGCTGCAGGTAATCCGAAAAGGATAGTAAGTCGGGGGCTAGCTCAACATTTTTTAGTTCAAAAGAGCCTTTGAGCAGACTGAAATTGACGGAGTCTTTGTTAAGGCCCTTGATAAACTTACCTAAAAAGGTAGAGAGTATAAATGCGATGTACCTTGCGAATACCATAGCTCATTATGATAGTGCAAACAGGCAGAAAAAAAAAATAAAAAAAGTCCTTTGGAAGAAATGCAGAGAGGATGCTGAAAATGGACGCTTCCACAAAGAAAATAACTGTGAAAAGCTGTCCTCAAAGTTCTAGTTTTGTTTGTGCTGGGGTGTGTGCCTGTGTGTTGCTCTTAATTTAAGTGCAGCCTCAGTAGAATCGGCAACGGTATTTGTTAAGAAAAAGAAAGAGCTAATATATATATATTATAAATATATATATATATATATATATATATAGTGAGAGAGAGAGAGAGAGAGAGAGAGAGAAAACAGAAGGAGAGTTGTAGAGAGCGAGGGTTCGGAAAGGGGATAAGCAAAGCCTATAAATGCACTCATGAAAAGGAGACAGCTAAAAGAAAGCACAGGAACCTCGTACTGCAATAATTGCTGTTCATTCCTGTTATTACACGCGAGCTTGTCAAAACACGGCAACAGAAGAACCTTCCGGTTAACGAACACCGAAAAAGTCTTTTTTTAATTTACGTGTTACTCACAGTGTCACATGAATCTGCTGAGGACAGAATAGCGTTATGATCCTCTGTATTTTCTTTATTATTATTATTTTGCTGCTGTCATTTTGTGCCATTTGTATACGTAACAAGCGTAACAATAGCATAATAGCTGGGATTGAAGGGGAAAACAGGGGCGTGCAACACACGATAGACATTCAAAGCATACTCTAAGGAGGACAATGGTCGAAACCAGGCATAATAAAACCAAGCAAAGGGGAAAGCAGTGTAGAGGCTGCCAAGGAGTTCTTTAATGCGAAGCGCATCGCAGACTTTCATCCTTTTTTGTTGTCGTTGGAGTATTTGTTCTTTCCAAAGAAAGCGTCCCTTTTTCCTCCATACCGGATTACCTTACTTCTTTAAAAAGGGGAAAACACGAGCGCTTACAGGAGCAACTCTGAAAATGCCCGTCCACAATACGTGCAAGTTGCCACAGGTTTATCGTCGTGCTTCAAGTGAATCAGCTTTCCATGTTTCTCAGCGAGTTTTTCACTGAAATGGATCGTTTTACCAAAATGCTGCGAGCCTGGTAGGGAGTTGTACTGATATCCATGTTCAACTCCAAGGTGAAGGAGCTGTGTTCCATCAGGTGAGAGGTGTGCGAGGTGTGCGTACAACATGTTTTTACCTGTGATAAGGTGCCAGTGCACTTCGATGCAATCGTTGCCACATTTTTCGGTGCATGCGTACACTCTCCCGTGCCGCATCGTACGAATGGTGACGTCTTTTGCCTCAAAAAAGCTGTTGCGAATCCTTCCCGTGTTGAGCAGCGTTTGGCGTACCGCAACCTCCACCAGTTTACCCTCCTCTACGTCTTTTTGAATGCCTTCCTGTTGGTTATCGAGCTGGTCCCGCTGCGCCGGAGCTTTTCTTTGCGTCGACGTGGTTAGTGTAGCTACAATAGGTGGAGAGAACGTCGTTGCGTGTGAAGCACGAGAAGATTTTTGTGCGACAAGGTGCCGTAGTTGGCTCAGCTCACGCTCTGCATCTTCATGTTTTTCCTTGTCCACCAGAATTTCAAGGTGTGAAAAAACGGCGTCGGCGTGCTTGAGAGTTTCTTCTGAACCTTCGAATTGGTATGTGTCGTGGTGCTCTACGAAGCCCAGAGCACCAAAGAGGTATTGAACGAAGGCGGCTGGCAACGAGTCCGTCAGTCGGTGAAGTGCTTTGTTCTCTTTTTTAACCTGCCTATATCGTGGATTGTGAAAGTCAAGGAGTAAATTTGCTAACAGACGGCGAAAAACGTTGTTAATGCACTCACGAATGACAGAAAAATCTGTAGAGACGCACAGCTCCTCCCACTCTTTTGGGATAGTGACGCCAGACATGCGTGGAC
The DNA here is from genome assembly GCA_900240985.1 of Crithidia bombi. Lineage (NCBI taxonomy): Eukaryota > Euglenozoa > Kinetoplastea > Trypanosomatida > Trypanosomatidae > Crithidia > Crithidia bombi. Next base: position 187,170 of record OESO01000021.1, on the reverse strand, counting down.
TAACCGTAGCGGAAACACCTGTGTGCGGTGATCGTTTTACTTAAGTAAGGAAAACAAAAGCTGTAGACGATGGAGCCGCAAAGCCGCAGAAAAAAGAGAGCAAAAAAGACATCCTATGAGAGAGGAGGTTCAGGGAGCTGAGGGAGCAACAGGACGGCCTTTGCCAACCTTACAAGCGACAACGAAAAACTAACAAGCGGACATAATGAAAGCATGACTCTCCAGTAGTAGAAGGGCAAACACAGACATCACATCGCTTCATCTTTAGGGGTCCACTGGCAGCTTTTACGACAGGTTCACACTTGAGTAATGCGCATTTTATTTTTGAATTGGTGCGGTGTGTTCAGTGTTCCTTGTAGGGATAGAAACACTAAAAAACAGCTCGAGAAGTATGCTGTGCTCCGCCAGAAAAGAACTTGTGGTCAAGCTCTGCTCGAAACACAGACACTAAGATATTCGTTGTTCCTTGTGTGCTGGCGGATGAGAGCTTACAAGTCTCCCTCCGTGCAGTCAAATATGGAGAGTATTGTGCTTTAACCGTTTTTTAAACCCTCATCTCCCCCCCTTCACTTCTCTTGGAATCTCTCGAACGTCATGGTGCCAAAGAAAATAGACTGTCACGTACATGTTTGTGGGAGCTGTGCTTGGATGGGTTGCGCGGAGAGTTCCTGCTTTGCAGTTTCCGTCAGGGAACAAAACAACGGGAAAATGTGGAGGTGGAAACAAAGGAGCGGAATGGAAAAGAAGGGGGGAGAGGGTTTGAGGGGGGCGCCAGAACGCAAACACAACCCATGTTTGGCCTAGCTGACGCCGGAGGGTGAAAACTACAATGGAAGCTGAAATGCTTGTTGAGGTGTCACCGTAGCGATGGTCGTCTAGTGGTTAGGACATTCGCCTCACACGCGAGAGATCGCGGGTTCAATCCCCGCCCGTCGTACTTTTTCACGCGCCTTTCATTTCTTGCACATGGAAGCCTGAGTCTCAATTCGGGTGTTGTCGTTGGGGAAATAGTTCAGTGGCAGAACATCAGATTGTGGCTCTGAATACCCGGGTCCGATTCCCGGTTTCCCCTAACTTTTTTTTCCGCCGGCAACACGCGCTCTGAGCACAAAGGACGGGAATGAGAGGGCATCGCGACAAAGAGTGCCAGCGAACGCACCTCCGGGAGTCGGGAGGCGGAGACACACTTCAAAGGAGGCACCGGGGGTGGCCGAAAAACACAGGCTTCTACAGGCTAGAATGATTTGCATATCTGAAAAAACGTATGCCGCGACCCGGGATCGAACCAGGGACCTTCAGATCTTCAGTCTGACGCTCTCCCAACTGAGCTATCGCGGCTACACTTGACAGAGAGGGCAGCCGTCTGCTGTATAAGATTCTGGGTATTAATCACTTGGCTTCTTTTCGAGTTCCGATGTAGTATAACGGTTAGAACACCTGGCTTTCACCCAGGAGATCCGGGTTCGATTCCCGGTATCGGAGTCCCTTTTTCCCGGGAAAGGAGCAGGCCAAAAACACACGCACGACGCAGCTGCTGGGTTTTCGCGAATCTGAGAAAGTGGGGTGGTGGGAGGGGGAAGAGAGAAAGAGAAATTGGTGTTAACCTTGAGTGAAAACGAGGTGGTGGTGAGGGGGTGGAGAGGGGAAGGGTGACCAGTTTGCAGTTAGCCGACGCAGGTGGCATAAAGAGCAGCCATGACGGGGCTCTCATTTCTGTTCAAGGCTGCTGCCGTACCTGCTGGTATTTACGTGTATGCAGAGCGTGTTTTCCTTTCTTTAGCATAATGCCTTAACTCATACTAGCCGATATAATCTTGTGTGTTAGATCCGATAACAGTGACTTGTTCTCGGAGGAGTGAGACGCGGAATTGATGTCACGATTAACGACAGCATATGTGGTTGTTAGTAATGCCACCAGTTGCGCCGAATCAGCTCCTTTTTTTTCTGCGTAAGCGTGTGTGCTCTTTGTAGGATGATTAGCGTTCCTACAGCGCAGTATTTCTTTGTGTAATTATTTTGCTTTACGGAGGCACAACGCATGCGGTTTTGCTGCTCTGTCAACTCAAAAACACCCCAAAGGAATAGCACTCTTGCCTTGCGTGGTTCACCTGTAGTGCTCCTGTGGTGTGAGTGCGTTAAAAGCAGCACCCTTAAACCTGTGAAACTACCGTCAAGTAAATGAAAACATGATGCCCACTCCCTTTTGCGTTGTTCACTACTTTCAATAACCAGTTTTACAACAAAAAAGTAACACACACGCAACCGCCAACTGAATACCCTTGTTTTTGTTGTTGTCGTTATTAGATTTGTGGCTCGTTAGGACCAGTGAAAATGCACCATACTGCTATTTGTTTTTGAAACAATTGACGCTACAATCGAAATGGATTTGTTTTCTACAACGATGACTGGGGCAGGTGATCTGCTCCTTCTCGCACTCTGTTTTTCCCGTAGTAGTTGCGGGAGGCAAAACTCTCGCCATCAAGTTAGATTGAAGGGATTAGGAGAAGCAGTTGTGTCCAGCTTTCAAATTTGTCTGATGGCTGAGGAGCATCTTCGTGACTGAGAAAGTAGGAAAATGACAGCATTCGTTCCTAGTGGTTGTTAAGAAAATGGTGACACTAGTAACTACTGCGCTTTTGAGAAGCGCTGGATACCTTTTTTTTCACTCTCTTCCTCTCCTTTCGTGTTCCTGCTTCCTTCAGTTGTGGTTCTGTGTCTCTTTTTAATGAACGACGACGTTGTTCGTTTTTTCGGCCGATCAGGGCATTACAGACCCGAAGTTATCCGGCGCATCGTGACTGACATCGATACTTTGTGTAATTCACTCTCCTTTTTACGTAAAATTACTACATGGGGTACAACAGAGCAGCCAAAAATATGTCTGTACGGCGGTCTACCAGTAAAGTTCTCAGTAATTCCGAGAAATGATAGCAGCGGTTCTTCCCGAGATAAAGAGCCGCAGTTACAGTCGTTCTTGCTCCCTATTCAAATATGGCTCTCTCACCAGTTTCCTATTGAGCCACCCTTTATATACCTCGTTTGCAACCGCACCAGCGAAAACCCCAAAATTCCTGAATCAGTAGACACTTCCGTGATTAAAATTGTTGCTAACCACCCCAACGTCGATTTTAATGGTCTGTGTTTCTGCAAGGAGCTGGCGGAATGGAATCCTTCCACCTCGTCGTTGTGCTACACTATAGAACGCTTCAGTAAAACACTCGAGAAAAGCTGTCGTTGCCCAATTTGCATCGACGAAGGCACTGGCAGCCGCTCACCAGCAATCGACGGGAATCAAAGCGACTCAGACAAAAAGAGCGCATCAGATGACGTAGCTGCAGACTCTTGTCTTGTCTGCTATGGAAAGAAGGACACTATCCTCGTCCCTTGTGGGCACTTTTGTTTATGTGTTTCATGTGCAGCAAATATTACAGAATGCCCTCTATGCCGGTCAAAAATAATGGTTCGACAGCGCGTTTTCGAGTAGTTTCTGTTTTTTCTTTGGCCGGTTGGGTGATTCACTACACATGCGGTACCGGATTCAATGTCCGAAGAACGGCGAGCCGTGAGCTGGCTTTGCAAGGCGGAGTTGTGTGCTTTGCTTTTTTTGCCTAAGTGTTTTTTTTTCTTCTTACAGGCATTTGGTAGAAATTCCTTTGTGCAATTCTACGGTGGACAAGTAGCTTCGTACATTTATAGAAGGGGCCTAAAAGGTTTGGACTGAATAGTTGCCAGGTTTTGTTTTTGATGTTATTAGAGACTTCTTGACCTGTAGGCTGACAGTACATATATATTTAATAAACAGAATCAAGAAGGTGTGATTTCTTGTGCTTTTTGTCACCACTTGAGTGCTTTTCGGTTGTGAGAACCAAGCGGAGAAGAATGTGGGCAATCCAATGCCACACCGGTAATACGTTCATTTTGCTTTACAGCTGCTATCACATCTCGCGCTCGCGCGCACATCGAATTACTCGCGAATATGCAGCCGAAACTGCAATCCAATGTTCTGTGCGAAAGGCTCTATGCCCACTAAGCTCGAAAAAGATGATAGAGGTGGAGACGATTATTAATCAGTCCGTAATAATAATAATAATAATAACGGTGAAAGTGTCACTGCGAGCCCTACATGCTTGAATAGGCCGCAGAATTTAAACAACAGAGTCGTTTGTGTTTTCGTGAAGTGCTGAATTGTTGCTAGAGGCGAACTAGTTTCCCGGCTGTCTTCCAAAATAGGGCAAACTCCCTTACCGCCGAAAAGTCGCTCTTCTGACTAGAAGGGGGAACAGCAGCGTTTTCTTTTTTTACTCTGGCAAACCTGCACCTTGGCTCTCCTGCATCGGACTTTAATTCTTTCCTGTTGCATTCGTCACCATTAAACGTTCGATTTCGCATTTACTGCTTCTATTGCGGTTAGCTGTTTAGCAGGTTTTCCTTCACAGCTAATTTCACCACCGAATTAGCTCAGTATAACAACACCTAAAACGAACAACAACAACAACAACAACAACAACAGAAAAGCAGCTGATTTCTTTGCAAAGGAAGAAGGTAAATGCCTAGCAATAAAGTCCTTGCGATTGGCGGAGCAGTTGTGGCGACCGCAGCTGTTATCGGTGCCGTGGTCGTTGCCCGTTCACACCAGAAGCATCACGAGGATGACGACGACTTTTTTTCAGCGCCACCAAGCTCAATATCGCAGTCGAAAAAGCAGCAACCACAAGAGCCTGCTCCGAAGATGGCCCCGAAAGCGTCACCAAAGTCTGTCGCCGCTGCTGCGCCGGAGTCTGCCAAGCAGACTTCCCCCGTTAGCGAGAAAATGATTGTTGTGGAAACGCCACAAGAGTCAGCGACGGAGATGCCCGCTGCTCCCGCTCCTGTTAAGGACTCTGAGGCTTCGCTGCTTGATGAGGCTCTGAATGAGCTAGAGCCCACCTCTGCTACGGCACCTGCTGCCCCTGAAGCGAAGCAGGAAAGCAAGGTTCCGATGGCGCCGACTGCGGTGGACGTTGCCAATCGGAAGAGCTTTGAGCACCTCGGCATCGCAATGAAGGTTCCTGATGGTTGGGAGGTGCGCGAGGAACTGTCGCCCATTCCAAACGTTGCGATGGTGACAGTGTGGAACCCGGCGTTCGAGAACTTCCCTAACGCGGAGATGCCTGGTGCTGTTCCGGTCATCATCCTCTCTGTTGAGGACATTCGCGGGGAGAACCTGAATCTTGTTGAATTTAAGGAGCGCTCAAAGGATCTGTCGATGCAGCAGATGCTGATGATGACCGGCGGTGTCGTGCAACCTATGGTGCGTAAAGATAGCGCTGTGCAGGAAGGTCCGTTCCGCCACATCCTAGAGTACGCGCAGAGCATGCCGCCGTTCTTTGACTTATCAGTGATCAATCTGTTGGAGGTGCGCAACGGTGTCGCGTACGTCTTCCAGATCATGTGCAACCCGAAGATCATGAACGAATACCGCCCCATCTTCCTGAAGCTCGCCCGTGACACAATTGTGACACCGATGGATTCCAGTGCTCTCGGCTTCTACCGTGTGCACACCGGCAAGGTCGCAGTCGACATTGACACGACATGGAGCTGGTCGTACCCATCGGCAGATAGCGCGGCTGCCACCCCATTCCTCGCGCAGTTCCAGCTTGCCTCCACGGTGAAGAAGGAAGAGGTGACGCTATACGAGGAGAGCAAGGTGCCTGTGACGGAGCACAAGCTGAGGAACGAGAAGACGGTGGACGGTGTCACGATTCGCTCTGCCTTCGACGGGACGCAGGAGAAGAAGACACTGTCGTACAACGGCTACACCCTAGTGGTGCACCCTCAGCAAAAGGCCATCTCGTATCTTTCGGAGGCGGGTCTTGTGCGCACCATCAAGAGCGTAACCCCATCGTCCGAGGAGTCGCGGCCGCGGGCCGGCGCTACCTTCGTCACCCCCGAGTACGGCTACTACTTCGACGTAATCGGCGGAAGCCGCGTTGTGTCGACAAAGTTGGGCAACGGCACCGTCGTCTACGCCCCTCAGGGCATCCCGTCGGACCCGTCTAAGGCTGTGTCGCCCGAAGAGCAGGGTCCGACTGTGACAATCCGCATCGGCAAGCCCGAGACGGACCCTGACTGCATGGGAAGCATCGCGGAGTGGCGCAGCCGCATTGAAGAGGAAGCGGCGAACGGCAGCATCACAAAGATCCAGGTAGTGGATTTGAAGGGCCAAGAATGCCTCACGTTCATGTCGAAGGAAATGCAGGAGGTGTCGCCGAACGAGAAGGTGGAGGTCCGTGGTAAAGTGTTCATCTTTGTCCGCGAAGGTGTGACAACACTGGTGCGTTGGGAGAGCGCAACGGGCACGTGGCGCAAGTACGAGAGCGACATGGACACGTTTCTCGCTTCCTTCGACTTCATCAAGGATTCGGCGTAAAGCTGACGTCTTTTGCCTCTTGCTCACTGCGAGAGTGACAGAACGCTCGTCCTACACACTTGCTGGTGAATGCACTGCAATCGGAGGACTGCCGTAAAAGAGAGAAAAAGAAAGGAAGACGAGAAGCTCGAAAAAGAAACCGCAAGGTAAACAAAAACTGGTCGTTACAATGCAGCAGTGAGTGTGCAGTGTTGAGGAGTGGGGCGTTGAAAACAAGGATGCAGCTACCTACGCATTTTTTTCGAGAGATTGGAGGTTTTATTCACATATTGAGCTATTTAACTGGAGCGCTTGTGCACCTTGCGGGACGCGACTGAGCGGCGCGGTGCGCGCGTAGCACTGCTGTTTCTTTCCTCTCCTGTTTTTGAACACGGGACGTTACCGGTGGCTGAGGGTGTTCGTATCGCAAGCGGCGGCGAAGCAACCCAACACTCACTTATTTTTGTTTTACGCCACATAGAGGCACGTTCGCTAGCTCGTCAGGCTTCTTTATTATCATTGTGGTTTCAATAATAATACGCAGGGAAAAGGCACACACCAAAACGGACGAGAAACGTGCGCGTTTGCATTTTTCACATTTTTTTTTCGGGAGGTCTTTGCTCCTCGGTGCCAAACCATCTAGAAGTGTTCGTGGTGGGGCTTTGGTGCTTGTTGGCGAAGGAATGAGCACTTTTTGAATGCTTGCTACTTTTTTTTTTGTCTGGTAGCTCCGTGGTTAGTGGGGCTTGTGGGTAGGGCTGTAGCGGCAACGCAGTGCTTTTGTGTGCATGGTGCCCACTATCGTCTATGAGACTTGCGTTGCAACACGTTAGTGTTTTTGTTTTGTGCTTTGACCGCTCTGGCAATGCAACGATATTGTTTCGAACCACCGCAACGTCCTTTGCCTTCTGGTGCTGGAATGCGGCTTTCTGTTGCGACAATTAGTATCATTTTAATACAAGTTATTATTGTCTGGTGTCTCTTCTTGTTCCTCGTTCGAGACTGGCCCGTTCTTCTTATTGAGCTTTTCCCCTTTTTTTTCCACCTTTTAAAGACCCTCTTTTGTCGTTGTTAAATAAAGTCTCACGCACACGCAAAGAGAATACAAAGAGATCAACAGCCGCGTGAACAGTAAAAGGAGACGATGTGTGACGGACAAGCTGTCACAGTCGGATAAAGCGCTATTTTATTCAGGGTTCGTAACCAGAAAAAGAGCTACTTCAATTACAGAGATGACGCATTAATGCTGCTGAAGTTTACGGAGCGGCCCGCCGTGGGCTTCGCGGCGAGAGATTATCAATGCAAGGCCGTTGTTGCGCCGTCTTGTTTCTTTCTGGCTCTGTTGACTTCTTAGCGTTGTCCCTTTCCCTCGGCAAAGATGCTCGGCTCGTATGGCAGCATGGCACTGCAACCAAAGACAGCTATGGGAGTGCACGACGAATGTTCAGTCTTCGAAATTGCCTTGTCTGCTCCATCTGCGCGCAGAAAAAAGAAGGATCACGTTCTCTTTTTTTTTTATCCTCTGTTTCTTCGTCGTCTTTTCCTTCAGACACCGTCGCCGTACTTTGAAACGCTTTTTACGCGGTGCGTTTCAAATCCCTCATTCCCGCAACTACACTCCCCAGGCTTTACCCCCTGTTTATTCTCATCTCCAAGGTGGTTACCATCACCACCAACTACAGCAGATCTTCACCAACAACAGCTTCGATGACGAACAAGCTCCTGGTGGCTGCCCTGGCTGTGTTCGTGCTGGTGGCGTCCATCGCCGCTGCGCAGGGCTCCAGCTGCCAGGTGCCGAACTGCCTCACCTGCACCCCCGACAGCGAGTTTCAGTGCAGTGCGTGCATGGCGAACTACATCCTGACCGGTGGCCAGTGTGTGCCGCCGACGTACTGCGGTGTGACGAACTGCAGCGTGTGTGTGAACGGCAACCCCAACCGCTGCGCCACGTGCGACAAGGGCTACGTCGTCACCACCTCCGGCCTGTGCCGGTCGAAGCGTCGCAACGGCGCTTTTGTCCGGGCTGCTGCCTTGTAGATCGTCGACGATGCTGCCCATGTTGCCGTCGTGTACGCGCTGCGATTCAGCGGTCCTGGCCTCGCTTTCCCTCTCTCCCCCCCTTTCCCAACTATCCTCCTTTTCTCGACTTTTTCTCTGGCTGTTTTGCTTAATTGTGGTGCAGCTGGCTTCCACCAATACGAGGGCGGCAACTCGCTGTCAAGGTCCCCGTTTGTTCAGCGAAGTGGCGTGAGAGGAGATGCCGGGGGAGTGGGGGTGTGGGGTACTGTTTTTCCCCCTCCTCCTTCCCCCTGTGGCGTCTTCCTCCACGTCAACTTCCTCCGCGAAAAAAGAAAAAAAAGGATGGGTGTTTGCAAGCTGCTCCTGCTGCGTTGGTTTCTCCCAGTCGTTCCCCTCTCCCCTTTCTTCCTGTGGAGAGAGCAAAAAGAAAAAAAAGAGTGCCTTGTATCCATATTCTTCAGGGTTGTCAACACACTCTCCCGCTTCAAAAAGGTGTGACACACAGGGAAACGGCTACTATCACTGGCAGGGTGTTCTGTAAAAAGAGAAAAAAAAGAGAGACAAGGCTCCATCTGTGTGTATACGGCTCGCTTTCTCCAACGTTTTGTTTTTGTTTCTACTCTCTTGCGTCGTTTTTCGTTTCCGAACCCTTTTTTCTTCTTCATGTTGCACAGCAGACACTCTGCGCCCGGACACACACACAAACTTAAAATCAATTTCACTTGCAAGGCTACTCGTGGTGAGCTTACTACGGCGCTGATCGTTACGGACGTTGTTTGTGTTTCTTTCTTCCACAGTGTCCCTCTCCCTTTCTCTACCCCCTTCGCCTCTGAGGAAGGTGCGTGCGTGCACATGGATCAGCAATGTCTCGAACAGGGATTCCTCATTCTCAGAGGGTACGGGGCAACGCCAAGCTGGAAAATGTGACACGAAACTGTAACGTTACCAAAGGAAGAGCAAAATGATTTCCCATAATCGAGAGTGTTTTCTTCCAATTCACTACTCTCTCTATTTCCCCTGCTTTTTCTCTTTCTACACGGCACACCTTTTTTTTTTGAATTCCTCTCTTATACTTCTTTCGTTGTCTTCACCGTTCTCGATATCATTCCTCCCGAAAAAGGAGCAGCTCTTTTTTTGTGTTTTTGCTGTCTCTCTTTTCCACTGAGCCGTCGTGGTGTTGTTTTTAAAGTGATCGATCCAAGCGGAGCACCATCAGGCAGCAGCCAGCGCTGCAGTCACCAGCTAGCACCTCTTTGTACGAAGGGTCGTTTGACAGGCTCGCATCAACTGTATTGCTTGAGAATCTCATTGCTTTCCCCTTCAGCACACACACACACACACACACCAAAAATGCCATCGCTCATTCGAAATAGGCATGCGCGCTGCATGGCTTGCCTTGTCTTCGCGGTTTTCCTGCTCGGCACACTGCTCGCGCACTCGACGTCAGCAGACTGCCAAGTGCCGAACTGCCTCTCCTGCTCCCCAAAGAACGAGTTTTTCTGCGAGGTCTGCGCAGGACCGGAATTCATACACTCGGAGGGCCAATGCTCGCCGCGAGGAACGTGCAGTATTACTGCGTGTGAGAAGTGCGAGGAAGGTAGCATCACCCGGTGCCAGACATGTGAGCCAGGTTACGTACGCACCGTCAACGGGCTCTGTGCGTCCCTTGTGGTGTGTGCCATGGACAAATGCGAGTCTCAGGAAGAGCTGCGCAGTCGCATTGCCCAGACCACCGTGCAATGCAGTGTGACAAATGCGGGAAAGGATGACGGGGCTTACGTGTGTGTCCCCGTGCAGTCAGGTCGCGGGTCTGGTGGTGTTGGCTCCCTCTTCTCCCGTGTGCCGTGGTGGCTGTTTGCTGCCACCACTACCGCCTGCGCCGTCGGCTTCGGGGCTTGGGTGCTGTCTCGCCTCCGCAGAAAGGCTTAGCCGAACAAGCTTTTTATATGCATACCTTTATGTACGACCTTCTTTTTTTTTGAAAAACCTTCGCCATTGCAGCTTCTTTGTTTTACCCCGCTTAAAACGAGGGAAGGAGGAGATCCGTCACGTAAAATGTGCACTGCGATCTTCTTCGAGAGCTCTTCTCTTCTCTGGGTGAGCCTGGCGTTGGCCCTCGTTGCGTCTTGAAAAAAAGATGTTATTCTCGCTTTCATGAGCTGTGAGTGGCCGACACGCACTTGCCGGTGTAAAAACAACAACAACCGGACATGCGAGCAGGGTCTGCTCATTCTGCTGACGGATAAACACGAAAGGTTGACTGAGGCAAAGTGTAATGCAGTTTAAAAAAAGGAAGGAAGAGGCGGAAGAAGAGGAAGAAGTCAGCAGACGGCGGCGATAACAATAACAACAAAAAAGGAGACGATAGTTTACAGCAGAGTTTTCCTGGTGTCGTTACTGCTTCTATCGTGAAACAAGGTCGGATGATGTTCTGCGTTCTTGTGTTTTTCGTGTGCTCATTGCGTTGCAGCAACCAGAATAACGGATCTATCCTTTTTCGTTCCTCACCAATGTGAACAGAAACGCCACACTTTTTTTTTCTCTCCCTACGCATAGTACTGATAATAAGGTGTACCTTTGCAGCGTGTGGAAACTGTCTGAAAAAAGGCGAATACATATGTAAAAATGTGTTTATCTGTGTGCATGCGTGAATGAAAGCTAACGTCTATGGACTTTTATTTTTACCATGGGTCGTACGGAGTGAGCTGCCATTTTCCCACGATTCTTATGGTTTGTCCTGTTTTTTTGTGTTTGTGTCTGCACGCGGGCTGATAGTGGTGGTGGTGATGGCACATTCTACCGCAGCTGTACATCAGTGTGCTCTCCTCTTTTCGACGCGGTCGCAACCATGATGGTTTTCGTGCTTTTGTTTCTCTGCGTGTGTGTGTGTGTCATTGGGCAGTGTGCAACCTGCATGGGGGTGGTTGGTGAAGGCACCTGTTGAGGTCCCCAGCTCCATTTATGTGTGTGCGTGCGCGCTTCTTCTTTCCTATTTCTCTTCCTTTCTTTACTTGTGGATGTCAATTCTCACTGGATGAGTGGCTGTCACTAACGACGCGCACACAGCTTCTTTTTTTGGCATTGTTTTCGCATTTCTCTTGGTTGTCTCATCCCCTCTTTCACAGGGCAACACTGTTCTACCGGCAACGCGCCACTAACGTCTCCTCAAGCAGGTACACGCCCACACAAGACACACAGAAAGTGCCGACCACAAAAACCCAGCGTGGAGGCGAGGGCAGGTACACCGGAAGAAGACCCCTCACCATCTAACAAAAGGAGAAGACAAACAGCGTGACCAGAAAACAAGGCGGAGACAGAACAAAACGTAACTGTGCGTGCTTGAACTCCTCCGTGGCAACTCCAGTCGCTGTGTCGCTTCGAACGGTCCGTCCAGACAATCGGAGTGGTGGTGATACCACTCTTATTGTGGCGCTGATCGGCGCACGCGAGGCGGTGCTCGACGCCAGTGGTGTCGCTCTTCTCCCTTTTGCGTTTTTCCTGTTGCGCTCCCCTCCTCCCAAATGTAGGCAGCTGTATTCGTCCCTTTGGCTCGAAAAAACAACAACCTCCTTTGCTCCCCTCGCCTCTTCTCTCTTTTTTTGTGCTTTGATCCTGCCACCCTCTTCCCATCCCCCAACGCCGCACTCTGATGTGCTGCATTTAGCTTCCAACACGCAGACGAAGTTTCACGTTTCGCAAGCGTCATCTCTCACTCTCTCACCTGCATTTCCCGTCCTCGCATCTTTGTCAAGCCATTTTCCCTGCGTCTGGACTTTTTCGAGACCACTTCGAAAACCCAACCACAAGAAAAGACAAACATGGCCTCGATGAACAAGCTCCTGGTGGCTGCCCTGGCTGTGTTCGTGCTGGTGGCGTCCCATCGGCCGCTGCGCAGGGCTTCCAGCTGCCAGGTGCCGAACTGCCTCCCTCCCTGCACCCCGACAGCGAGTTTCAGTGCATGTGCGTGCATGGCGAACTACATCCTGACCGGTGGGCCAGTGTGTGCCGCCGGACGTACTGCGGGTGTGACGAACTGCAGCGTGTGTGTGAGCGGGCAACCCCACCGCTGCGCCCACGTGCGACAAGGGCGTACGTCGTCCACCACCTCCGGCCTGTGCCGTCGAAGCGTCGCAACGGTGCGGCTGCCCCTGCCGCGCTGCCATGTGGACCGCCGCTGCATGCGATCGCAGTGCCGTCGTGTACGCGCTGTAAGACAAAAGCGGAAATGGCGTTGAGCTTCTCTCTTGTTTTTGTGTTTTTCTACCTTTCTCACCCGCAGAAGCGGGAGTTGTCGCTCCCCAGCGTGAACGCAGATGAGCGGCGACCGAAGCGGTCAGAAAGCAACAGGCTTTGCTGAGTTCGAAAGGTGATGGGCAGCACCACAGCACACGGAGCGCTGCTTGTTTCGCTGTTGCCCCCAAAAACGGCAGCGAGGAAAAGACAACCGTCGTCCTCCCTCCTCTGTTTCCTTTTTTCCCACGCCGTGCTCCCGGCTCCTTTCTGTGTTTCACCTCCCAAAAGGAAGAGAAGATGGAAGAAAAGCGAGAGAGAAAGCGTGCTGCGCTCCTTTCTCTTCTTTCTCTCACAGGTGCCGCGCGTCCGTGAATCCTCTTCCGGTATATATAATATACATACATATGTGAACTACTGGATAATTACTATATATATAAAGCGGTAGTTACGCGCATGGTCAGCGAAGATGTTTATCCGGCTACTGTTCTACAGTATGGGAACGCGTCGAAAAGGGAAGAGACAGAATAAACAGCTTACGCTGTATCACTCCTTTGACAGCTTCTATGTGAAGGAGTCCGTGATCAGTGGTATTTGACATGGAAGACACGTAGCAAAAATGAGGCCGGCAAGAGTAGACACACGTGAGAAGTCTGAAGTGGGCTTTGTTTGTTGTTCCGCGATTAGTTTCGAGGGAGAGTAGCTGTTGTTTTGAGTCATTCTGTCCGGCTCTCGTTCTGCGACTTGCTGTCAGGACTGAGCAGCCTCATATAGCTAGAGCGACGACAGCTGAGCTGCCGAGGAGAGTGCCTACGACGCTCCACCCTCCTACCCTCCTTCCTCTGAGCTCCGCACAGCGCTGGTCTTGTTTCTTTGTGTCTTGCGGCCGTGCTGTTTCTCCTTTCACCCGTCTCTGAACCGTGACCGTTCTGATCCATCGACGGCTTTTCCTCTTCCTAGTATGTGGTCTTTCAGTACTGTGTCGCTGGTGACTCGGACCTCCTTTCTCTCTCCCCCTCTTCCTGTCTTCCGAAAAGGTGGTAAACTGAGCGTGTGTGAGACGATGATGTTTACGCGAGCTGGAAGGGCTGGGGATTGAAGGAGGATGAGGGTGTGGCTCGCGCCCTGCTGTTCAACCGCTCACATCGCATCAGCGCCGCGTGTTCCCCTGCACTCTCCGACTGCAGCTTCACGATCTGATGGCTGTGTTTGCGTCGTGATCCACGAGACCCGCTTGCTCCTTCATGTGCACAGTAGTGTTTATTGAGCATGGTCTCGTACGAGGAGCATGCCATGTTCGCAACGATTCTTATGGTTAGTCGTTCACTGTGTTGCTGCCTGTCACGTCTGATAGTGGCCGGTGACCTGAATCACATTCTACGCACGCTGTACATCAGTGCTCTCCTCTTTTCGACGCGTGATACGCAACATACATGAAGAGTATTCGTGCTTTGTTTACTTCTTCGTGGTGTGTGTGTATCCTTGGACAGGTGACGCTGCATGGGGGTGGTGGTGAAGGCACATGTTGAGGTCCCAGCTCCATTTATGTGTGGGCGTGCGCGCCTTCTCACTGCCTATGACACATCCCATCTTTACTTGTGGATATGTCAATCACTGAAATGAGTGGCTGTCACTAACGACGCGCACACAGCTGTCTGCGTATTGTGTCGAGCGAACGAGTATGAGAGAGAGGAGTAGAGCACAGCTATGAGAGGGTGATCAGGCTGCGAGAGCTAGAAGGAGAATTGGGTAGACACGAGTCATCCCGTGGACACTCCGACCGCTGACTTCACTACACACACACCCGTCTACACAACAAACCGACACAAGCACACCACATTGGCACACAAGCCTCCCCTACTAACCGAATCCGGGCGAGAAAAACAGGACACACATGCAGAGTACTGGACCGCATGTGGTATGAGACAGAGAGATATAGGATACCATCTCAGACGCGACCTTAGCTTTCATTCACCGTCTATCGCCATCCCTACACAGATTAGATGCACACGTTTTACTATATGTACAAATGGTGTCGTACGGAGTCGACCCAGTTTTCCTACTAGATCACGCCTTACGATCCTCATCATCGTGCTTGTCAAACGCTGTACATCCTTATTTAGTGTTGTCTAGCTTGAGCCCGAATGCGAGGAGAGAGAGAAAACAAAGTAGTGGTGGGGCGTTATTCTGGCTATCTATCTACATGGTGAGGAACGGGAAACAAAGCGAATCGATCCTCGAGATCCTATTCTCGATGCGTGCAACGCAGACATCTTCGCGACATTTCGACACGCGTAGCAGCCGAGAACCACATCCACAAAAAGGCGTTTTCGTCAGCTATCGTCTCTCCTGAGCCCGTTGTGTCATCGTGTGTGTCATTTGGGCAGTGTGCAACTGCATGGGGGTGGTGGTGAAGGCACTGTTGAGGTCCCCAGCTCCATGTATGTGTGTGCGTGCGCGCTTCATTCTTTACCTATTTCTCATTCCTTTCTTTACTTTCGGATGTCAACTTCTCACCTGGATGAGTGGCTGGTCACTAACGACGCGCACACAGCTTCTTTTTTGGCATTGTTTTCGCATTTCTCTTGGTTGTCCATCCCTCTTTACAGGCAACACTGGTTCTACGGCAACGGCGACCGCCCACTCAACGTCCTCAAAGCAGGTACACCCCACAACAAGACACACAGAAAGTGCCGACCACAAAAACCCAGCGTGGAGGCAGAGGGCAGGTAACGGAAGAAGACCCCTCACCAATTCTAACAACAAGGAGAAGAAAAACAGCGTGAAAAACACAAGGCGGAGACAGAACAAAACGTAACTGTGCGTGCTGAACTTCCTCCGTGGCAACTCCAGTCGCTGGTCGCTTCGAACGGTCCGTCAGACAATCGAGTGGGGTTGATGACACCTCTTATTGTGGCGCTGATCGGCGCACGCGAGGCGGTGCTCGACGGCCAGTGGTGTCCGCTCTTCTCCCTTTGCGTTTTTCCCCTGTGCGCTCCCCTCCTCCCCCAAATGTTAGCAGCTGTATTCGTCCTTTGGCTCGAAAACAACACCTCCTTTGCTCCCCCTCGCCTCCTTCCTCTCTTTTTTTGTGCTTTGGATCCTGTCACCGCCCTCCCATCCCCAACGCCGCACTCTGATGTGCTGCATTTAGCTCACACCAGACGAAGTTTCACGTTCGCAAGCCGTCCATCTCCCAACTCTCTCACCGCATTTCGGGCCTCGGGGCGTCGCCTTTTTCCCTGCGTCCTGGCTTCTCCACCTCCGAACCACAACAGAAAAAGACAACATGGCCTCGATGAACAAGTTCCTGGTGGCTTGCCCTGGCTGTGTCGTGCTGGTGGCGTCCATCGCCGCTGCGCAGGGCATCCAGCTGCCAGGTGCGATCACTGCCTCACACCTGCACCCGACAGCGAGGTTTCAGTGCAGTGCGTGCATGGGAATACATCCTGACCGGTGGCCAGTGCGTGCCGCCGACGTACTGCGGTGTGACGAACCTGCAGCCGTGTGTGTGAGCGGCAACCCCAAACCGCCTGCGGCGCACGTCGCGGACGAGAGGGAGCGGGTCGGTGCACGCCGACCCGACTCCGGGCCTGTGGCCCGCAACGGTTGACGGCTGCCCCTGCCGGCTGCCCATGTGGACCCGCGCCGCCGCTGCCTGCGATCGCAGTTGCCGTCTGGTAACAGCCCGGCGCCCCGGGCGCTGTAAAGACAAAAGACGGGGCACTGGCGTTGACTCTCTCTTGTTTTTGGTGTTTTTCTACCCTTGTCTTCACCCGCAGAAGCGGAGTGTCGCTCCCAGCGTGAACGCAGATGGAGCGGCGACGAAGAGGTCAGGAAAGCAACAGGCTTTGCTGAGTTCGAAAGGTGAGCGGCAGCACCCACAGCACACGGACGCTGCTTTTGTTCGCTGTTCCGCCCAAAAAACGCAGCCGAGAAAAGAGCACTGGGGGGCCCTCTCCTCTGGGTTCTTTTTTCGCGTGGCCGTCTTCACTTGTGTTCACAAAAGAAGAGAGATGGAACGCAAAAGCGAGAGGAAGAGCCTCTGCGCTCTTTCTCTTCTTTCTCTCACAGGTGCCGCGCGTCCGTGAATCCTCTTCCGTAATATATATACATACATAAATGCTGAACTACTTGGTAATATATATATATACTAAGCTGTTTCTTCCCCATCGTTGTGACCCATGCTTTACAGGTAATTACACCAACAGAAAGGGAAAGAAAAACGGAAAAAGGAAAGACAGAATAAACAGATACGCTGTGAATCACTCCTTTGTCTCCTCTCTTTTTGTGTTTTCTTGTTTGTCGTCCGTCTTTGACATGTGCACGTAAAAAAAATGAGACGGCAAGGAAAGAAAAGAAAGAGGAAGTGGCTTTTTTTGTTGTTTTAACAGTAGAGGGAGAGAAGCCTTGTTTTCTCAAGTGCCTTCCCTGCTCCGGCTTTCGTTCTGCATTTGCCCGTCAGGAACTGAGGCTCAACAGGCTTAGCGCGGCTGAGATTCGAGAGAGAGCTGCTCCCCCCGTCCTCCCACCCCTCCTACCCTCCTTCTCTTTTTTCTTCCGCACAGCGCTCCTTGGGGTCCTTTTTCTTGCTGCCGTGCTGGCTCTCCCTTTCTCCCCCTCTCTGGAACCGCCACCTGCTTCTTTTCCAATCGACCGGTTTTTCTTCTTCCTTTTTTTGTCTTCCCTGTGGTCGCTGCTGATCGACCTCCTTTCTCTCTCCCCCTTCTTTCCTCGAAAAGCGTGAAAGGGCGCGTGTGGTGACGTATAGGCTAGAGCGACAGGGTGGGGCAAAAAAACATCGCGAAGGAGGAAAGGGTGTGGCTCCGCCCGCTGTTCAACACAACACACGCCACAAACAGAGCGCCCCCCCTTCGCCCCGCCTCCCTCCCACTGCAGAAGAGAAGAATAGGATGGATGATGTTTGAAGTGTAAATCCACGCGACCCCTTCCTCCTTCATGTGCACAGTTTTTTTTTCTTTTTTTTTACAATGGGTCGTACGGAGTGAGCTGCCATTTTCCCCACGATTTCCCTTATGGTTTGTTCCTGTTTTTTTTGGTGTTGTTGTCTGCACGGGCTGAATAGTGGTGTGGTGATGGCACATTCTACGCAGCTGTACATCAGTGTGCTCTCCTCTTTTCGACGCGTCGCAATCCATGATGGTGTTTCGTGCTTTGTTTCTCTGCGTGTGTGTGTGTGTCATTGGGCAGTGTGGCAAGCTGCATGGGGGGTGGTGGTGGAAAGGCACTCTGTTGAGGTCCCCAGCTCCATTTATGTGTGTGCGTGCGCGCTTATTCTTTCCTATTTCATCTTCCTTTCTTTCTTTGTGATGTCAATTCTCACTGGAGTGAGTGGCTTACTAACGACGCGCACACAGCTTCTTTTTTGGCATTGTGTTTCGCATTTCTCTGTGTTGTCTCATCCCCTCTTTTTACAGGCCAACACTGTTCTACCGGCAACTGCGCCACTGCAACTCCTCAAGCAGGTACAGCCCACACGCCAGACACACAGAAAGTGCCGTACCACAAAACCCAGCGTGGAGGCGAGGGCAGGTAACGAAGAAGACCCTCCACCATCTAACAAAAGGAGAAGACAAAAGCGTGACAGAAAACAAGCGGAGACAGAACAAAACGTAACTGTGCGTGCTGAACTGTCCCTCCGTGGCAACTCCAGTCGCTGTTGTCGCTTCGAACGGTCGTCCAGACAATCGGAGTGGTGGTTGACTGACCTAGCTCCTTATTGTGGCGCTGATCGGCGCACGCGGGCGTGCTCGACCGCCAGTGTGACCCCCCGCCTGCCTGTCGCTCTTCTCCCTTTTGCGTTTTCCGCCCTGCTTGCGCTCCCCTCCTCCCCCAAATGTAGGTCAGCTGGTATTTCGTCTTGTGGCTTCGAAAACAACAACCTTTGCTCCCTCGCCTCCTTCCTCTCTTCTTTTTTGTGCTTTGATCCTGTCCAC
>OESO01000021.1:52593-168551 GCA_900240985.1 Crithidia bombi | reverse complement strand
GGCGCCAGCTCCTCCCTTGCCCTCTCCCTCTCCACGCAGGGCGCATCCGGCTTTTATGTACACACAGGGCGCTGCCACCTTCCTCGCTGATTATCTAAAGCAGCACACACAGCCTATCCGCGACCTTCGCCTCCGACACCAGCACAACCGAGTCTGCCTGTCATTCGTGGCCAGCGAGCGACTGTGGGGCCTGATGGTCTCTGATCTGCGGCAAGCGAAGGCGGCTGCACTTTCTGGACGGACATGTGCCAGCAGCGCGGTGCGGAACGTGCGGCCAGCCATTAGCATCTCCCACCTTCCGGGCCGAAATGCCTAGCTGTATCTGCTGATCAGCGACATCCACTTTGTCGGACACCCGCACCTGGACTTCTGTGAAGTGCTTGGAGCAACTGCATGGTGGATGGAAATCTCTCGCCTGCGCTTTCTCGATGAACCAGGTGCTATTTTTTTATTACTTCTCTGCCCGGCGAAAGATCAGATGATCAACTTTTTGTCGGTGGCGGATGGCGTGCGTCGACGACGCACGTTTTGCCCCTGCCAGGCGGTCAACTGCGGAGAGGTGGTTGTTCCCGCCACTGAACTGCTTCCTGATGTCAGGTGTGACGGGCGATGCGTCGGAACGGTTGCGAGGAACGGATACATCTTCCCCTACGACTTGGAGCAGAGGAAACACGCCTATTTGCGGGTACCGAATTCGACACCTTACCTCCCTCCCCCCCCCTTGACCCTGGTGTGTAGTGTCAGGCAGCCTGCACTTAGTTTCTGGGGTGTGCGAGGACCGACAACGGCGATGCGGGCGCCCACTGCAGGTGCTGAACTGGACCACGCCAGCGGACGCAGGTGGTGCCGCGGCGTGCATAAGGAGATCGGCCGAGTGGCCGATCGGCTTCGGCAACCGCCTCATCACTGCGCGGGCGAGGATGGCATGCTGGTCTACTGGAAGGATGGGTGATGCTGCTGCCATCGGGAGCGTGACCACGTCGGTCGGGCTCCAGCGCTCATCACACCGCGTTGGACGGGAAAACGTGCGCCCACAAAGGCAAAAACGCCCAGCGGTCTTTCCCCAGCCGCGGGGCGCTGGTGCCGTCGGTCGGTGGTGGTGTGCGCGCTCTGGTCGCTGGAAAGCCCTACTAAGCCCACAGACAAAAAAAGCCTGCGTCGGCTTGCTGCCGATGTCATACGTCACATCACAAAAACTCAAGCAGCAGTCATAATCGCGTGCCTGATAGAATTAAAAAAAAAGAAAAAACCCAGCCCAATGAGCACGGTCGCGCCACAAAGTGTGTGTTTATGCTATGTGTGTAGTGACATCATGACTGAGTATGCCTATCGGCCGCACACTTTAAACGTTTAAATGCCGTTTTTGCTTTTTGCTCATTTACAGCACGGCCATGGACTTCTAATTTAGACGGCCTAACAGCGACAGCGCTAGCGCCAGGCCAAAAACGAAACCGAAAGAGGAATATCACCGCTGCTGCCACGTTTTATTATTTTATACTCCAGTCTGCAATAAATTTGCCTGCCGCTACTCACATTTTTTTCAAGGACATGATTATAGATCCAATCCTTTCATTTTTTTTCTGCGTGATCCTGGCTGCCACTTCGTTCTATGCGGTGTTCGGTCATTCTCCAGTGTGTTGAAAACAGGGTTGCGGGCCACCACGCTGTTTTGGTCTGCACGGCAGTCGTCCTTTCAACTACCATAGGCCCTGTCTCATCGATTGTTCCCAGTCTTTCGTTCTTTCGGCTGATAGCATCAAAACGAAAAAAAAAACTTTTTTTTTTTTCTGTTTCTTTGCCTTGGTCATGCGATACCACGTGAATGACAATGTATCTGTTTGTCACATGTAGGAAAAAAAAAGAAAGGAGTAAAAGAGAAAATACTCCAAAAAAGGAGTCTTCCATTCCATCACAACGGCATTATAATTATAATATACATTTTTACATATATAGAATATAAGAAAAGAGCAGCTGAAATTTTTTTTTTAACTCGGCTTTTCCGGCGTTAAGTGCGTTCCCTCAAATTCTCCTGCGTTGCAGTCTTCTTTCACGTAGCTGTTGCCTCTGCTCTTTCGTTAGCGTTTTTTTTGCTAGGTTTCTTTTTCTGACGCGCTCTGTTATGTGCACCAACCTTTCGCTTGTTTATTCTGGTCGTTTCTGTCTTTTGTTGTTGATCCATGGTCGTGCTGCTCGTCGTGGAAGATAATTACTACAAAACCACAGAGTATACACACACATCTGACAGACGCAACTACTTTTCTTACCTCTCATTTGCTTTCGCTTCATTAAAAGTCACGTTCGGCGATTCGTTTCGTTGCGTGCATAATCAAAGCTCGTTGTGTTTCACACGTTGGGGCTCACGTCTATCGCACCGTTCGATGTATATGTGCGTGTCGTTGCTGATAACCATATATTGCGGTGGCTTTGCGTAGCTCTGGTTTGTTTTGCTTGCGGTGGCTTGCTGGAGCTAAACGAGCGGTGCTCGCACCTCGCCTGGATTCGGCTTACCCCTAACACGGCGTTGATTGTCAACTTGCGCAGTTAAGCCTACAGCTCGTGAGGAAAAAGCAAAAAAAGGACGAAGGTGAAAGTTTGCGAGGACGAAAAAAAAGACTTCTTTTCTTTGATCATCTGTGCAGCAAAAGAAAGAAAAAAAGAAAAACAAGCTCTGTTGGTGCAACGTCCCATTCACTCGCCCCCACACACACAAGCACGAAAGAAAAACAGTAGCAATTAACAAAGTGATCGGCAGGACGTTTCCTGCGGGAGACCGCCTGCTCGAAAGACCAACGACTAATGCGTGCATTTTCGCCTGTTGAGGAGAAAGAACCCCCGCATTGAAACGTTTCTGGTAATCCGTGCAAACTAGCGACAGCTAGCGCCGACGCTAAGGTCTGCATTCGACTGCTGAGCAGCAAGCAGCAGACCCAGCAGACATGCCCACAAGTCCACTGTATGTCCGGCCTCTCACGCTGCCGTGAAACAGTGCGGAGTCTTGTCTCGTCCCCCAGCGCTGCAGCGGAAGATCGGAACCGAGGAATCCACCGTCAGGGACGGGCCGCAAACGACAGCGCCCAAATAACCTGTTGCCCTCCTTTTCGTTTTGTTTTTTTTTGGACGGCTGTAACAAAAAGGCAAAAAAAGCTCAAAAAACGACGACGACACGGGTCTGGCCAAGCCTCACAAAAAAGGCCAAAAAAAAGGAGCTGCTGCCCTAGTCGTTGCATTCGATTTAAAAGGACGCAGAATGACGCGGGATGACATCCGGCAAAAACAAATCCCGGGCCAGGCCTCCGTTGCTAGCCGAGCGCCGATCGCTTGTCCTTTCTGACTTCTCCATCTCGTCGTTTACCACCGTTAGGGTCCCTCGACGGCCTTCGTCTCCTGAAAACAAACCTTTCTCGACTCCTTCTAACACAACTGTTTTTGGTTGGTTTCCTCTGTGGTCGCGTAGCCACGTTGGTCTCTTCTGAGGCTGGTACGGGGGCGCCTTTGCGAAAGCACCAAGGGAGGCAAACCGCCGGTTCGAACTGTCGCCACCGCTCTTGTCCCATTCAACGGATGCTACGAGGCAACATCAAAGAGTGCGACTGTATGTAGTGTTGCCCGTCAAACCTCGCTACAGGCTTCTGCTCTTGTTCCGCAGAACCAAGCTGCGCGAAGCAGCGCCAGCTCAGGCACATCGATTTCACTGCACCTGCGCCGTCTCTTCTCTTACACCCGCTATCTCGGAGCATTTTTGGAAGGCCTGGTCGCTTTCCACCTACGCGGTGCGGGAGGCCTTTGGCCGTTGCGGTACCGCTCTCCGCCAAAAAAGAAGCGAACTGCACGTCCACTGAATCCTCGTGGTTTACCCCAGAAAAGCAGTCTGCGCACGCGTCGGTTTCGCCCTCATCACACTCGAATCTCTTCTTTTTTTTCCGTCCCCTTTGCTGCCTACACGCCGAAAAAAGCTCTCCTCTTGAACTCGCGCCATTTTTCTTCGGTTGCCCAGAATGAGAAGACGACGGCGTGTGACCGCCGCTACCCATATGCAGTGCAAGCAGCCATTCACCGGGCGAAGCTTGCCCTCCTGCGCGAGTTTGGGGCCTAGGCAGTAGGAGTTCCGCACTATTTGTACCTTTCACCCCTGCGAGGTTTTGTGCTTTGGGTGCCAGCTTCGCAAGTTACAAACAGCTGCTGCCGAAGAGCAACGGCCGCGGCTTTGGGCAGAGAAGCCGAGGAGGACCTTAGCGTTGTAAGAGCGGTTAACGTCGGCGAATACCCGGTTCTAGCAGCAAGCTGCGACGAAAGGCAGACGCACCGGAGCTTGGCCTTTCCTCGGCCGATGGAAAGAAGGAGCGGAAACAGGCCGCCCGTGCGCCACCTCGCAGAGCTGTAGGAGCGTGCAGCTGAGCAGTATCATGCATAGCTCTACACGGGCGTGCCGTCGCTCCAAGGGCTGTGGGCACGTGAGACGTTAGCTGGTAAAAGAAGGAAGGCATACAAAGAGACCTATAAGAGGGGCTGGTCAGGAGCGAAGCTCGAGTTTTTTTTTGCACTACATATATGTAAAGGTTGAAAGCCAACCTGGGCGGCAGAGGCTTTCTCCGCTCGTCCCAGAAGTCAAGCTGCAAGACAAAGGGAAAAAACGTAAGCTACCATAACGGGAATACCCAAAGGATGGCGGCACACAACCATTCAGATGTTTTCGAAACCGATCATGCTCGCGAACGCGCTGCGATGTTGCGTCGTGCGCACATAGTGGTCGCAGCTCCAGCCGTCTTCCCGGTCTTGCGCAGGGACAGTGTCGAACCGGGAGTGTCTTTCATCACGCGAGCCTCCTTCGTATGAAGAAGGATCGGCAATTTGAACCAAACCGTCTTCTTTAAAGCCGAGAACTACCGGTGACAGTTGCAGCCGCAGAGGAAGTGCAGCAACAACAGTCAGCAACGGCAGCTCTCTTGTTTTACGCTACGTCGTCCTGGCATACTTTCGTCCGACCAAGCTGATGCGGCACCGTTTGGGCGGCGGCCGCTGTGTGTTCCTAGCGTCTGGTGTGGTTTTAAGCCGTAGCTGCGACACCGCGTTCCCCTCCGCTGGTTGCCGATGGTTCACGTTATGAGAACACTGATCCCTTCGACGATACGTTATTCATTTCCCTCCTTCTGCCACCACCATGAAATCATCACATTCCTATCTGTTGACGCCTCTCTATGCTGACCGAAGGAGAGTTTTGTCGTCCTTCCAGCGAGAGTTGCGTCACCCGATGCGGTGTTTTGCGGTTCCCTAAAGAACAACGCAAGAGGCCCCTCTTGTTTTCCTTCCTGTCCTTCCCTTCTCCGCCCACACAGCAAAAACGACAAGCTCTTGTGGAGCGACACCGGTCCTCTGGCTCGGTGTCTGAAAAAGGCGCAAAGTCGAGACACATGGAGACAGACCGGGAAGAATAATGCAAAAGCATGTCGTATTTTTATATACAGTCTTAAAGCATAGCGCAGAGAGGCTGGGAACGTTTCCCCGCCTTTGTAAGGTTCCGAAAGATTACAATCCGTCAACAAAAGCGTAGTTCGCTTTCTACTTGCAGTTTTGTTTCCTCGTGTTTTTGCTCGTGGTTTCTTTTTCCCGGCTTCGTCATGCATGCAACACTTTTGCCTGTTAAATGGCCCCCTTTTTTTTCGACCTGAGTCAACAAAAGTTCGCTTCGCGCAATTGTGGTTTTTGTTAGCTGTTTTTTTTTTCTATTTGCGGAAACCAAACACTCTTTTTTGTTTCATGCTCGTTTCCTTTGTTTTCGTGTCAATTCTTTCCACGGTGTCGGGAATAAGATGAACGTATGCGATGCAAATTTTTTTGCTGATGACTCCTCTCTTTCCTTCAGGGCGCGCTTGTAAATCACCTCCCCGTGTTGGTTTAAGGGCCGCGCGTTGGCTATCCTGCTTTTGCCGCTTCTGCCGGCTCTTTTTTCTAGCCTTCGGTTGGCGCGGTGGCCTGAAAGGTATCAGCGCACACCGCGCGTGGTGCGTTGTTCTGCGAATAGTGGCTCCAAGAGGACGGTGGTCTTGATTTGAGACAATGCCGCAGTTTGATTTAACCAAACAACAGGGTGGAGAAAAAAAAGGCACGAAAGGTTTTGATAAAGTTTGCGGAAAAGAACGCGAACCTTATTCTTTGTTTTTCTGGTTTGGCAAGCAGAGGATGAAAGCTGGGTAAGTCGAAAAAGGCGCAGCTCGCAAGCGTCAGCGGCGTGCACAGATCGTAACGGTGAAAATGAAGCCTGGATGGTCAATGAAAGCAGTTGCAAGGGGTAAACCCGGCGCTTTCTGCTCGAAAAGGTCTCAAAAACTCGCAGTGCTTCGCGATTGAACCCGCTCTGATTTATCATGCACTACACTCGCGTTGACACAGCCGGATCGAAAACCACCAGGGAGGGGGATGCACCAGTATCCGCCTCTTCACGCTCCCGCTGGAGTTGCGGGTCTGTCTCGTCCACAACTGGCGCAAAAAAAGGAAAGAAGAACGTGAAGCGGCCAAGAAGGCCAATACCTGTTTCCTCTTCGTTGTTGTGAGCCTGTAAAAGGCAGCTTCAAAAAGGTGTGGCAGCCAAAGGCAGAGAGATGGAAGAGGAGAATTAAGGGAAGGAGGGAAGGGACATGAGGGGATGATGGAATCCGCAAGCCGCTGCTGGTGAGGCGATCGCGGGTGCTTCCCATGAGTTTTTGTCTGACGCCTCGTCCCCTGACCTTTCTTTTCCTCCTACAGCAGTTGAATGGTGTTTTTTCTCTGGTGTCGCTGCTCGTGTCTCTCGTGGCCTGTGGGTCCTGCGCAGGACCAGGCACCGCGTTGACGGGGGAGGCCTTCCCTCAACGAAACGTGGGACTGGGCACTTGTGGTGTGGCGCCCTCGGTGTGCTCTCTGCCCACATCACCCACTCACTCCCTTCTTCACCTTCCCTTCTCTCTCTACTACCGCTTTCTCGGCATGACGCGTTGTCGCTCCCTTTTGTGGCGACCTGCGTGGCGACGCTGCAAACAGAATTTGCCACGTGCCACTCTCCGTACCCCAGCAGTGCAACGCGTTCCACTCCTATTCTTTCCCCTCCTCTTTCTCGCCCAGCTCTCTCTGACCCCATCTTCCGTCAAGCAGCCCGCACCCATGACCGCCTTCACCGCCAAGCTTGGCCCTCCTCGTGGTGGCCCTTGCCCTGCTCCGCCTCCTACGCGAGTGGCTGCCGTGCTCGATTACACACTGCACGAACTGTGGCGCTTGCGAACCCGAACCTGTGCTGGTGTGGCGACCCGGCTACAAGCTGACGAGCACCGGGCAGCTGCCTCGCGGGTGAAGAACAGCGCCGTTGCTCCCCAGTCGTTGGTGGTGGCTGTCCTGATTGTGCTGTCTGCCATGCTGACGTAACGTGGCTTGTAGAGGCATTACAGAAGAGGGGCGGGGGCGAGCATGTGTTGGATGCTGGGGCGCAGCACCGTGAGCAGGAAACGTCCTGCTGTGATGGTCCTGCAGGTCTCACCGTTTATCCCGCATAGGTGACCTTTTTGGGCGGTTTTGGGTTGTAGCTGTTGTGGGCGCGAGCAATGGGTCCACGACTGTTGTTTTCTCTGGTGCGCTGCAGGCGCGCTGCGAAAGAGGAACGAACAAAAGAACCCGCCACTGTGGCTTCCGTTGCGGGTGGAGGCGGGACCGGTGCTAATGTTCTCAGTGATATTTCTGCTTCGCTGCGTGCCGATTGCAGAACGCAGGGGTCCTGAAGGAACAGCGAATGGGTGGGCGAGACAAATGGGGGCGATTTGGTTTTACGTAGCAGCGAGCCTTGATGGAGCATGCAACGTCGTCGCTGCTGGACTCAAATCGCCTTCCTTTTGACAGCGGTACGCCTTGTTTCTCACTTGTGACGTAGACGTGTTTCTTCGTCTTTTTTTTTCTTTTGTTAATGAAGAATGGCGAAGTGGTTAGTTATTAGTGAGAAACACGTAGAAGGTCTTATTACTGTTGGCTCCTCCTCTCTTCTTTCTGCTTTTTTTCTGGTGTATGACCGGCAATGGAAAAGTTCAGAAAGAAAGAGAGGAAAGTGAAATGCGAGAAAGGGACGTAGAGTGCACGAGACAGACGCATTTGCGCGTTGCCGTGTCACGGTGAACGGAAGTGAAGAAAAAAAAGGGGGCGTAAAGAACAAAAAAGGGGGAATCCAAAGGTGGCGGCTCGCTCCTTGTGTAGGGATCTCCACCTTTTTTTCTATTTACGTTGCGCATTGCCAGTTGTCTTTCTCTTTTTTTTTTTGAATCTCGTTTTTGTGTTCTTTCGCAATTCATCGCTCTTTCTGTATTACCTTCTCGCTGTGTTCGTCGCAAATGTGACTTCTCCCTTCCTCCCCCCTCCCTCCTCCGACCTCCGGGCTGGAGGATCTCTATTTTCTCCATTTTTCTCTTTTCTGTTTTAATGCTAATCCGCGTTCCTTGTTTTCCAGCGACGATCGGAGCTTCTTTGATTCTTGTTTTCTGTCTACGAAGGATCGTATGTGTACATCTTCCACGTGGAAGTGCTCAAGTCATCTCTTTTTTTGTTTTGTTCCACTGGGTTTCACGCTGTTGTGTGAGTTTGTTATTTTCCCTTTCTTTTCTTCCATTCGGGTTTAAGGTTGTTTCTTTTTGTGTATAAGTTTCGTCCTCAGCGACACAGTCGTTCCCGTGCAAATTTTCTTTCTCCAAAAAAAAAACCGAGAAGAAAAACGAATTGCAAGCGTTGGCTTACCTGCTGACCAGCAGTATCAACCAAGGCGTTCAGCTGACATGAAAGATATAAAAAAAAAACAGAGGGGCGCACATCCGAAAGACAGTGGAGTGCTTGTTTTTATCGTGATGTCCTCCCCTCCCCCAGACATGCGTGCGCAGTGACACAAATCCACTGCGGCGGGAAGAAAAAGGAAATGATTCTGCTGTGCCGCGAAATTGATGAGGATAAATGCGGTGCTTTCTCCCTCCTTCCTTCCCTCGCTTTTTGCACCATGCCACTTCCGTCTCTCCGCGCCACCTTTACTACGGCTGTTAATAGCAGCCACAGGCACACAGACACACACACACACACACTCAAACACACTTCTAACGTCACCATCGTTACCCCAGAGACAGGCATCAGCACGACAGAGCCTTCCCCCCTTTTTATCGAGTTTCATAGCTCTTTTTTTTGTACAACAGACCACCGTTTTTTTTTTCTACCCAGCGCGAAGCAGCGAACAATGGCGGAAGTTGAATTCGAGGAAAACTGCGCGGAGATCAAGGAATACCTTTACATAGTGCGCGACTGCAAGCAGCAAATCACGCAGATTCCAACGGTGCTAAAGAAACTGCTGGATCTGCTCAAGACGTCCACGGCGCTGCTGGAGGACCTCTGCACGTTCGCTGACGCTCCGGAAACCCTCCATCAACAGTGCGTGCGTTCCCGCCAGCGGTTGATGGACTTCTACGAAGGCAGCGCACTCAAGTCCCTGACGGATTCGATTCAGGATGTGGTGCATCAGCGGTTGTTGCGTATGGAACAGATCGCACAGCAGTCGCACATGGCCTGCAAGCGTCGCCGAGATGCGCGAGCAAAATACCTGAGTGACACAAACGGGAAGGGCCCGTTCAACTTCGCCGCTCCGAGCCCTGAGAAGGTGCAGAAGCACAAGGAGGAGTACACGAGCAGCGACGAGACATACCGGCAGGCCTGCGCCGAATTTGCGCAGTACCGCTTCAACGAGATGGGCACCGTGCAGAAAGACTTCTGCTGCGGGTACTCCGGCGTGTTCGCACTTATGGCGAATGCGCTGAACCTGCCGCTCAATGACACAGGCGACAGGAACGACGTGGCGTTGACGTCATCGTCGTTGACCAACACGCGAGAGCGCATGCGACGGCAGCAGCAGCGACCGAAGCGCAGTTTTCTCGGCGCTGGAGCTGGTGGTGGCTTAAGCACGTCGCGCAGCACCGCTGCGACGGACGGTACGGTGCCCATATCGTCCTCGGCATCCGCACTTGCTGCCCCACCGCTCGCAGCGGAGGAGTCGCGCAACTACCAGCGCCGGCTCTCCGACGGCATTCCCGTGGATAAACCAAATACAGTGCCCTCCGCAACTGACACAGCATCGTGCGGGATGGGGTGCAACACTGGCTCCATGCGCTCTGGTGAGGTCGTGAACGGCATTCCGGTACTGGGCGGCAGCGGGTACGGCAACGGTACCTACATGTACACCACCAGGGCACCGGAGGTGACGACGGCACCTGCGCCGACGAACAACAACGATGACAGCAGCACCAGCAGCTCAAGTCAAAGCAGTAGTAGCAACAAGAGTAGCACGACCAGCTCTGCTTCCAGCGCACACGGTGAAGAGGCAAGTGGTAGCGACGTGGGTGCTGCTCCTGCTGCGGCTGCTGGTGCGGCGGCTCCCCTTCGCACACGCAAGTCGAGCAGCGCGACAGTGAGCCACTTCGACAACGTCTCTTCCGATGGGGGGCAACTTCGGCATGAGTACTCGTTGTTCAACTCCTTCGACAGTTTTTAAGCAAAGAAAGAGGGGGGTGGGTCGAAGAGGGGTGCTCATAAGTCCCGGCCACGACGAGACAGCTCGTTTCATTGTGATTTTCCACCAGGCTTACTCTGACACGCTTGTGTGCAGAGAAAACCCTCTATTTTCCACTTTTTTTTTATGTACTCTCCTTCTTCCCTTCATTTTCCTTCTTAGCGCGTAGACTAATTCCCTCCCCAAAAAACGAAACGGACACACATACCGGCAGAGCAACAACAGAAGAGAAGCGCGTATGCGGTGGTGGATGCTGATGGTGAGAGGGCACGCGTTTTCTAGGCGTGTCGGCCACCCCCGAGTTGCGAAGGCGTAAGGGGGAGACAAAACGATGCCAACTACAGGCAAGCCAAAAACGACAGCGACGGCGAGACATCGAGATTCTGCATGGGGGGTTGTCTTCCCGTGCTACTTTCTTTTCGCTCTCCCCCCTGTTTTAATCTTATCTTCCGTTGCTGTCGGGTTTTCTCCCCGCGCGGCTTCTGGGAGGAAAAAGGGACTCCGATACCGGGAATCGAACCCGGATCTCCTGGGTGAAAGCCAGGTGTTCTAACCGTTATACTACATCGGAACTACCAGTTTAAGGCCAAAACCCGCAAGTGTAAAAACCACCTTGCCGCTGCTGAAAAGCGTACGACGGGCGGGGATTGAACCCGCGATCTCTCGCGTGTGAGGCGAATGTCCTAACCACTAGACGACCATCGCTGCATGCACTTCGCTTTTGTAACTGTTGGTGCATTTCCACACCCTCTCAAAAGCTCATTTGCGGTAGTCGGCGACGTTGTGGCGCAATGGAAGCGCGTCGGATTCCGGATCCGAAGGTTGTGGGTTCGACCCCCATCAGCGTTGCTTTTCTGTTTTCCTAGCCAAAAAACCGCCCAGCCCATTAGGCCTGCTTTGTGGCATATTTGTCAGGCGACTCCGGCGTGGGATCGTCGGGGAAATAGTTCAGTGGCAGAACATCAGATTGTGGCTCTGAATACCCGGGTCCGATTCCCGGTTTCCCCTAACTTTTTTCCCGCCAGAAAGTCCTCAAAGGCGGACCCCCTATCCAGCCGAAGGAGGTGGCGTATAGTTCGGGAAGGGCGATGAAGCATGCGTGTTTTTAAAGTATTTATGCGTGTGTGTGTGGGTGGTAGAGCTCGAGGGCGTGAGCGGGCGGCGACGGGGCTGATTATCGGTGTGTTCTTTTCTCCTTTGCCGTTGCCGTTGCTATTTCATTGGAAAGGTGGTGAAGGAGAGGTTTGTTGTGCAGGCAAGGGGCGGTGGGGTGGCCGGCTTCCTTCATATCTTTACTTTGCGTGTCTGTTTGTGGGTAAAGGCCGCCCGGAGAGCCGCTGGGGCGACCCGTTACAAACACACGCGCGCCGCGGGGTTACCTTTTTTTTTTTGCGTTTCGCTGTCTTTCAGTCTTTGTTCAGCCTGGATTGACCGTGCGACACCAAAGGAAAGGCTGCGCAGTGGTTGGCCGTCTGATTCAGCCGTGATACAGTGTCACAACGAAGGAGCGCAGCAAACCACTTCCTCTTCTCAGCGAGCGAGAAAAACAAGGGAGGGGGGGGGGACGAACGAACAAACCCGAAAAAAAAAAAACGCCACTACGGAGATCAACGCAATCGTGGGAGGGGAGAAACCTGAAAACACACTCGCGAAGAGACAAACCATGTTGCTGCGTCGTAGAAATTTCGTTCTCCGTTGCTTGAGAGCGAAAGAGAACGCGGAGACAAGTGCGCGACGGTTTGTAGAAGCAGATGACAGCACACACAACAACAGGGACGAGACACACGTACACACACTCACCTACAAACAGAAAAAAAAACAGTTTATAAGAGGTGGAATCGCAGCGCACCGTGAAGAACGACTTTTTTCTTCGTCGTGAGAAATCAATCGCGACGCTGCAGACCCGCGCTCTGGTCGCGGTCATTCGCTTCGGCGTCGTCGCTGCTGCTGCTGCCTTGGCTATGCCGCTGCAGCGCAAGCGAGCCAGTTCGAGTGCCAAGCCCGTGTCCTTCCAGTTCCTCCACCGTCTTCCGCAGCGCCTGCAGCTGTGCCATCGGTATGTGTCGCCGCAGCCGCAGTTGGTAGTAGTGCGCGAACTGCGGGTCATCGGGTTGGAAGACGTACCAGCTTCGCTTGCGCTCCTCCAGGTGTTCATACCGGTTTACCCCGTTCCGCTGCAGCAGGCATTCCACCATGAACGCCATGCCAAGCACGAAGGCGAGACAGCCCATCACTACGAAGACGACGCCCAACGCGGTGTTGCGACCACCGGTCCAGTTGCCGTTGCGGAGGACGATGCTCTTGCGGCCGCGAAAGGTGACGACGTCGTACAACTCCGTGATGTCAACCCAGTATGTGCCGGGCGGTAGATCCACGGAGATGATGCGGTAGAGCTTGTGGAAGCTGGCGAGGAAGGAGGCACGCATCCACACTTGCAAATCGAAGTCCATCGGGTCGGGCAACGAGTGGCCGGGCTCGTGCAGGTACCACCCGTTCCGCAGGTACTCGTTGTCCGTCTCGTAGGGGTAGTACAGCGACCACCAATCCTGTCGAAGCGTCATGTTGTGATAACGGATGTCGCGGTCTGCTTTCCACGTGATGCCCTTCTTGGCGCAGTGGTTCGGCGCGACACTGCCGCCGAGCGGCTGGC
The DNA here is from genome assembly GCA_900240985.1 of Crithidia bombi. Lineage (NCBI taxonomy): Eukaryota > Euglenozoa > Kinetoplastea > Trypanosomatida > Trypanosomatidae > Crithidia > Crithidia bombi. The sequence continues at coordinate 155,352 of OESO01000021.1, read as the reverse complement.
CGCGGAGCCCAAAATCAGTCCCGTTGCAAATCAGCTCGAGCGGGGCCGTGCCGTCCTTTCCACCAGTTAACACCGGCGTGCCGGCCGCCGTCGCCGCAGCCACCTCCGCTGCTGTTAGCTGGCGATACAGCACGAAGGTGTCATTGAACTTCGACCACGGCGCGAGCCCGCACGGGCTGTACGTGAAGTACTCCAGCGTCTTGTTCACCTTCACACCTCGCGCGTCCGTGAAGGAGATGGGCGTGTCCATCTCGTCCTCGCGAAAGCCGGGGTGGGTGTAGGGTTTACACATGTACGTGTTGCCCAGTTTTTGCTTGCCCGTCAGCTGCGGATTCGAGCGGCCGTCGTGGAAGTCGCGGTAGTTCTGGTAGAAGTTATCCAGCTTGTAGTACATATACACAGGGGCCTTGAGGTGACGGGTGACGTTCATCTCCAGCCATGTCCGCGTGCCTTGCGAATGCGTGACACCATCTGCGGTGAATTTCAACAGACCTTGGTTGATGTTCACCGAAGGGTCGTTCGGCGTATACTGGTACTGGTGGATCTGGCTGTATTCCTGCTCCATCACACGGTGTCGCGGCCCCTGCACTAGTATCAGCGCACCCACGACGATGAACGGGATCATAAACGCAAAGAAGAAAGGTACGAGCAGAAACGGTGAGGGGTAGTTGAAGACGCCCGGCAGCGTCTGCTGAGCCAGCGGAGCACCGCCGTAGACCGTCTTGCCGTAGTCCGCCATAAACCGCGGAATAAGCTTTTTCTTGATCCAATGACGCGCACGGGTCGACTTGCTTTTCTTCCCACCCTCTGCCGCAGCTGCGGCGCTCTCAGCGGTGGCATCTGTGGAGCTTAGCGCTTTGTTTTTTGCGTCCGGAGCATTGCCGCTGCTGCTGCTGCTGCATGAGGATGACGGTGACGTGGTGGTGGCTGCAGTCGACGTCACGGACGACGAGTCGGTGACGGATGACAACGCAGACGACTCCATGGAAGGCGAGCGATGCAGCCCATCTCCATTGCTGGTGGTCGCACCAGCTGCTGCTGCTGGCGGCGCTGAAGTGGAGGCGTGCGACAAGGTTGAATCACCCAGCTTGGCGCGGTAGTTCGGTGGTGCTTTGGGATCTGCGTTGAAGCTGGTGTCGGCGTTGAACGCGACGTGGGTGTCCACGCCAATCCTTGTGTGCTGCCGCTGCCTTGGCGCGATGAGGGAGGAGGATTGGGCAAGGTCGTCGGCAGCGCTCGAGACCTGCGACGTGGCGAGTGGAGAGGAGTTGTGCTGCTGCATGTCATCAACTTTTCGAGCAACAAGAAGAAGAAGAAGGGGGGGGGGAGGTAAACAAACAAACGAGCGAAAAAGTTGCAGGGAGATAAAAAAACGTAAGCCAGTTCACCTCACAGGCAACGGAACTCAACAACCACAACAAAAAAAGGAAGCCCTTATGCAGAGCGTGAAGAAAAATAAGAAGATATATGCACTTCTACGTGCACTATCTTAGCTTAGCACGAGCTTACGTCAGGCGACCAGGGGCGAGGCAATTGGATGTGTGTGTGTGTGTGTGTGTGTGTGCGGATGCGCACCAACGTGGGGCCACAAACAGACCTGGTGAGAAAGGACTCGCAGCCCAACAGCTCCACTGAAGTGCATAAAGAGCGGGATAAGCAAAGAGCCGAGGCGCAAAGAGAAAAGAGGCAGAAAGCAAGAAAAAAAAACCCGGCGGCTGGAAAACAAAGCAGAAAAAACAGAAATTGGGCGAGTGAACGTCTTTCAACACGAGTGCGTTTTAGATTACGTTTGGCGCGCACGTGTGCTGTGCCTCGTCACTCTCTCCTTCTCCTCGCTGCCCCCCAAGAGCCCTGCGATCCGCGCTTGCCTGTGCCCCCTTCTGTCGCGTGCTTCGCAGCCAGCTGCCAAAAAAAAAAAAAGGAGGTGTGTGTGTGCGTAGGAAGAGGGGAGTGGAGCGGAGAAACAAAAGCGAAGAACGAAGCAAGAGTTAATGAACAGATAAATGAGACTACTGCCAATCAGCGCTGCCAACGAGCTGTTAAACAAACAAATAAATACAAAAACATAAAGGAAGACTGCTGGATGGAGAGCGCGGAATTGAGGGAAGGAGAACGGAAGGAGAGAAAGAGGAGGTGAGGTGGAGAGGAGGAGAGGGAGAGGGAGAGACAGACCACACAAACGTACTTTCACGAGTGTGTTTGGGATGTCGGGATGAAAAAAAAGAGAGAAAGGTAAAGTGGCACCGTCGACTTTCCGTGATATCGGTTCGGCGCATAATTCCACACAGCGCACAAAAAAGCTGCGGCACGTTTCTTGGCTCGCTTGTGGGGCGTGCGAGACATCGGCATGTGAGTACACGTAGGGGGTGTGGTGGGTGGGTGGGGAGGGAAGGCGGCTGGAGCAGAATTGGGTGGGAACCCACCCAGCACAATGCAACGTCACCGCACACCCGCACATACATACAGAGAAGGGTGCTCGCGCCGCTTTCTGGTTTTCTCTGTCGGTTCGCACTTCCTACACCACAAAACAACTTCATACACACACACAAAAAAAAAAAAAAAAAGACCCGGGAAAACAGCGAGAAACGGCGTACGAGAAGTGAAGGCTCCGAAAAAGGCATGTCACACAACAACAACAACAACAAGACACTACCGTGGTGAAGCTCGGAGGGGTTTAGATGAGGAGGAGGGGAGAAGGGGGAGGGGGGATACGCAAAGAGCGACACACGCGTTAGAACACTCGTGCTTACGGGAGAAAACAAAACCTACCGTACAACAACGGACGAAAAGAGGACCGTGCAGAGAGAGAGAGAGGCCCCCGTGGGAAGTGAGAATAATAATAAAAAAAAATGGACTAAACCCAACACGCCCACGAGGGAGATCCACGGAATAGCACGAGAGAACAACACGCACCCAAACCCAAAAAAAAAAAAACATCCGTAAAAAGAGGAAAACACAGTATATAGTGTATAGATAGACATCTATAGATATATAGAGGGGGGGGGGAGGGGGAGGGGAAAGCAGCGGCAGCGTCAACACAAACAAAAAACAAAGAACAAAAAAAGAAAACAAATAAACCACCTAAATATATGCCGACTGTCGGATGGTGACATATGAGGGGGTGGGTGGGTGGGTGGGGAGGGAGGAGGTGAAGATATATATATATATACACGAACGATGACCTCTCTTACCAAAATTGAATCGAAGGGGCCTGCGTGCCTCCTTCCACATCTGCCACCTCGCCACTTGGTCGGAGCTGCGCCAGCGCCGTCTGCCGTCCCCGCTCTCTCGCCATGGCCAGCTCCAGTGACGACGTCAGTTTCTCTTGTTGCCACTGCGCAGCGGCCTGCCGAGCCTCCCACGTCGGCAGCAGCTGCTGCTCTTGCTGCTGCTGGTGTTTCTGCTTGCAGGGATGGCAGAGCTCCGCTTCACAGTCCGCATCTTCCATCACAAGACCAGAGGCGAGGGGGATGACGAGCGGGGTGGCACTGCGCGACGTGCGGGAGGCATCGCGTATCGGCGAGAGAGAGCGAATATCCGTGTCGAAGGTGCTGCTGTCTGCGGCCTCGTGCAGCTCTTCCCCTTGCAGCGGAGTCGGCTCTGAGCGTGATGTCGCAGCTAGGTGACGCCGCAGCCGCCCTTGCTGCTTCGCCAAGGCGTGCTGGTGCTCCCGTTGCAGGTCACTGTAGCGCCGGCACAGCTCGTCATTCACGCTGTCCAACGAGCGAAGCTGCCGCACCAACTGCGCACGCTGCTTCTGCTCTACCGTCCTTTCGCGCACAGCTGCGCCGTCGCCGTTGCCATTCTCCGTCTTCCCCTCTTCTTCTGTCTGCACCTCGGCAGGAGCAGCAGGGACGTCGGAGGCGGGCGTCGGCTGGTCGAGCTCGGAGAGTTGGCGTAGGTTGTGCTTGTGCTGCCACGCGGCACGTGCGATGCGTGAGACGACAGCAGCCCGCTGCGCTCGCACCGCGTCCAGACGACGCAGCGACAGCAACAGCAGCTCCACCTCGGCCTCTGTCTCCGGCGGTGCCGCAGTGCTGCTACTGTTGTTGTCGCTGTTGCTGTTGTCATGGTGGCTCGTGTGCGAGGCACGCGTGCGCCGACCCAACACGCAAGGATCGCACTGTGGTGCTCCCGACTTGACTTCTGCCACCTTCGTTTTCCTGCTTTCTGCACTGCGCCACGTGCCCTTTGCGGAGGCTGCTGATGGGGTCGTGTGCTGCTGAACGGTGGCGGACAGCTGCAGGGCGGGCGCCCCAGAGCACGGTACCGCAGCTGCTGGCGAAGACGGTGTCGTCGGGGGCGGCAGGAGCAGTCCCTCGCCATCGTGATGATGCCGCTGATGACGTGGGCACGAGTGCGAGTGGGCTCGAGGTGGGGGGACACGTTCGGCTGCATTTAATGTGCCGACCGCACGGCGTCGTGGCATCAACAGCGGCGGCGGTGAGATCGGGGTGAGCGGCGGTGCCGACAGCGGACTCTGCGACGGCAGTGGTATGTTGAGGAGCGACTCATCCAACAGCGCACCCGCAGAGGAGAGGGCGCCGTTGCCATCATCCTCGTCACAGTCGCTCGCATTGTTGGTTACATCGTTGGGCGACTCCGTTGGACTAAGCTGCGCTTTACCACCCGTCGCCCTCGCTGCCGTGCGGCTGACGTGGTGGTTGCTTTTACTGCAATTGAGGAGCTGCTTCGCAGTAGCGCAGCGCCGCTCCAATTCGGTCCAGTCATAATAATCACTCATCTAAAATAAACAAACAAAAAACGCTTGCCGTCTTTTTTGTGTTGTCTCAAAGGTGAGCGAATGCGTCTTGTTTGCGTTCTCTCATCGAGCAGAAGAGCTGCCAAAATTTTGTATTGTGGGGCTTCCAGAATGGGAAATCAAAAAATAGGTGCGGCTCGAGTGGTATCACAGAAACGTAAGCGGGTGCTGAAGTGTCGCGCGCGATGGCACGAAAAAAAATGCATATATGCAAACACACAAACACAGACGCCACGTTATCTTTCACCCCAGCTGCTGCTTCAACTTTGCCTTTTCTTGCCTTCTCTCTCTTTCTTGCTTGCGCGTTTTTTTTTTTTTAAGGACTGCTGTAACGTTCCAACGTAAAAAAACAACAGCGAGTCGTGTAGGACTTAAAAAAAAGATAATCTTTATGTCTTGTTCGACGCCGTGCAGCGACGTCTTTTGTTTTCTACGTTCTTTTGCGTAGCTGGAATGCCAGCGGATTATGTGGAAGGAAACTCAAAAACAAAAGTGTGTGTGTGTGTGAAGAGGGAGAGAGCGAGAGAAGGGGGGCACTTTTGATGAAGGACTGAGGGCCTGAAGGAATGCACACACTAAAAAAAATAGAGCAGAAGAATACAAACAGGATGAGGGAAGACGCGTGTGGCGCGCTTGTCTGGCGCTTTCGCTGCTGCCCTGAAAGACAGGGAAATAAAATGCAGGCATCGCAGAATCAAAAGGAGAAGAATGATGAAGAAAAAAAAGAGGGAGGAGGATTGAAGAGAGGGAGACTGGGTGAGAGAACGACGTGGATGCGGGCTGCTGTGTGATGGTGTGTTTGCGCGTGTTGTTTCTGCTTCGGGATGGAGGGGTGGGGAGAGAAGGGCAAGAACTAATACATCACACTTTCTCGCCGCCTACGCCAACATAAACAAAACTGTGTAACGCGGCACCCAAAGTAAAATACCACCGTCAGCAACGATAAAACTGAAAAGCAAACCGACAAACAAACAGACAAGTAAACCTGCAGCCAGAACAGGAAGGAGAAGAGGGAGGTGCGCGAATGTCAGCTGAGACAATCAGCACCGTTCTCACTGAATCGCACGTTTCGTTTTTGTGCTTCCTTTTTTTTTTGGTATTGTGAGGGCAAGAGTTTGCGAAGACAAGGTGTCACACCCGTTTATTCGAAGGCGCCATGGTTCACTACATCATCAGGAGATAATAATAATAATAATAAAAACAACACCTCTGAACCACACGTAAATAAGAAAAGGAATAGAACAACAACAACAACAAAAGAGAACACAACAGAAGTAAAGGAGGAGGGGGGGGGGGGAAGTGCGCAACACCCTTTTCCGTGTTCGAGGACAACAGCAGAGAAAATAAATAATAACAAAAAGAGACAAGGGAAAACGCAGAATAAGATCAAAGAGCTGCACGCGTACGTTGAGTGGTCACGAATAAGCAAAACGCAAATAAAAAAAGAACGAGGAGCAAAAAGATGTAACCACCATTACCACCATCACCACCACCACCACCACCACCACCACAGCTCACAAGGACAAACAAACCAAGAAAACAAACAAGAGCAAAGACGCATTCAGCTCCAAAAGAAAAATGCGCGCTCAGATACCTGTTTCCGCAAACGTATAGACACACAGAAACAAATAAATCCATACAAAAGAAAAGTAACAGGCAATTCACTGCGAGCTTCTCCACCACTGCATCAGAAAAAAAAAAGTCAAACAAACTAACGAAAAAAGAGGGATAGACGTACTACACCTACTACCTTTGCGCCGTTCCATCCGGATGCGATCGTTGATCCATCGCGGGGGGCAGAGGACTACGTCGCCGTCCCACTGCTCTGCTGCGACGACCGTTGTTGCCCGCCCCCCCACGCGTTGCGCGGCTTCCTCTGTCTGTTTTGTGCGGCGGCCTCACTGCTGTTTCTGCTGCCTCGCTGACAGCGGCATCCCACTCCACACGAAGTCGTTGCCGCGGTCGATGTTCTCTACCGCCTTCTGCTCAATGGGTTTGTTCTTCTTGCGTAGGCAGTTGCGTGCATCGCGACGGATTTGGAAGTCCACATCGGAATAGACGCGATCGTGCAGACGGCGTTGCAGGGTAGTTTGCACGCCCGTTGCCTTATCCGTGTAAGCGAACTCGTCCTGGCCGGGCCTCCCACCCAACTCATCGATGCCGCTCACGATCTTGAGAAGGTCTTCGATCATCTCGAAGTTGCCGAGAATGTCGACGTGGCGGCCGCTGCGGGGTCCACCGCGCAGGTCCAGCGGGGATGCGCCTATTACGCTGTGGTTAAACTCGCGTGTCACGACGCGGCCCACGTTGCGGCTCCATCCATTCACCGCACGACACATGTAGGCCAGCGACATCAGCGGCACAGTTTCATCGCCGTCGGTGAACTTCACGCCGTTCGAGCTGTGCTCGTTGAAGATGGAATCGTTCGCCACGTAGCGCAGGCCACTGCCGGTGACGGTGTTTTCCTTGAGGTAGTAACCCGCCTCGGCAGGCACGCCGACACCGTAGAGGCACGCCACGGTGGTGTTGGGTGCCTGAGGCAGCACGGGTAGTTCGTCTATCTTCTCCAGCAAGTAGCCCACTTCCCTGGCACAGTCCTCGTGACCGGAATAGGTGCACTCCTCTTGCACCAACCGTGCTGTTCCACTCGCGGCGAGAGAAGTGCCGTTGGGCATCACCACGAGGTCCGGCCACAGATCATCGCACCCAGTCGGCAACATCGAGACGATGCAGCTCCACGACCGCGTGAGGTGGCTGCGCGACTCCTGGCTGATGAACGTGTCCAGCATCTTGCGAGCAGGGACGGGGATGTTGATGGTGTCCTTCGCATCACCAAACAGAAGGGCAGAGGCGGCTTTGCCGATGCCCATAGTGGTACCACCGATGTTCACGTAGTAGGCCACGTGGCGGTCCATGAAGCCCTTCTCTCGCTGCTCCGCCCAGCGGAAGAAGGCAACGGCGACGGTGGCGCCGAAGCTGTGGGAGATCACCACGGCGCGCTGCTTGTTTTTCTGACACAGAAAACGTAAGCTGTTGCGCATCTGAAAGAAAAATCCGTCGCGCTCCTGCGACTTGCGCGGCGACAGACGCCAGTCGTACGACATCACGGCCATGCTCTGTGGATCGTAGCCGATGTCAGCGAGGTTGATGAGCACTTTCGCCCATACCCAGTAGCCGGGCACAAAGAAGTCGACGGAGGTGAAGCCGATGTCAGCACGCACCTTCGTCCCTGGCTTGTCCAGTCCCGTCTTCTTATCCATGCTGAAGAGGTCCAGCCAGCACTGCGGGTCGGAGAGGATGAGGTAGATCATCTGCGAGCCGAACATGCGCTGACGGAAACCAGAGAAGAAGGTGCTGTTGCGCACACACGGCAGCGCGGTCTCCCACACCTCCAGCGCTCCTGTGATGAAGCCCGGGATAATCGCGACGGGATGCCGGCGGGGCAGGTTTCGGTCGCCGTTGTTATACTTCTGAAAGAATGAGCGGCCAGGGCGGGTCTCCTCATCGATGGCGAAGGTGCGTGTCACGTCTTCCATTACACCCTGCGGCACCACCATATACAGCAGTACCGCTAGCAGAAGAATCACAAACTGCACCCGCTTTCGCATCCAGAAGTCCACCATATCGAAGATAATGTGTTTCGCCCAGCCCGGGATGCGCAGCCGCTCCACCACACCAGCGGTGCGCTGTTCCGCCGCCGTGATGTTCGACGTGCGCGCCACCCCAGTCGTTGCGGTGTCGAAGTCCAGAAAGTCCTCGCGCTGCCACATTATCTGTAGGAGTCGGCGCCATAGACTCTGTGGGGGTTCCGCAGCTGCCGCCGCGCGCCGACTCTTGCTGTCGCCCGCAGGCACGCCATGCCCGGCCGCACTCACGCGCGGGCGCTTTGGTGATACTTCGATCGGTGGTGGTCGGTGGAGGACGTCGACGCTGCTCTGAAGATCCAACGTTGGCGTGACTTGTGTGACGCCCTGCGCCTGCATCGCCGCGCGAGTTTCCTCCGACGGCTCAACGTGCTCCTCGGTGTGCTGGGAGGGCAGAGGGTTGCGCTGACGCACCTGGCTCTGCTTCGGTCCCGGCCGCGGTGGGCTGCGGTGTGGCATTTTCTTTTTCTTTTTGCTTTGCTGTTTGAAAACAACACGCGAGAGAACGTGTCGCAGGGAAGGCGAAAACCAACAAGGGGGTTCCCGTGAGCTTCTAAACGTTTCTTTTATGGAGGAGGACAGAACCCCCCTCCTGAGCTGCGGTGACGCGGTGCGGTTTTGTATACGAAGGTGTATAGGCGCGTATTGCCGCACACGTACGTACGTATGCGTGTGTATTTGTGTGAGCAGCGAAACACCACTGCTCGAGTCGTCGAAGCTCTACAGCCACTTCAGTGAGGGAACAGGAACAACAACAAAAGAAAAAGGCGGTGATTGTGATGATGATGATGATCACAAGCACCGCCGAGATAGATGTATAGAGGCGGAGTTCGATCAGTGGTACAGTGGATGGCGCAGTGGAGGCTGGATGTGTGTGTGTGTATGACGGTGCCTTGTGCGGAGAGAGAGAGCGGTAGATTTAGGAACAGAAAAAAAAGGGCAGGTGCGCAGCACAGCAACAGAAAGAGGAAGAAGGAGAAAAACCTAATACCGTACAAAGGAGTGGGGTTCAGAAAATACAGAAGGCAAACAAAGAGGAGTTGCCTGGCTGCGCACACCCCCACCCATACACTCACACGCGCACACAGACACAAATGAGATACCTGCTGAAAAGCACACAACAACTAAATCAGCAACACAAATCGACTCAAGTTATAACAGGACAATAAAATAATGGTTGCGTGATATCACCCACACCAGGAAGTATCGTGGCTTGTGGCCGTTTCGCTTTCTCTTAACCGCTTTTTTATTTTGGTGCTCTCTCCTTCTCAATAACAATAGTGATAATAATAGTCAAAAGAGGGGGGAAGCGAGACACCCCTCTGCTGCTTCTTTTATGCGTGTACTCGCCGCTTCTGGCAAGCGAGCCCGGCGAGGAGGAAGAGGAGACGAAGTGACGCAGAGGAAGAAGCGGGTTGATGGTGTGACAAGGTGGGCGAGTGGGTATATGCGGGAGAGCTCTTTTTGATGTGTATGTGATGGGGAATTGATGGAGAGACGATGCTATTTTTGTTGTTGTTTTGGCTACCTCTCGTTTTTTTTTTGTGTGTACGAGATACCTCAATGACGGGTTGAATGTAGGAGCCGCAACGAGTTGCGATGAGGCACCACATGCGAAGTAAGGAAGGAAGTAAGACAGGCAAAGAGCAAGGGGGGGGGGGCGAGAGAGAGAAGAAAAAGAATGGGGCGTCGTTACGGAGGAAAGGACGGGGATGCTGAGAGGGAGTAGGGAAGGCTGAGAAGAGTGTGAGTCGCATCATACACACAGTCAACCCCTCAAACACCGCACCACACGTCGCTGCGCTTCTCCACTTCCCGACTCAGCGCGCCACTAACATAAACACATTAAAAAAAAGTGAGTCAGCAAGCGAAAGTCATCATTGCCGCCTCTCTAGAGCTGCTGCAGCTCGCAACTCCCTCAGCCTTACATGGCAAGACAAAAAAAAAAAAAGCCACGCTCGGAATTGCCGCAAATGGGAAGTTGTAGCAACACCCCGAGGGGAGGGAGTTCATAGACTCTGCCCGGAAAGAGGCTGAGCGTTATGCTTCGTTTCTACGCTTTTTCTTCTTTTTCCTATTGTGTGTGTGTGTGTGTGTTAAGAGAGGTTCATTCATGGAACTTCTTGTCAGTCGTTCGAAAGTCGAAAACAAAAACACAACAACAACAGCAAAAAAAGGCAGGACTACACAGAAAAAAAACCTTAGGCCAAATGTGCGTGAATGCAGCCATGAAACTCAGCAAAAAACTCAAAACACAAAAAAAAACTGCTTAAAAAAAACTAACTAACAAACAAACAACAGAAAAGAGAAGAACGGAAATGGTGGCTGAATACGATGCTATGAGCCTTGTCTCTTCTCTCTTTCTCTTTCCATGTGGATTTTGTGTGTATGCATGTGTGCACGCAAACAAACACGTACAATAGCGCCACGCAGCACAGCGAGTGCTACGTGCTTCTTGGTTGACGTCCGTTTCACCACGATAGTTGATCCTCTCCTTTGCTTTTTTATTCTATTTTACGCTTGCGCTTCCTTTTGACGTTTTATTTTTCTCTCTCTCTGTATGTATGCGTGTGTGAGTGTGTGTGTATGTGTGTGTGGAAAGGGGTACACAAAGGCGAGAACAAACAATCACCACCACAGCGGCGACACCAGCAAGAGGCGAGAGTGTACATAAAATCCAAATGTGTCACGAAGAAAGAAAGAGAGGGAGAGGGTAAAGGGTGGAGAACAAGAGGAGGTGAGTTTCCCCCTGTACACCTCGTTGCGGGTTTTTTCTCCCCCTCCTTCACACACATAAACACACACTTTCATAGATTCAAAAACAAAAACAAACAAACAAAAAAGACAACACCAACACCAGCGTATCAGCAAGTGAAGCATGGATGGAGTGTGTGTGTGTGCGCGCGCGATTTGAGAAGAGGACACACCCGTACACTAACACACACACACACACACACACACACATACATACATACAAAAGAAAAAAAAACATGAATAATTGCAGCTTTCTGAGAAGATCACAATACAGAGCCCATATGTTATTGTATATAACACATATATCTGGTTTTCTTTTTTGTCTCCTCCGCCTCATTCCCCTCTTCGTCCTCTTTACATAGCACACACACACACACACACACACACACAAATTGATGCGTAACAGCGTATTGCAACGAAAGGGAAAGGCAGCACCGGGGTTCATCGCAGGGGGAGACAGGGACGAGCTGCGAAGCAGATCGTAGCAAAAAAAAAAGGGGGGGAGGGGAAACAAAAAAATGAGAGAGCGAGAAAGAAGGTGGCGAAGAAGGCACGCACACATGGCTTCTCCTGTGTGCTCTACCCCACGCTAAAAGGCAGCTTATTCAGGAAGGCTCGGCTTCACCTCCCCACTGCCGCCACGCATCATCCAAATGGCGAACAGCAGCACTAAAACGGCGACAATGCCAATACGAACGAGGGCCGTGTGACCACCACGCACGACACTCTGGCCGCCATCGCTGCGCCGCTTCTTCTCGTTCCGCGTGTTCTGTTCCATCTGTTCCACCGTCATGTTCTTGCGGTTGCCGCCGTCAGCCGATGCGTTGCCACCAGCGGCGCTGCCGCCCGCACGGCCACCCGCCACCGTGGCTCTGTCTTTGTTGGCAGAGGCCCGCCCTGCTGCATCACCGCCGGCTGCTGCGGCGTCGGCCGCCTGCTCGTCCTCCGACTCCAGCAGCACGCGACAGTAGATGTACTTCTGCACCACCGCGTTCGCATTCGCGTCCTTTTTCTTTTGAATGAGGTTCGCGAGGTTGGCGCCGTGGGCCTCCACCACATCCGCCTCCCCCAGCACCGCACACTCCACACGGAAGGTGTCCTTGGTGTATCGCTGGCCCGGCTGCACGCCCTCTGCGAAGTGCTTACGATTCAAAAAGATTGTCACCTTCACGGAGGAGTTGCCCTTCACGACACCCTTCGAGTGTTTCAGGTAGTAGCGCAGTGGGGCCGTGGTGCGGACGCGGTAAATGACTGCCTCATACCCAACGTTCGTCAGCTCGAAGGTGCAGTCCTCGTTGGCGTGCAGCGCCAACTCAAACTTCTCCGGGTTTACGATGATGTTCGGCACTGTCGAGTCCATTGTTGTTGTTGGCTCAAACAGGAGAATAGCCGCAGCAACAGCAGCTACAAGGTCGAGGGAAACAAGCTGAAGGCGGCAAACACTTTTCTACTTTTCTTTTTGTGAGCGTGTGTATATGTGTGTGTCTCTCTCTTTTTGTATTTGTTGCAGTTGAGAGTATCGACGAGCGTACGTGGGTGTTGGGTATATGTGTATGTGCGTGTTTGCTTGTGGGTGCGCCAAGAGAAGGTGCGGGAAGCGTATGCACGTAGGCCGCAAAAAAAAAAAAAACAACACGCACGCAGTGCTTGTTTTGTTGAGTTTGTCTTTCGAGACACAGCTTTGAGGATACTACTGTGTAGATAAAGTAAGGCAAGACAAACAAGATAACACAGGGAAGCAAGAACAACAAAGAAGTCTAAAAACAGTACATATATATGTGAGAGAGAAAGGAAGGAGGGGGAGGGGGGGGGGAGGACAGGACGATGACAATGGAGAAGATGCACCCAAGAAGAGAGTAGTGACGGGTTCGATTGGTGACACGCTTTGTGTGTATACTTGTATGTGAGTGCGTATTGGGGCGTGTCTTTCTTTTTCTTGCGGTGTAATTCCAGGGGACTAAATATCCATATAAGCGTGTTTTGCTGGTTTGCTTTTTCGAAGCACTTTTAGGGGGCGGAGGAGGAGAGAGAATGATGATGATGATGATGATGATGTTGCACTGACGTACGGCGCGACGAGCGAAAACAAACAAACAAAACAAAACGAAACAATCACGAACGAGGAAGCACCGAAATAACAAGAAGAGAAGAGTGGCAGCGGCGTTGGCGTCGACAGCGAAGCAGCGGGGGATTTCCATCCGACTCACACACAAGCACACACATAAAAAGAGAGCGAGTGCGTGGAAAGCGGTGAAGTACTTGGCAGTGTATACATAAAGGTTGGGTGAAACACCTGCGTAGACGCGCGCTCTAGGAAGGAACATAACATCAACAACAGCGCTGACTTTTTTTTTGTTTCACGTACCGCAACGTGCGTGCATGCTGTGAATATGCTCGCCTGCGTGTGATGCAGCGATGCGGCGACACCGCCAACCCGTTCCCCTTTCACCATCACTTTCCTCCCACTTCGTCTTGAGTTTTCCTTTTAATTTGCTTCTTACTCGTTAAAAAAAGTCTGCTTGGATTGATGCATGCTGTATGCATGTGCCGCATGTCGGACGCGCATATTCTCCAGGTGTGTCTGTGTGTTTGTGTGCGTGTGTGTATGGCTGTGAGTGTGCCGTGCACCGCACCTCTCCCTTTTCTATCTTCCTTCGCTGCCGTCCTACGCGTCCTCAAACCACGAGACGGGTCCGAGAGCGTCACCAAGGAAGCTGCCGCGAAGTTCCATCAACGACAGCGGACCCTCACTCGCCGCGTTGCCGCCGAGCTCTGATGTTGCCGTTATCGCAGCTGCGGAGGGCAGCGCAGCAAATGAAACCACCGAGGCGCTCCCTCCGCCAGGACCACAGACACTCACCGCGCTACTTTGGTTGCTTTCCGCCTCCTCCGCCGCCACGACGGCTTCCTCAGACAAGACGTTGCACGACACCACCTTCACAATCACCTCCGCACCAACAACATAGCGGTTGTGGGGCACGGAGGGGGAACACGTCGAAGTCGAGGCCGCTGTCGTACTCCCACTACCACCCGCCAACCCGTCCTGCGCTGCGTCGCTCTCCCCTTCCCCTTCCTCGCCACCGTTGCCCTCCAGTGGCAGGTACCAGCTGCGCTGCGCTGCGTGGTAGCGAGAGCCGGGCACCAGCATTACTGCCGGCACGAGAAATGGGATCGCCACGAAAAGGTCGAGCGTCAGATGAACTCCGGTGGCATCTTGATGGGCGATGCGCGCCTTCAGTCGTGTCCCGGGTCTCGGTGCAAAGACGCACACGCCGAAGGTGGCGGTCAGCCACGCCGACGCCGCGGTGCCGCGCACTGAGCTGGCCGAGTACTCCATCACTTCCGTGATGGCCACACACAGCCCACGGGAAGGGATGATGCGACCCACGTAGCGTTCCGTGAGACGGTGTAGCACGATCTCGCGCATCGTCAGCTCATAGGTCGCGTTGTCATCATCACCGTTGCTGCTGTTCGAGTGGGCGTCGGTGCTGGCCAAGGCAGCGTGGTGGGGGAAGTACACTGCTTCGATAGCGACGGTGTCGTACAGCACGTACGAGGAAAACATCGCTGCTAAAAGAGGCGTGTGATTAAGATGAAATTACAGCGTGGCTCCTATTGGCCCGCGACGCTTGTAGAGTGGGGGAGGGGGGAAAGGGAAGGGTCAGGGAGCTGGATACCACAAAGCCGCTAAGCACAGGGAATTCGTACGCGTCGCCTTACCGCGTTTTCTTTAAGCGTTTTATAATTACCGAAGAACAACGACAACAGACAAAAACGTTACAACAAGAAGAGCCAAACGAAGAGAAATAAAGAGAGACGGTGGCGAAAGGGCAGCTGAACAACGGCAATAATAATGATACCAAGCACACACTCAACGACGCTCTTTTCCAAGTTTTCTTTCCTTTCTTGCAAATGCGTGTGTGTGCGTGTGTCGCCTGCCCTCACGACGCGACTGCGTGTGGCTTACCAGTGATAAATAAATGTCCACCACTCTCGCTCCCCCTCTTCCTCTTTCTGTCTGCCTCTTCCCTCCTTTTTCAAATGCACAGAGGTGAGGGGGGGGGGGGTTACCAGAACACAACAAACACGCTGAAAAACACACGACAGTCACCGCAAAAACATTGCAGAGAAAGAAAGCAAACCAAAAGAAAACGAAGAAGCAGAAGAAGAGAGAGTCGTGACGGGACGGCGGAGGAGGAGGTGCGAGAGGTGCACAATAACACAAATGAGCTGCGGCGGATGTCAGGAAAAAACAAAACAAAAGGAAAGACTGGCCAAAGCGCTGCCGTGCCCAGTGGACGCTCACTGGGCGTGGCAGCTACGGTGCTCCTGTCTTCATAATTGTCGCACGCAATTCCACCGTTGCCACTTGACGGCGAATCACACACACACACACACACACAAACCAAAGAGATCTGTCTTTGTTAACAGTGGAGGTGGAGGTGGTGGTGGTGAGTGTGTGCACGGCACTGCAGCCCTCGAAAAGAAGATGAGGTGCGCTTCCGCACAGCCCGCTACCCATAGGACGACGGTGAACCTCTCGTTCCCCATCTGGAGCTTCCCAAACAACACCACAGCAGTTCAAGCGTGCCGTGATGCATTCACTCTGCCTCTTCTTTCTTTTTTTTTTAAAGGAAGTCACAGCGCTTACTTCACCCACGACTACAACAGCGAAAAAAAAAAAAAGGAGCCCCTCAGCCCACCTGGGTGCAAAACATGTGTACAGAGGGCAGGTGGTGTTACAGGGGAACAGAAGAGCTCGGTTCTTTCTTCTTTTTCTTCCCTCACCTGATTGTGTGCGCGAGCGCGTGCGTGTGGATGAAGGGGAATGGGGGTTGGGAGGGAAACATGTGAGGCGTAGTTGCCGGTGCCAGTTAGCAGGGGGCATTGCACGCAACCCCACACACACAGCCACACAAGTCCCTCCCCTTTTCCCCTCAAAAACACACACACCCCACATGCGTCTCGCATTTGCCTTCGCACACGCCGCAGCTTCCGCCAACGCGATAAGACACACGCTTCACATCGCTTTTTCTACGCCCACACACATGCAGACAGATATCGCCATCCTCCACTACCCGTTATACACGTTACTCCTTTTGTTCGTCTCCCTCTTGTTGGCTTCGCGTTTGTCTCACCTGAAGGACGACATCTAAACAAACACGCCTACACACCTACACAAAAGGAGCTTTACTTATGAGAGCTTAACAGAAAAAACACATAAAAACACACACACACACACATACATACACACATACACAAAGAAACAAACAGATCAGCTCATTAAGAAAAATAAACTAACAAAAAGGGGGCAGTCTGCACCTTCTTGCCACTTTTCTGACGTGCCGGCGCACACCGGAGACGGTGAAGGAGAGAGGTGGGAAAAAAAAAGGCGTGTCGAAGCATAGAGTTGGGTTTCATCGCATCAACGCCACACAAACACTGAGACAACTCAGCTGTTTTCTTATTGTTATTTACTATGCATCACCAACTATTTCTACTTCGACCGCTCTCCCACTCGATTCTAACACACACACACACGCTCTCTCTCACGCGCTGGGCTTCATCGGCACACCACGACGGATCGTGCCCCAGCCAATCAGACGGAAGGTCTTGTCCACCATACGCGAGATCGCCACCTGCTCACCCGTCGAGCAGCACACCGGCGTCACCAGCTCCAGCTTCGCGATCTCTGGGTCCTGCGTAATGTTCAGTACCGTCGCGCCAGCCGTCAGAGTGCCGACGTTGATCTGCAGCGACTCTAGCACGTTCAGCTTCTGCACGCGCTTCGCCGACGACTTGCCGTCCTTCGACTTCGCACCAACCATCTCAGAGAAGAGGTAGAACTGCACCTCGATCTCGCAGTACACCTCCGGCAGCGAACCCTCCGACCCGACCATGTTGCCTACCATCTTATCCTGCCGGGTTAGGGTAGGGTCGAGCGTGGTGCCTACGGCGATCAGCCCACCAGGGATGGCGTACTGCAGCACGTTGTTCTCCGCCTTGAGGGACACAGTGCGGGTACGCAGCGGGGTGTAGGAGAAGCGACCTCCCTGCTCATCCGACTTTAGCGTGCGCACTAGACCGGGGCGGATCTCCACCACCTGCCCAACCTGAATCACACCTTGCGTCACCGTGCCACCGGCCACGCCACCCTTCAGATTCTCGATATCCCCCTCACCAGGCTTGTTAATATCGAAGGAGCGGACCACAGTCATACGCACCGGCGTTTTCAGCTGCCGCTGCGGCATCGGGATATGCAACAGGTACTCGAGCAGGTAGTCCACGTTGCGCTTCAGCTGGGCGGAGATGGGGACGATGGGGACGTTCAGGGCGATGTTGTCGAGGTAGGCACGGATCTGACGGTACTGGTCGTGCGCCTTCACCTCACCAACGAGGTCGATCTTGTTCTGCAGCACAATAAGGTGATGCAGCTTCATGATCTCCACCGCCTTGAGGTGCTCTAGCGTCTGTGGCTGCGGGAAGGGCTCGTTGGCTGCGATGAGGAGCAGGGCGCATCCATGATGGCCGCGCCGTTCAGCCATGGTCGCCATCAGCACGTCGTGGCCCGGGCAGTCCACGAAGGAGACAGTAGTGCCGCTTCAGCGTCAATGGTGGCCCCGCAGTTCGGGCACGGCGTGCAGTCGGGCTGCGATGACGGGTAGGTCTGGTAGCAGAGGTGGGGCGGGGGGCACGTCGCACACTGGTACACCTTGGCGTTGGCGTAGCCGAGGTGGATGGTGATGTTCATGACCGCCTCGCGGTGGAACTTCTGGCGTCTTGACGCCGCTGAGCGCCTTGACCACGGTGGACTTGCCGTGCGCCACGTGGCCGATGGTACCGACATTGATGGTGGCCTGGCGCGACATCACCTCGAAGGTGTCGACGCTGAGGTCATCCAGGTTGATCTGCTGAAGTCCTTGCTTCGCCAGCCCCCTTGTCCGTGTCGATCACGTTCTCGTCATCGAGGTGAAGTCGGCGCGATAATCCTCCTCGGCCATTGTGATGTGGGCAAACAGCGGTGGTGTAGGAGAAGTTAAGGGAGACAAAACAGAAAAAAGATGATTGGAGGAGGACACCCTAGAGAAAGTCAACAAAGAAAGCGGCGGTGGGGAGGACCAGTGATTAAACTCGAGGCGGTGGTGGTGGGTGGTGTGGTGTGCGTATATATTATACATGCGCAACCCGATACGATGTGAGAGTTGAGTAGCTCGTGCAAAGAAGGAGGGGGTGAGGAAGAGAAGTTTGTGTGCTCGGAGAGACGGAGGAGGGACAATGCAGCAAAGGAAATCTGTGGGTCTTGGCGGTCGTGGAAGAAGTGCATTTAAGCCCACATATATATGCACTATGCGCTGTGTGTGTGGTGCGAGAGAGGTAACGAAAACGGGCGTGATGAGAGCATCGCAGTGTAAAGCCGATTCCACACACCATCCAGTGGTGCGAGGCTGCCCATCGAGGGTCCCCTCTTTTCCTTACCCTTCAACTCCACGTTGCACGATTGCGTACAGCGACCCATCTTTCTTCTGCCCTCTTCTCCTTTTTACAGTTTGTCACTGAAGGGCAAACAGAGGAGATCGAAGATGCGGATTCACAACTCAAAGCAAATAGGATAGCCTTGATACACGTTTGTGAGGGCGGATTCCGTCACGTGCCGCGAAGGAGCACATGTGCTGACAAAACAACAGCTTTCGCTTATTACACGTGGTGTGTGTGTGTGTGTGTACGGGTGAAAGCGGCGCCACGAAGAGATGACGCGTCTGCGTCACTTAGGGAAGCAGCAACACAGCGATACCTCGACGAATGGTCCCCACCCAATGACGCGCACCTTGCGGTCCACGTAACGCGCCAGCCAATGCGCTGCTGCGGTGGGTCGGGCGGACATGGACTCTCAAGACGGCAAATCGCACGACCGGCGTGCCGTGATGTGCGGGAGCACCGTAGCAGCGGTGGTTAAATGTACCAACACTGAGAAGTGATGCTCTCCCCTTCGTGCAGTGGGGTGACGCGACGATTGCGAGGCAGCCGCGACGACGTGGTCGGGGTGTACACGGTACGACCCCGCCCATGACCACCGTTGGAACCGTTGCTTGGCCTATGCGGGACGGGGCAGACCCGATGATTTCACGCAGCAAGAAGAACTGCCACCTCCACCACTCTGGTAGACCTGCATGCCTGTCAGGGTCGCGCTGCCGCCATGGCGGCTGCTACGAGCGTCTTCGTCTTGCGCTGCTGTGGTCAGTGCTGCTGCTGCTGCTTGCAGTTATAGTGGTGGTAGTGGATTGCCCCCTCCATCACGTGTGGGAAGGCGAGAAAGGGTGGGGAGGGTGCCAAAGATGAAGAAGCACTCGTTGCTGTGGTCGTTATGGTGGCCGCCGCTGATGCTGCTGCCTTCTGCACTGAGGCCACATGTCTACCTCGAATTTTGTGCACCAGCGTTTGCATTGCCGCCCTTGCTACTGTCGGCGGCATCAACCGAAGGGTGTGCCCACGTTGCCGCGTCTTCGCAGCATTCCCAAGCGGGCCCTCGCCGGAGCAGTCGTACCACCTGTCCACGCAGCTTTTCTGTCGGGTCAAACGAAGGGTCGAGAGTGGTGGTCCGATGGGCGATGAGACCCCCTGGCACCCAAAGGACAGCTCGTTCTGCTCTGCCTGCAGCCGCACCACCCTCGTGCGCAACGGCACGGAGTAGATCTCGCCTGGCGGAGGGGAGCAACAATAGGCCACCTCCCCGACCAGCGAGGACGTCGGCCTTCGTCGGCAGCGCACCATCGCGTCGGCGCAGTGTCAGAAGACCGGGAATAATCTCGATTTCATCCCCTACGCACAACACTCCTGCAGCAACGGTGCCACCCCACACCACACTTTGAGGTTGAGCGCGTGGAGCCATCGACCCAGGCAGCGACACGTCGAAGGAGCGCAGGACATTGAGGTGCGGCGTCTGCCGCAGCTCTCGTCGAGGCCAAAGGATGTGCACGAGGTAGTCAACCAGGTAGGACAGGTTCAGGTGCTGCTGGGCGCAGATCGGATGACTGGTGCACGGGCGTAGGCTGTTTTGGTGGCCAGGTAATGCTGTTATCACGCTGCACTGCGCCGCAGCATGAGCCTTGGGACGAAGGTCGACTTTATTCTGCAGAACAATCATCGACGGCACGCCGATCATCTCTGCCGCAGCGAGGTGCTCTAGCGTCTGTGGCTGCGGGAAGGGCTCGTTGGCTGCGATGAGGAGCAGGCGGCATCCATGATGGCCGCGCCGTTCAGCATGGTCGCCATCAGCACGTCGTGGCCGGGCAGTCCACGAAGGAGAAGTGCCGCTTCAGCGTCATGGTGGCCCCGCAGTTCGGCACGGCGTGCAGTCGGGCTGCGATGACGGGTAGGTCTGGTAGCAGGTGGGGCGGGGCACGTCGCACACTGGTACACCCTTGGCGTTGGCGTAGCCGAGGTGGATGGTGATGTTCATGACCGCCTCGCGGGTGGAACTTCTGCGTCTTGACGCCGCTGAGCGCCTTGACCACGGTGGACTTGCCGTGCGCCACTGGGCCGATGGTACCGACATTGATGGTGGCCTGGCGCGACATCACACCCGAAGGTGTCGACGCTGAGGTCATCCAGGTTGATCTTGCTGAAGTCCTGCTTCGCAGGCCCTTGTCCGTGTCGATCACGTTCTCGTCATCGAGGGTGAAGTCGGCGACATCTCCTTCCTCCCCAGCCATTCACCAAAAATAAAAAAAAACAGATGTCGATACGAGTCGTTGCCTCTCTTTCTCTGTGCGTGCTACACCTCAACACTGCGCCTTGCTCACCTCGATGTCTCCTTCCGAGGATGAGAGTTGTCCGCCGTGTCGCCTGCTCACTTCTCTCTTCTCTCTACTTCTGCGTTGTGGCAGTACGTGCGCTAAAAACGAGTTTACACTGAAACCACCGCAGCTGGCTGATCTCACCCGGCCAGCATTCAACGAGGAGAGGCACGCGTTGTGTTGGGACACACGTGCTACCAGCGGTAAAGGAAGAGTGGAGAGAGAAGAAGCAGGAGGGGGGGGGGCGCTCCTCTGATGATAACGAGGAGCGCGTTTGGGGATGGTAGCCAGACACAAGACCAAACCAGCACGATTGATTGTTTTTATGAATAGCAACACGCGCAGAGAGAGAGAGAGAGAGCACACACTCGTTAGAGCGCTGCGGAGAAGAAGGGATGGGTTTGTGGGTGTGGATGGGTGTCGATGATACGCAAGATAGAAGAAAACAAGCCAGAAAGGAATGGGCGCGAAAGGAACGAAGCCACCAGCACCTCAATATAGGGTAAAGAACTGCAGAGATGATTGACGTGTGTCGATTCGTGTGTGTGTGTACGCCTGGGGTGGGGTACAAGGTAGTAGTAGTGATAGTAATACGACAGCAAGCTTGCTGATGACGCAAGACAATCCTTTCGTTCCACGTGAAACACGGTGCGCGAGAAAAGGTCATAAGTAGTGGTGTGGGAGGAGGAGGAGGGAGAAGGGGAGGTGAAAGAGGAGGAGGGGGAGGGAAGTAGCTTCAACAGGTGTCTAGAGAGGCCGCACCACGTGCCTTATGACCGGGAAAGGTGGCCCGGGTATGCCCACGTTTTTTCTTTCACTTGCCCACCTGTTGTCCTTTGATACCGGTAAGACAATGGGCCGCTCTGCAACTTACACACACGTAGAGATGTACATCTGTGTACGTGAAGCCACGCGTTGCTACGAGGAGTCGAGCGAGATGCCACAAGAAGGTGAGAGGAGGTGAGGGGACACAGGAGTATGTTCATTGTATACTGCTACCTTTTTTTTTGGGAAGGGGGGGGGGCCGTCAAGGAGACACGTGTGCAAAAGAAGTGCGAAACAGGAGTCATAGAAATCCCACGGTTAAGGGAAGGGCCAAGACAGGAATCCACACAGCACGTTTGTTTTGTGCAGCTGGAAGCAACAGCGACAAGAAAAAAAGGGGAAGAAGAGGGAGGGAGGGATTCGTCATTGAGTGGTAAACAAACAAAACAAACAAAATATCAACAACAAAAAGAAACACGCACGCGAAACACCCGACACGATTGGCGAACTGCGATTGAAGAGAGGAGAACGCCCATTTTCCCAGCTTGTGCTCTTGTGTCCGAGAGTGTGAGATTTGCATTAGCAGGAGGAGAGGGCGAAAAAAAAAAGAAAGTAGACCAGTATATATATATATGAACTTTACCTAGAAAAGTCGCTTCTGCATCTGTGGCTACAGAGCTGCAAAACAACAGCAACAAGACATCAACACCACCGCCACCACACAAGCAAACAAGCAAAAATAAAATCACGAAAGAACGAGCGGGGCTGAGGAAAGGGAGGGGTGCCTCACTCTTGTCGACGAAACACGCCCTCCCCCCTCTCCCTTCGTGCTTCTCACGTCTTCCTCGATGGACCTCTAGGAGAACAGCTAAACAAACACAGCAAGAGACAATACAAGAGAATCTAAAAAAAAAAAGAAGGGAGCATCTAAGGGCACGGTAGAATAGACCACCAGAAAAAAAAAACCCGGTGAACGACATTCGCAGTTGGGTACAAGAAAAACAAAATGACGTGAAGCGAGGGAGAGAACGCACCCTGCATCCGCTGTAGCACGTGCGAGGAGGACAAGAAGGGAGTCCTCTGCCCCCCTCCTCTCCACCTCCTTTCTCTGCTTCTTTCGTTACTGGCGGACCTCTGCCTTGAGGAGCTCGACAATCACTACCAGATAGTCGTAGACGCATTGCCGAATTGGCACGTCCAGCTGCGGTACGCCGTCCGCCGCCACGGCTGCGTTTTCTGTCGGCTTGTAGCCAGCCACCTTTGCTTCCAGACGCTCCACGTCGCCCTCCACCTTCTTCCGCCGGTCAGCTGGGCGCACCGCCGGGTCCTTCAGCTTCGCCATGATGCTCTGAATCAGGCCGAGAAAGCTCTTTGGCATCTTCATGGACTCCGTCACGAGGGCGAAAGACTCCTTCTGTTGCGTACGCTGATGAGAGGTGCTGGAGGCGGCGGCATTAAGCATCCGCAGCCGCTCACGCTCCGTCGCCTCCTCCAGCTTGTTTTTGGTCGCCGCAGAGTCCTGCTTCAGCTTGTCGAAGGCATCCTGCATGTCGAGGTAGGCCGCCTTGTAGTTCAAGACCTTCCCTGTAGAGGAGGTGACCTCGCTGGTGGCCAGGCCAAGGGCACTACGCAGCTCTGCCACTTCATTGGCAAGATTCGCACGATCGGCCTCCACGTCGCTGAGACGCACCTTCTGCTTATCCAGCTCGTGTTGCAGGACTGTGATTGTCTGCAGCATCTGCTCATTTTCTTTGATGAGTGCGATGGTGGCGGGATCTAGCTCGATGTTGGGCAGCGGGCTGCCGGACGGGCTGCGCATCAGCGAGCGAGTGTTTTGCTTGGCTGGGGTGGCGCTGATGTTGGTGTTGGTAGGGATCGACGCCATTGGCGACGCCTCACGGCGGCTTTTGCTGACGGCCGTCACGGAGGATGTGGTAGTCGCGGCTTTCTTCATGGCGTACGACGTCTGATGTGTACGCGGTGTGGGCGAAAAGATGGGGAGGGGTGGGGGGTGGGTGGGCTTCCCTCAGTGCGCAGTTTTCAAGTGTGATGGTAAGTGAAAGACAGAAACAAGAAAAGAAGCAAAAACACTAACTAAACACTTCGCTATTTTATTCTGGATGTGGATGATGGAGATGTGTGCACACGCGGGGTCAACGGGGAGGCGCTGCTGTGTATATGTGTGCGTATGAGGGGGAGGGGGGGGGGCGAAGGTGTGAGAGGAGCGGGGTGTAGCGTAGTAAGAAATGGAAGCAGGTAGAGGAGAGAAAACAGCAGCAGAGTAATCCGAAGGTACTGAAGAAAAGCAGGAAGAGGCTGCACTGTTGCTCAAGTGCTCTCTGCCTCTTTCGACCCCCACTACACAACAACAGAGAAGCTGAAGGCCACACAAACGAGTACTCACACACTCACACCTTTATCTATATATGACTTTGGACTTGTATCTCCCCTTCCCCTCTCCCTCTTTTTCTCTTCTCGATGTGAGTGCGTGCATGCACAAAGCGTAAGAGATAGAGGGGGCGGGGTGGGGGTGCAATGCATAGGTGCATCAAGTGCCTTCCCCTACCCTTGGCTAAGGAGCCTGTCGAGGGCTAACCGCAGAAGCGAGGCTGACACAAGTGCACCATCTGCCGTCGCTTTTCAGGTGAGTTGCTCTGCGGCGCAACAAGGAATCACCTCCTTGTTTTTGTTTCTGTTTTGCGCTGGCTCTTTCCAAGGCAACAATCACGGTGAAGGAAAAAAAAGAAAATATAAACACAGACAATCGTGCGTAAAACAACAAAAGACAGAAAATACTTCACCAGCGACGCTGTGCGGTACCACACCGCAACACAGTGATTTACCGTGTTTGCCACGTCGTCAGGCAATCTACTTGACAAGGAGGGAGAAGCGGTCCCTGACGCATTCGATAAGATGTCTGCTACCCGAGACAACTCCCATACAGCTGCAACACACACAAACACAAACACACACACACACACCTCAACACGTTACAAAAAAAAAAAAACGAAAAGAAAAACAGAACAACAACAACAAAACGGCAGACACGCGCCCCACCTGGCCCGAATACACGCACACAAACACAATCGGAAAGAAAAAAACAAGAACGTGCAGCAACATCTCGTGTCAGGAACGACCTTCCTCGATCTCCATCGAGAACAACGGAAATAAAGACAAAAAGAAAAATCGTAGGGCGAAGAAATTGGGAGAGAAAGGTGTGGGGCGAAGGGAGAGGGGGCGGGGCCACGACGGCATCTCATCACAACAGCGGGTCGGCCAATGAAACAACAACAAAACGAAATAAAAACAATAAAAAAGAAGACCATCGAGGGAAGGAATACTGCAGTGACGTCCCCCGCCTCTCCCGCTGATCTCCCCCACTCCCCTCTCCCTCTTCATCCCTACACACACAAAACAGTGAATTCAATACATAAAAAAAATAGAAAATAAAATAAAACGATGTCGAAAATAGAAAATAAAATGGAATTCAAAGAGGAGGTGAGAAATAAAAACAACAAAAATATCTAACGACCAACAAACAGGAGAGAGAGAGAGAGATCATCCAGAAAAAGGAACAGCGACATAAAGGAGGAGAATGCACCTGCTCTTCCGTATCTTTGTGCTTGTTTTCGATGCGATCAGCAGAGATGTTTTTTTTAGAGGTTTTAGAAGGAACACAATAATAGGAAAAAAAAGAAGGAGGAAAGAGAACGCTGACACACCCGTAAACGCAGTCCACCACCGCATTACACACACACACACTCACGTACGCAAAACGCACTCAGTTGCGTAGGCCGTCAGTGCTAGTGCCATTGCCGGGGGTGGTCTGCCATCGTCGGGGCCTGCCACGCACCAGGCGGGAGGCAGCGCTGCGTGTACGTGCCCGCACGCGCCTTCTTTTTCTGCTGCTCCGGCGTCCTCCACGCGCTGATTGGGAGGCACTGCCTTGGACGCGACATGTCAATGCCCGGCTTCACCTGTCGCACCTCGGGGCCAGGGGTGGAGTTGCGACGGTAGTCCGCACTCGCATGGCTGCCGTTGCGTTGGTTGCCAGGGGAGGGCGGGCGACGGGACGGGGCCACCGGGGAGTGGTAGCGTCGCTGTGCGGCCACGACGGTGTAGGGATCCCTCACCGCATAGCGAAGATCTTTTGCGTTGACGGAACCGAGGATCGCCTGCTGACGCTGGGCTTCGATTTCGTTGCGCCGCTGCGCTGCCGCGGCCATCCGCTGCTCCCGCACAGCGCTGCGACGGCTGATCTCCGCCTGCAGCTCCTTCTCCTTCTGGACGAGTTTGTCGTAGCTCGCCTTCTCCTTCGCCAGCTCCGCCTCGACCAGCGTTGTCTCGCGGATGCGACTGAACTGCGCCGAGCGCTCTGCCGCCTCCTGCCGGTGCAGCTCGTTCTCTAGCATGTGGGCCACGGCCTCCCGCTCTGCTGCTGTCATCGACCCTGAGCGGCGACGCGCGGCGCCGACGCCGCCGTCGATGCTGCCAATGAGCTGATTCACTGAACTCGCTCGCCGCTCCGATAAAGTGCACGCCGACTGCACCACCGACGAGCAGCGACGGTATTGCTGCTCCCGCAGCTCGATCTCTTCCGCACTGAGGGCGCTGCCAGCGTTGGAGGTGCCACCGACGCGGCTGTGGGAGCGCGGGGACAGACCCGACGTCCCACGCGGAGTTGTCCCACGGCTGCTGCGACGCACGTTGCCGGTGTAGGCTGAGTAGCCGGTGTTGCTGTGGGGGCTGTAGCCGTTGCTACCGGCTGTGTAGGTGCGCGGCATGGCGATGCCCGGGATAGCCGCAGCTGAAGCGTGCGACGGGGCTGCCGCACTCGCCTCGGCGGCTTCTTCGGCCTCGACATCGTGCTGATGTTCCTGGGCGATGCGACGTTCTTCTAACGGGGGCACGGTGCCCTCGCGAGCAGTGTGTGGAGCCTCCCCGTGCTCCTCAGCGCCGCCGTCATCCTCTTCTTGTTCTTCCGCGCGGTCCTCGACCTCTTCGTATGCTTCCTGCTCATCGACGTCGGCCACTTCTTGCTCTTCTTCCTGCTCTTCCTCGTGTTCCTCCTCGTGGGCGGCGTTGGTCACGTCGATCGGTGCGTGGTCACCGGCGTCGTCGGCCGGCTCTGCATTGTTACGGAAGAGAAACATTTTTCCCTTTCTTTTCTTCTTGGGGTTCGCTAAGTGCGGTTCCTGCCTCACTGCTGCGAGCGGTTCGGGGCGCCTTATCTCTACTGACGAGAAGGACGGTGTGCTGAGTTGTACGTACACGCGAGAGAGAGAGAGAGAGAGAGCAGGGCTAGTAAACACTGGCGCACGCACACGCACGAGAAGAGAGAAGGACTCAAAATTAAAGACGCGACAACGACGTAAAGAAATGAGAGAAATACGCGCGCTTGTTTGTTTGTTTGTTTGTGTGCGCGAGGGAGAGAAAGAGAAATGAGAAGGCAGAAAAAGAAGATAACGAAGACAACAGAACAGAAAAACACATATATAAGTGGCTGATTTTTGTATGATGGGTGAGTGCGTTAACGGCCGAAGCTCACAAAAACACCAACAGCAACACCAAGAAAAAAAAAAAAGAACGCAACTCATCACCGCAGCATCAAGCGCAGAGGAGCCACACTATTTATACACCACACGTAAGCGGAGTGATAGGCAGAGTGAAGGGGGGGCCGAGCGAAGAAGAACTGGGTCGAACACGATTATGCTGGGGCTAGCGTCGTGTGTAGAATGGTCCAGGCGAAAGAGAGCGACGCGCGAGTATGGAATACGCCTACTTGCCGACTACACACGACAACACGACACTTGAGGAGAACTACGACGCCAGACCGCCCTGACCGGCAGATTCTGTCTGGTGTTCATATTCCTTATACTCCTTTAATGTTTTGTGCACATAGGGGTGCTGAGCCCCACGGCTTTAAACCAATTCTTCTGCGTTTGGGTGCGATTTTGCGTGCTCGATCTCGCAGAGTGCATACGTCGACTGCTTAGTTGTGCCCCACGATTTCTCACTCCCCTCCACTCCCGCGTATGTGTCAGCGTCAACACAGCGCGCGCTCTCCCTCTCCACGAGACCCATTCGCAAAGAGGAGGAGAGAATCCTGCGTGATAAACGAAGAACGTGGGAACACATACTGGCTCAACATGAAATCAGAGTGATACAGGCCACCGCATGCACCCATTACATGTCGGCGCTGCGCCATCATTTGTCGTCTACCGTGCCTCACCATACCAACAGAACTCGATGCGCCCGCATGCGGTTTTCGAGCGTACGATCTTCGTCTCCATCTCTCATTCCTGCGTCATATCGTATCCCATGCGGTCATTCTGCTTTTCGGTACGCTGGGGCATGACTGTAATCCAGCGACTCTGCTTGCCGACTCCAGAGCTATACAGCACACGTACCCTACGTTTCCCGCAGTACCTGTACCGGATCACTGCGACAGTCTACCTCTCGCTCACAGCCCGATGAATGACGCATGGGAAGGCTATTTCCTCGCTACGCGCCTTGTCCTCGGTCCGTGCCGCAACTGTTGCGCTTGTCACTCGTCTCACCTCAGCTACAAGTCCAGGACCCAGCTGCGGCTGTACGAATGGCACATGCGGCGCGTGGAGTGCCGCGCTAGACGAAATTACCTGTGGCGATCGCCACTGGGACGGGAGGAAGAGGCCGAGTCTCGTTCGGGCGGTGACGTCATGCCTAAGAGAATGGTATCCGCCGGCGGTACTCGCTGCCTCCTCTGCTAGCTTCAGACACAAGCGCGTGGCGCGAATACCGTGTCAGTAGCACGTTACAAAACACAATGACACCAGCTAGTCACCATCGCACGCAGTTCAGACAGGACAGACGTCCGCGCACTGCGAGCCTTCCTTACTCGGCACCAGACGAACTGCGTGACTAGGCATAGCTCGCACCGCCCGCTCAGGCTCGGCAAGAAGTCCTTTCATCATTCTGAGAAACGTCGGTATGTGACACATGGAGTGACAGAAACGTGGCAGTCGGAAGGCTGGTGGCTTCCTCCCTTCATGGCTCGCACAAGCGAGGCCCCGTAGAACCAATTTGGTGGTAGGCGCTCTTGGGCACATCTGTCTCGTTGCCCCTCACCATAGGCTGCCGCGATGCTCAGCACAATGACGCGCTTTCACCGAGACCGCATACAAACAGAGACAGAGGGTGATACAACGTAGACGTGCAAGGCATAGTACACGAACGCAAAGAGCGAATTCAGTGAGGATAGCCTGACCGCCATCATTGTCACGCACGAGAACAGCGCTGCGCCAGTACATGTGCGAGCCCACTTCTTCGTTATCTTCGCTTCCTGTGGATTGTCCTCACCATACACGCGACTACCTGAATAGCTGCGCCCCATCGACTGGCTTTTCGACGCAACTATCCTTCTCTCCTTTCTCCTTCCCTTCCTTAAATCGCACGCAACACACAGCGAGACCTTTCAACGCGGTTGTAGACCGAGGGTGATGGACGGGAGATCCACGTCGTTCTTCCTCATCCAAAGCTATACGCAACGTACCCTATTTCTCATACCGTCTACCAGATCACACACACACACACACACACACACACACACACACACAAAGAAAGCACGCAAGAGGCCCTACCGCCACCACCGTGACTATCACCACTGCAGACAAACTGGCTGCTGTACTTTCATCACTTCAGAAAAGAAGTCCAGGACAAACGTGCATGGAGATGGGCAGCATGGCAAGCCGTGGTGGCTGCCTTTGAGGATATGTGTGTGTGTGTGTGTGTGTAGGGAGGAGGAGGGGAAGGGAGAGATCTAAGAAATGGTGTCCGCAGTCTACACCACGCTGCTCTCCCTCCCGCTACTTCAACAACAAGCTGCGTGGCGCGACGTGTCAGAGGCACGTTAAAAAAAAAGAAAAAAAGAGGGACAGAGGAGGAGACAAAGTGGGGGATGCGTTACACCACAACGAACAAACAAACAAAACAGCAGCACTGGCAAAAAGGCCAGGCATCATCCTAACGTCGATCATTACCCACGCCACGGGGCGAGCGAAAGCCCTCTTCTTCGCCTTTCACCGAGTCGCAAGCACTTCTTCGTCTTTTCTTCTCGTCTCCGTGAATTGCGGTTGTGGCTCCTATTCTACACGCTGCGTGCAAAACCGGAGTTGAGGTGGAAGGCCTGGGTAAGGAAGCGGTGAAGCATCAGAGACTCCGCCGCGTCCAGCTCCACCGTCCACTCCACCGTCTCTTCGTGCACGTCGGCGCCGTCGACGGTCTGCACCTGCCCCGTTGTGGGCTTCATCGAGGTACAGCGCAACGTGTAGTGGTGCGGCCCAGCAGCCGCGTTGGGGACAAACGTCGCGTTCGTGAAGCGCGACTGCACCTCTACCTTATCCATACGGCCTTCCAACACACCAAGGAAGCGGGCGACGTAGACCGGTGGCAGCGTGACACTCACCACCCTCTCCGCGCGGTTCTCGCGACGCGACGTCGTCGCCGCTGCATCGTCGTCTGCTGCCGACGAGGGCGACGGGGAGGGGTGACGCTGGCGGTGGTAGTCAAGAACGATGTAGCCGTTGCGGTGCAGCACACGCAGCAGGTGGCCGCGGCTGACGTCGTTGTCATTCCAATGCACGATGTCGAAGGCGGGCGGCATGTTTGCACGGCGGGCCCGCTGCCGATTCACCGCATTGATGCGGGTCTGATTGGCACTGTCCGCAGAGGTGTTCGTGGTGGCAAAGCGTAGCTGGTGGTAGGGCGGAAGGGCGGCGGAGGTATCGACGAGGACGGTGGCGATCGGAAGGAAGCTGCGCGTAGCGCAGATGTTGGCGACGCGGCGGAACATCTTTTTGTGAGCGCGTGTGTGTTTTTTTCTTGCCTTTCGGCTGTAGTAGTTTCTGCTGTTCCTAGAGTGCGAGAGCCGTAAAAGCCAGCTGCAGCGTGTTGTGCGTGAGCGAGAGAGAAGAGTATCTCGGTCCTACGGAGGAGAAAACCGACACCCTTTTTTGCTTGGAGAGAGAAGGGATAGGAAACAAGCGTGGGAGAGAGGGAGAGAGTGCGTGTGTGCTGCTCTCGTGCTGGCGCCGTTGTCAATAATAGCAGTCGAGCACGAGACAGCAACAACGAGGAGGAAGAAGGCATGTGTAAACCGGGTAGGGACGTTGGCGTCCCTCCGTGGCACACAAGCTGCGGTGGGAGAGAAGTGGGGAAAAGCACCTCTACACTTGCGCAGGCATGATTTGGAGCTGCACATAAGAGAAGTGAATTCCCCCTTTAAACAGTGAAAAAAAAAAAACGCTTCGTTGCAACATCGCTGCGTGCGACAACCCACCAAGACACTACTCTTTGTTGCGCTGCTTCAGCAAGGAGAGAGAGAGCCGAAGAAATGGGGGGAGGAAGGCCGCATAACGATTTCATTGCCTTCTTTGTATGATGACAATTACGATATGTGTCTTATTAAAATTACCACCGTGAGACGCGTAAAGAGAGAGCAAAAAAGAAAAGGAGGAGACGACGCAAGGCAAACCACCCTGCACGCACAACCACGTGCGTGTTCCAGCCTTCCTCCACCACCACCACTATCAAAAATCCGCTCGCTCCTCACTCCACATTCACCAACATCAAGGGAGGCGAGATAACAACAACAGCAACAACAAAACAGGTGACGAAAGGTCATTAAGTAGGAGCACCAATGCAAAAATAAATAAATAAAAAGGCCGTAGCGGAAGTAAAAAAAGGGAAGTGCACAGCTGACGCTTTAAAAGACGTCTGCGTGTGTACGTGTGTGTACGTGTGTGCGTGGCGATAATGATGATGATGATGATGATGATGATGTGAGTAGCAAAGTCGGGGAAGGGAGGAGGAAAAGGAGGAGAGGATAAGAGACCCACAAAGGAGGTCCCAACGCCGTCGTCACTTTCCCCTTTATTTCCCCCATAACAGAAAACAACAACAAGGGGACGTCAAAACGCAGAACCTAGCTTAATGCTGCGACAGGCCCACCATATCCATCATCTTCTCGATCAACAGCGAACCCGCCGCACCACCAACCACGCCCAAAGCAAGACCGGGGTACTTGTACCAGCGCCACCCGTAAACACCAAAGATAAGCCCGCCCGCGATCGTCGGATTCCATTGATCCTTGCGTGCACGGCGCTTCTCCAGCGCCACCTCCACCCCACCAAAGAGGAAGCCGAATAAGGCGAAGTTGGCACCGAGGCGGTGGGCACTACGCAGGCTGTATCGAAAGAAGTCCGCAGTACCCATGGTCTGGGTGGAGGTCTCCGCAGA
This sequence comes from Crithidia bombi, assembly GCA_900240985.1. Taxonomy (NCBI): domain Eukaryota; phylum Euglenozoa; class Kinetoplastea; order Trypanosomatida; family Trypanosomatidae; genus Crithidia; species Crithidia bombi. Next base: position 123,355 of record OESO01000021.1, on the reverse strand, counting down.
AATCATGGCGCCAAAGAGCGAGAACCCCCAGCCGAGAACATAGCCTCCTACCACGTTCATGCCGGCGGTGGTCAGCGTGCTGTTCTGCGCCACCATCATGGCTTTCCGCATGGGATCCATGGGTTGCTGGGGCTCGAGAATAGACGTCATCGCTGGAGACCTCCCCTTTCCCCGGCGAAGGCACTAAAGAGAGATAAAACACACCAGAAGGAAACTAACAAGGAAAAAATGCGCTGCGAGGCTGAAGTGAAAATCCCGGAGAAGTTTGTGTTAACAAAATAAAGAACAACAACGATCCGCAAAAGATGAAGGCTACGGCGCAAAACCTCAGATGTGCTTTGCGTGTTTCAAGGTAGAGACCGAGAGAAAGAGGGAGAGCGAGGGAGAGAGTGTGTATGTGTAATAGTGGTGGTGACGGTTCGACTGGCCCCGAGGGGTGCGCTCTTTTCTGCAACTGCATGTTGGTGCAGAAGCCCACCTCCTTCCTTCCCTCCCCCCTTTTTTCAAAGCACTGCTGGGGAAACCAGAAGACATCACCTGTGCAGCCCAGAAATAGGCTGGGCTGGGGAACCCGCCAACGCGCCTGGCAGCTGACACATATGCAACAGGAAAAAAAAAGACCCCGTACGTCTTGACGACAGCACCGTTGATCCCTCTTGCTCCGCGATACCAGCGTTTATTACTTTGTTTTTTTCCTTCTTCGCTGCTTTCAGGGGAAATAGCGGTGCCGAACGGAGCACTTCACCTAACAGGCAAGAGAGCGAGAATGAAAGAAGCCCCTCACAACAACGGGTTTGCATCTATACATACATACGCATACTCGCACGCACACACACACACACACACACACGCATACTCAGTAACAGAGGAGGAGGGGAGGGGAGCGCACCGTAGAGCCGTTGATGCTGCTCCACAGCCAACGAGATGCCTCTAATAGGCACGTGTCCTTCCTTACGCCGGAGGCTCATTCTTCTCTCTACTCTCTCGCCGTTGTATTCGTCACGCACAGCACATCCATTTCTTCCGCGTTCCTGCAGCGCCTGTGCGTGTCAGCGTGCTTTTTTTCTTCTACATCACAATCTCGGGCTTGCTCTGCAGGACGGCAATCCGCTGCTGCGACTCCTCACCCCACGCGTCGATGCTGTACACCGCCACAAACTCACTGTAGCCCGATAAGATGGACAGCCGCAGGAAGCGGATGTCACGACCCGCGCCTTCCGGGTCGATGTCGAACACCTCCGTCTGCGTGCCGCCACCACTCGCCCTGGTTGTCGTCGTCGTCGTCGAGCCAGCGGCGGCGGTGCCGCGTGCCAGCGTGCGCTCTGCCATCACCTCAAACGTGCCCGGTGTCTCACCACAGCACTTCTCTAATAATATGTCCTTCGCATCGTTCAGCGTTAGTGACACACGCGATATCTTCGCCGACGACGCGCGCGTCTGCACAATAATTTCCTGCGGGAAGCCGCCGGTGGTGACGACAAAAGAGCCTGGGTTCTTCGGGTCCGTGATGGATGTTCCAGGGAGGTCATCGTCGTGGAAGGATATGAAGTTCACCTCCAGGTAGACACGAGGGTTCGAGGTGGCCATTTTGTTTTCTATTTCGTTGATGCTGTTGATTGCTTTGGAGTACATCGATGGATATGTTGCAGATGGTATGCGTGCGCGAGGTGGTGGATGGGTGGTTGTGGGGAGTTATCAGTGAAGAGATAAGGGCAATGAAGGTGAATGTACGCCACGAAGAGCTGATGCATGTATGTGTGTGTGCGAGCCTCGAGAGCGCACTCTGCCATCCCCGTCGCCACAGCCATCTCGCCTGTGGATCGAGCCACAGCACTCTACTTTTTCCTCCTCCGACTTCTTGCGGTACAAATGCATTGCCGCCCTCCTTTTTTGCGCGCTCCCTTGCCTTGTGTGTGTGCGTGTGTGTATCTTTGCGATGACACTGCAGCTGGCGCCAACATCCGACCGATACAACACGTTGTTCTTTTCTCTGGAGAGACTCAGAATGTTGTACACCACGAAACAATACTAATAACAAACATAGAGCTTAGTTACTCGTAGTGTGGTGCGGCAGCGAGTTCCTCCCTTCGACACACATACTTGTTGTCCCACCTCTCTTCACTACAGCGACTCACACAAAGCAGAGTACAAAAAAAAAAAGAGCATTCAACAATAAAGAGGAGGAAGTGCGGAGACGCCACCCCCCTAAAAAAAGACAACAGTCAGACGAGCAAAGGAGATTGCACAGGCAGCACGCTGAACTCAACCCGCCACGACGCGTACACACACACACACACAGCTTCGATCGTTGGAAAAAAGAAAAACACGTACACAAAGATAGAACAATGAAGACAAGCAACCTAACATCAACGTACTCCTTCACTGTCTTCGACACACGTATGTGTGTGTGTGTGTGTAAAACTTACTCATCACGGCCGCGCTTGACGCCACGACCGCCAGCCTTCCTGCGCGGACCCAACTCCCACTCGCGTGAGTAGCGCACCATCCCTTGATCGGGCCGGTTTATGTTGCCCACATCGGTCACGTCCCACTGACTGCGACTGCCCTTCCGTCGCTCACGCACTTCAGCAATGCGTGCGTCATGCGCCACCTCACGCTGCACGCTACGAATCGTCTTGTTGAACACCTGAAGTGTGCCGCTATTCATGTCGTACGTACCAGACTGCTTCAGCGGGGTCGGGTCACCCACGCGACGCAGGAGGTGTGCGCGGTGCAGCTGTCGACGCTGGTAGGCTTGCACTCGCTTGTCCTTCGCGGCATGCAGGGCACTGCCCTGGCTGTAGTCGACGGCCTCGCCGTGCGTCAGACGCTCCCACGCCCCGCGCTCGCGCAGTTCCTTCTTCTGCTGAGACACCTGCGCAAGTCGCTCCGCGTACGGGACTGCGCTATGGTTCGCGCATAGCACCGCCCCTTTCTGACCTGTCCGCACGTTGGTCGGTCGTTTGCCACCGATGCGCTCAAACTGCTTCCAGTTCGCCTCAATGCGCTCCTCCATCGTCATGTTATCGGAGTGCAGCGCCGCTGTTCGGGCGTAGATGTCCTGCAAGTCTTCGTTGATTCGCTGATGGTGCACGAGGAGGTCGCGGTGATCAGCGCGCTTCTTGGACGCGTTCTGCTTGAACGTGGCTGTGTGCGTGGCATTCTCGTCGTAGTGGATGCCGCGGTGGAGAGAGCGCGGTCCGTCGATTTTGTTGCGCTCCTTCACGAGCTGGCGCGTTGCCCTGCTGTGTAGCGGTGGCATTAGGGCTACCCACTAAGCGCAGACACACACAGACAGACAGAAGCACCCACACACACACACACACAAAGAGGGAGGGATGAAGAACTCACGAGTACAAAAAGCACTTGTGAAGGGGGTGTACAAATCTGATCGTAACAACGTTGGGTGGGACGTCCATGTATTTCGAGGTAAGACAGTAAGGAATAAGCAGGAGTGAAGGTGAGAGAGAGGTTGTCGCCAACACAAGCCACAGTGGCTGCCGCATTGCATCTTCTCCGTCGCTGACGGCCTAATCCTCTCTCTTTTCTTTCTTTCTCTCTTATGCTCGTGAAGGAATGCGGAGTGCTAAACCAACACACGCACACAAATCCAAAACACAACAAAAAGAAAACGAGCTGTAGAACATAATGAACATCACGAAATGGGCACACGCAGACGTATACACACACAACGAATGATAAAACTAAAACTATGATAAAAGGAGGCCTGCCGTTAGAGATCGCCGCGGAGTTCGATGTTGAACTTTCCGCCCGCCCGCCGCGCCGCCTCTGAAGCCCTGCGCCGCGTGTCATCCATCGCCTTCAGTGCGGCCCGCCGATCCTGCGTATTGTTGGTCTCCAGCGACACATTCAGCAGGCGCTGTTGCTGCTCCAGAAGGTGACGCAGCTGGTCATGAAACTCACGCTTCAGTTGCTCCTGTCGCTGGATTTCGTTTATCTTGCTGATCCCCAGTCGGTCTACGATGTAGTAGGAGCCAAAGCCAAGCAACAGGAACGCGATCAATGGCACCCACAGCGCATTCAGGTAGGTCAGCCAGTACGAGGGCTGCCGATGGGCCTCCTCATAACCGATGTGACCTTTGGCGTAGCGGAACAGCTTCGGGTCTTCACACATAGCCACCAACTCCTCCGCGGTGCCGGTGGCGACGTAGCCGTCTAAGTTCTGCATCACCTCGGCATAGAACTGCTCTTCCTTCTGCCGTGAGGACATAGACGGGTAGGCGGCCTCGATGTTCACGTCCTTCACCGCCTCTGCCTCCTCTGCCCCCTCGCCCTGCTGTGAGTTCTGCGTGGAGGGTGGTGGTGGTGAACGAACCTCCTTGTCGTGTCCACTGCGGTCCACCTCACCGCGCTTGACTTTATTCAGCAGCTTCACATTCTCCATGACGTTGTAGGTGGCGGTGGTGCGGGGCATCGTCAGCCACGTCTGCTCCGCCTGCTGCACCCACGCCACGTCGCGCGGCTTCGTGGGTTGAGGCTCGTGCAGCTCATTGATGGCTTTCATCACTACACGACGGCGGCGCACCTCGCTGTCCGGTACTGTCGTCTCCGCTTCTCCACGCTTCTTCGCTGCATCTGCCTCATCCTGCTCCATTAGCGCCTGCCAGGCCTCGACCTTCAGCGTGAGCTTCGGCTTGTACAGGTCACGCATGAGACTCGCCCACACCGGGTCGTACTTGAATTTCGCCTTCACCGTTAAATAGGTGAGGACGTTGTGGTACTGGTTGTCGTACACAAGGCGCTGCAGCACCTGCTGCGCGGCCGCCTCGTCCCCGTGCGCATACTCCCGTCCTTGACGCTGCACGTTCAGAAGCTCCTGCAGAAGCGAGGGCCGCTGGGCGTAGCGGAAGGCTGCCTGCGTAATGCGTGACTCGGCCGGCTGCGTCTTGTGCAGCATGTAAAGATTATAGTACTCCCACCACAGATCAAGGACGGTGACGACGCTGCCCGGGGCAGGGGGGATGTGCGACGGCCGCAGCAGCTGCCACAGCGCGAGCTCCACTTCGACGGGCTCGATCGGGCGACCAGGAAAGTTGGGCCCCACCTGTCGCGTACGTCGACTCTGCTGGACGTCTTTTGCAGACGGCACCGTCCCGGGCTCGTTGCCCTTGTCACCGCCTGCGTGCTCGTCGTCCAGTACCTCTACCACACGTGACCTGTGGTCGGTACAGCCCTCGATTCCCTCCCCCTCCCCTTCTCCTTCCTCCTGCCAGCGCACGACAATGTGCGGGGCCACCGGCACCATCGGCCGTGACGCGGCTCCTGCTGCTGCTGTTCCTGCTGGTGAGGACGGCCACAGCAACTGCGGAAAGCGATGGAACAGGATGGCGCGGCTCAGCTCGCCACCCGGCACCTCGCAGTGTGCCAGGCCACCGTCGACAAACACGTCCTTCGTCAGCAGGACGGTGTTGACAAAGGGGCAGCAGTGCGCGAACTCTAGGCAGAGAAGCCAGTCGTCCGGGCGCGCCTTCCGCTCCGCCATGTCTTCGCCCTGCTGGTCCTGAGTCCACGTTGGCTGGCCGATGCCACCCTCCGCGGTTGTCGCGGGTAGAAACGACAGATGCACGGCCACGTAGCAGCCCTCGGCATCAGCGCCATCTGCGAAGACCACGCTGCCCATGCCACGCGCTTCATCGTAGAACAACGACTCCACGACGCCGTATTGCTGGAAAAACCCGCGTATAAACATTTTGGAGAGCGGCCGCACTTGCGTCGTGCTCGCCGTATCGGCAGCAGAGGAAGAGGAGGTCACCGTGGAGGTGCTGCTGTTGCCAGAACGCTGATACGGTCGCTGGCACGGGAAGCCAGCGAAGAACAGCTCCTTGCAGAGCTGCAGCTGGCGCGCAGAGCCTTGGATGGGGCGTGCTTTGCCCACGCCCTCCGCCACTGTCGCGGCAGAGGGCGGGCGGGAGTGCTGCACCGTTGACGGCGAAGACATTGGCATTCTTTGTTTGTTTTTCCTGTTTTTCTTATGTGTGCTTGTGTGTTCGCGTGTGTTTACGTGCGACGACCAGGACAGTGACAGAGCACACAGTAGCGTGGGTGGGTCCCGTAGCGCAGGAGATAAGAGGAGGAGGAGGCGGAGAGAGAAGACTCAGACACACAAATTTATGAGCTTACACACACACACACACACACACACACACACACACACACACACACAGACGCATACACACAGCAGGGGTGTTGCGAAAAAAAAAAGGGAGTGATTTGACAGAGGAAGCCAAACACGTTGTGCGTTCGGCGATGGCGACGGTGCAGAAGTTCTTTTTTCGATAACCTCACCCCCATCCGCCCTTGACCCGTGAGCCGCAGATCCATAAAAGAGAGAAAAGACAACAACAACAAGTAACAGAAGAAAGCGAAGGGTTGCGAGAGACTTCAGTGAGAACTCTGCATAAAGTCGAAGTCTCGTCTTTCATTCCTGCACATCTCTTCGGACCCCTCTTTTTTTTCTATTGATTTCTTGTTATGACACCTCGTGTTCGATAAGAAAGCAGCACAAAGCCAGAGAGGGGGAGAGAGGGAATCCAAGAATGCCGTCGGCGGAGACAAGCCTTCATGGTAAGCTATCCACCTCTCCTACCACCCCCGCTCCCGCCCTTCTAGTAGATCGGAGGCTCCCACTTCTTACCACCAAACATCACTACACGTGTCTGCAGTGCCCGCTCAAATTCGTCGCGGGTGACGGTGTACTGCGGCAGACGTGCCTGGGCCAAGTCAACTCCCAGGTACTCCACTACCCAGTCATAAAGCGCATCTGGGGTGGCGGGGTACTCCTCACGTGGCACCAGCGGTGTGAGGTCCCCTGTAGGCGGCGTGGGCTTCGGCACACCTGGGTACGCGCTCAGCGCTCGCACCGACGCCCGGGCTTCGGTGTCCACCATCAGCCCATGCACGCCACGTGGCACACACACAACTCCGCCCACCGCGTTAGGGATACCCTGCGTGTCGGCCGGTGCCCACGCCGTCACCGTGCGCGAGCCACGCAGCGAGGAGCCGATTAACCCCAGCTGATAGGAGACGTAGTTGATGGCGAAAACATCGCGCGGGTACTGCGGCTGCAGATCGAAGCGGTGGATGGCGCGCCAGGTACCACTGTGGGCGTGCAGCTCAAAGGAGTACTCCGTCCAACCCTCGTCGAAGCCACCGGCCGGGCGTGCGTAGCGCATCATTTCTTCGTTGGTGCAAAAGTCGTACTTCCGCACGCGAAACTCGCCCGCCGGGGTGAACTGCGACTCCGTCGTGTCCAATCTGATCGGCGCCATAGGCACCCCTGCCGAGGTGCCCACGTCCACCAGCCACCGCTCCTGTGTTTCGCCGTGAATGGTGACAAGGTTCATGACGTGCTGACGCGCGGTGGGGGCGGCCTCGTCTGAGATGGCGGCGCGGGCGGCGAGGGTGCGGATGTGCGTGAAGCCGGCGTCCACCATCGCCGCCCGTAGCAGCGTGTTCTGCTCAAAGCAGTACCCGCCGCGCCTCGCGTGGATCAGCTTGTTGTAGATGTCACCGAGGTGCATCGAGATGGGGCGGCCCAGCAGCACGTCGATGTTTTCGAATGGGATGGTGCTGAGGTGAGCTAGCATCAAGTTGCGCAGGAAGTTCACACCGAGAGCGCCAGGGGTGGTGGAGGTGTTGGCGAGGACGAGGGGAAGGAGGGTGTCCGCGGCGCCGATACGCTCGTAGTATGCCTCGCGTGGAAAGGGGACGTGCGTCATCGCGAGGGGGGGAGGTGTACTTTAGTGTTTCTGTGCGTTTGTTGCGTTCATTTATTTGAGCAGTCTTCCCATCGTCACGACATGTTGAAAAAGGGGGCGGGAGGGGGAGGAGACAGAAAAGAATAAGAAGAGCATCAGCAGTGCCTACTGCTGAGCACATGCGTAGGGCATCTCGCGTGGAGAAGTGTGGGCCACACCCCACTCAGTGGAGGAGAGGAGAGAACAACAGAAAAGCAGGGCAGGCGCACGCTGGTGACAATCGCGCACCATCGCAGCACGTGCGAGCTGCTGTGGTGGCCTGCTTGCCTTCAGTCACATTATTACTCTTTCAGCTGTTATCGTTCTTGTGCTTTTTCCTTTCGTCGGATGAGGAGCAGCAGTCCGGCGCCAACGCAGCTGCAGCATCTGCACGCGCGTTTGAGAGAGAGAGAGAGAAAGTAGCTTTCCCTCCCCCTCACCTCCGTTGTGCAGCGGTGTTTTGGAATGGTGCCGTTGGCGCACTTCACGGCGCAGCGACATCGCACACACTGCACATGGCAAAAATGAAGCAGCACCACATAACAGAGAATAGAATAACAACAAAGCAAAAAACTTCCTCCCGCCCTTCCACGAAGGGGGGAGGGGGAGTGAGCACGACTTGTCTGTAACTGTTGACTGGCGCTACGCCAGTCATGCAGCCGCCGACAGCTCAAGAAGAGGCTCTGTATCGAATCTCTCTTCGGAGTGTGATGACACCAGAACAAAGGAAGGCAAATAAATGCTGTACAGTGCTCAGTGACTGCCTACGGAGGTTGTCACAGGTTATGCGGAACTGTGAAGCCGCACCCGCCAAACGCCACTAGCCGCTCCTGTACGGCCTTCACGAACTCTGCGCGCGACACGCCGTGCTGTGGCAGCCGCGTCTGCGCAAAGTCGATTTGCACCTCGTCCCGAAGCCAGTCGTACAGCTCACCAGCTGTCGACGGCTGCGACTGCGAGCCAGGCAGCACGCCCCCCACCTCTGCCAGCAGCGCAGCGCTCGCCTCGGGCACGCAAAAGGGCGGCTTCACGTTGGTCGTGCATGGAGTGTCAAACGAGGCCACCGTGTACACGCCACGGGGAACGTACGTGTAGCCCGTCGCTGCCACCACGGCGTATGTCGTGTCGTCCTTGTCGGTTGCTGTGCTCTGCACCCACGTCCCCTCTGCACGAGAGGCCTGGAGGGTTCCTTTAAACAGCGACTCATTGTTGATCAAGTAGTTCATCATGTAAAAGTCCCGCATCCATTGCGGCTGCAGATCGAAGTGGTACATCGACCGCCAGCCACTCCCCACCTGCAGGTCCACCACGTACTCAGACCATCCCCCAGTTAGCTCCGGGCAGGGGTCGCGCGTACGTACACGCAGCAGACCATTGATCGTCGTCTGCGGCTCTGTGGTGCTCAGCAGCAGTGGTGCACCTGGCACACCACCGGCACCGAAGCCCACGTCCACCATCCACTGCTGTGGCTCAGCGCTGTCCTTTGCAGGCAGCGTGACGATGTTCAACATGTGTGTGCGGCCCGACGGTGAGTTCTCATCAGCCCAAATGACACGAGCTGCCACGCGACGAATGTCCCTGAAGCCGGCGTCGCGCAGTGCTTCGTACATCAGGGTGTTCTGCTCAAAGCAGTACCCACCCCGCCTCGCGTGGATCAGCTTGTCGTATATGTCCTTTGGTGCAATGGACACACGCCGGCCCAGCAGCACGTCGATGTTCTCGAAGGGGATGGAGCTGATGTGTGCGAGCATGAGCTGCTTGAGAAACCATATGTTCACGGTAGGGCTGCCTGTGGGTGGGACCGTCTGCCCCTGCGGTGCCAGCAGCGGCAACAGCGCCTTGGCAGCACCGATGCGCTCGTAATACGCCTGGCGAGGGAATACCATGGCGGACATGGTGCCTTACACTCACCGACACACATACATACACACAGATAGAGGGTGTTTCGGGATCGAAGGATGGGGTGAGACTCAAAGTTCTACTCAACTCACATCCACACACACCGATACCAAACAAGAAAGAGGAGCAGAGAAGGTGTGAGACCTCGTAGTTGGATGGCGGTGTGGCGAAGCGGTAGCAGAAAATTGGGAGTGACTGCAACGTAAGAGAAGTGCAGATTTCGGGAAAAAGTGCGCAGGAAAAAACTGGTCGTGATGCGTGGGTACAGTCGCACGTGAGACTAGAGTGTGCGGAGTGGGCAGGGGGAGAGAAGGAGAGGGAGAGTGGGTGCGCAGTGCAAACAACCCACCAATCGCATGCAGATATCTGTTGCACACAGATAACGGCAAGTGGAGCTGAGCTGCGTCAGCCACTTTGGACCGTCAAGAGATGAGATGGGGAGCACACTGTGTGCAGCGCTCCGTTGCTTTGGTTTTTGCTCTACAAATGGCTTCATATGGAAGGAAAGATGGACGACGGGGTTTGTGTTCACTACTGTTGCAGTCAGCATTTCATGCACCCCACCCCCTCCTCACACTCAACGCAATCTTCTTTTCGTTCTCTTTTAATGGATGTGGGTGTGCTTGTAAGGTGTGGATGGGTGAGGCTGAGTCACCTCTCCGCGAAAAAAGGACACCCCCACGCCACCTTGGTCGTTCTCCTCGATCTGTCCCACCTTTTTGTGTTGTGAGCGACCGCGAGAGTCGTCGTCTCTTCTTCCTCCTTAATTTTGTTTGTTGAGTGAACCCCAATTAGCTAACAATCCACCACAGAAAGCAAACTAAACAGATAAGTGAGGGAGAACAACAACAGCGGACTCATATAGCCTTCTTTATATATACAGAGAGATACATGTACGTGTGTCAGCACCCACAACATGCAGACAGAAGGGTCACAGACACAGATCCCTCGTTGGCTTGTCCTTGAGGAGAATAACAAACGAAACAAGTGAAAGAAAATAAGAGTGGGAGCTACGAACAAAAGCAGAAGACGCAACACTTCCATGTCAGTGTTTTTCTCAAGCACCACCGCGACTGTCACCATCTGGAAAACGAAAGGGGTGGGATGGGAAGAGGGGATACGTGTCGACAAAGGAAATAACAACAATAACACCACACAACACACAAGTAACCAAGGGTGAAAAGAACGACAACACTAGGCGACAACACAGTCATTTTGGCAATACAACAACAACAACAGAAACTGAAGGAACAGGATAGGTTCGTGTGCGTGTGCACGTGTAAGGAGGGGAGGGGGAGGCATGGGAGCAGAGGGGAGCTGCTTTTCGTCGTTGTGTCACGTCACTCGTCACGCTTTGATCTTATTATTATTATTTAGTCCCCCCTCTCTTTCTCCCAAAGCACAACCACTGCTTTCACTCCTCACCACAAACAACAGCAGCAATAATAAAAAAAAAAGCAAAGAAAAAGGAAAGGCGACCATCTGACGAAGCCCGAAGTCCAACCATCATCACCCGCGTTGATGTGACCGCGCGCAACGCCTTTGTAAAGCGTGCTTCTCGTTTTTGTCTCCCGCAGTTCTCCCCCTCAAGCGTCTGAGAAATGGCGGGGGGGGCTGAGAATAGTAATGAAGGAAAGAGAGAGAAGGCTCAAAAGGCAGCACCGTGTCGTTAGTACACGTGCGGGTCCACCTGCTTTGCGTACTCCATCTCCGCCCGCAGGTGCCCCATCTCCTCCTCCGTCCATTCGTTCTCCATGTGCATGAAGTTGCGGATGCGCTCGGCCCCGGTCATGATGTCAGGTGCCTCCTTCGCAATCTCGTCAATGCGCACCGCCATGTAGGCTGCACACAGCGAAGTGAGCTGCCGGAAGCGCAGGAACATCGCGCAGTTCAGCAGCTCCACGAGGTAATCCTGACTCTCAGCTTCCCGGACTAGTTCCATCTCCCCCGGCTTAACGCAATGCGACAGGGGCATTGCCAGCGGCCGTGAGATTTCGCTGGTTCGGTCACTCGCCGGCAGCATAGCGTAGTCGCGCACCACGTCGAGCACCTTGTTGGCGTATTCGAGGTTTTCCGTCTTCAACGGTCCCTGTTCCGCGTCGTCCTCAGTGGAGCTGTGCGAGGCTTGGTCCATCTCCTCCTCGTCGCCCGGCTCCTTGTCCTGCTTCGCTGTGTTGAAGAAATCATTCATGTTGAGAATACCAAAGAGCTCCTTCGCGGCTTCGAGCGGCACGGCGACGACGTGGCCGTTGCGGTTGCTGATGTGGAAGAACTCCTCGCTCGACATGATTGCAGTAGCGGCGGTCGTTGTGTTGTGTAAAAGCTCAGTGAGGAGAGAGAGTGGAGGGAGAGAGGAGACGCTGAAATCTGCCCACGTACTCATCCACAGACATAATAGCGGTGAATGGAAACAACATACGCGTACACACACACACACACACACACACACACACACACACCGGGGGAGGGGGCGGAGAATCGAAAGAAACAAGGAGGAGGGAGGGGACGATGATGACAGTTGTCACTCAGCTCAGCCGCAGACGCGCAAGGCAGAAAAAAAAAACGAAAGACGGAAGGAAGAGATCGGAAGATGCCGCACCCAACGAGAGGGAAATCAAGCGAGAGCACACCACCACTTTTCTCGCTTGATTTTTCCTTTGTTGCTGTTGCTCATGGAGGACGAGTTCAGACATGTGCACACACGTGAGCCTGGACATGCGTGATGTCCCCTCCTCCCATCCTTTCCCGGGGAGACAACGGAGTGCCGCAAGGCGGCCGTTAGGACAATGCGAGAAGCCAACAAAAGAGAGTGACGTCCCCTCTCTTCTTTTTTTTTCTCTCTTCACGTGTGTGTGACACGAGTACATGAGCTTCGTTGATTGCGTGCGCAATTGTGCGTATGTGGGCGTGCGTTTGTGTGCATGCGACAGACGGTACAACAACAAAAGGATAATAAGGATGAAGGAAGGGGTTTCCTAAACGTCGCTCTTCACACAAGCGCAGAACCACAACCAGAAGAAGAAGAAAAAAAAAATAGAGCCCGCTACTTAACGGCAACAAAAATACACACATACACACATGCATACACATACACACACAATAGAAATAAAACACCAATAGAAACGTCATCATATTTTTAGTTTCAAGAACACAACGACAAAGCAAGTCAATGGAGATCGACTCGAATAGGAGAGCCTGTAGCCCTCCATCCCTTCCTCTCCCCCCCCACACGTCGCGTGTGTGAGTCTGCGCTGCAGAGGCTGAGAGAGAGGGGGGGGGAGCGAGAGATAAGTGAAGGAAAGAAAAGCGGATGTTCACCTGTCATCTCTCCGTCTTTTGTATATATATATATGTGGAAGCATTTCCCACCGCGCGTACTGCTGCCGCTCCACCGGCACCACCGCCACCGCCAACGCCAACGCTACCATCACCGGCTGGAAGAAAAAGGCAAAACAAAGTAGCTTCGCATGTGCGCCACGTGTGTACCCTTCTCGGCTATCTTCTATGCTCTTTTTTTGTTTAGCTTTGCTCTGAGCTTCTCTCCTCCGGGCAGCTTTTTGGAGAGGGGGGGGGGGCGTCACGTACGTGTGCTACTCCGCATCTTCGTTGGCCGGCCACTCGTTTTCCAGCTTCAGGCAGTCTGTCTCCCTCCGGCTCCAATCACTCGGCACACGCAGACACTGACGGATGAGGTGTGCTGCCTCGAAGTTGTCCGTGGCGCCGTACGATACACGTACCATGAAGTCCGCCAGCCACCCAGCGCAGAGGGCGTGAAGGGGATCTATTTGGAGCTGCTTCGCTGCCGCCATCACCTCCACCAACGCGTGCACCCCCTCCGGTGGTGGTGGCGGTGCCATCAGCGCCGCCTTCACACAGGTGTTGCTCAGGTACGGCCCCGGACAGCAGTAATCGAAGTCTGGGCAGACTTCCTGAATCGCCATGGCTGCTGTCAGCACCGCCTCGGGGGCACCGAGGACGTCGCGGTACAGGAACGTACGCTCCCACGGTGAGAGGCACGTCACGAGCGGCGCCGTCAGCGGCATCGGTATCGTTGCAGGACCGCCTGGTGGCACCGTTGCCCCATCACCGCTTTTCACACCGACGCCAACACCACCACGGGTAACTCCTCCTCCTGCCGCCGCCTCAGACGCGGCTGCCGCGCTGTTCGGTGCGGGTGCGCCGGCGATCGCTGATGGGTGGACGGACGTGTGAGTCCCTGACAACGAGCCCGCCTCGCTGTCGCTGCTGGTGTCGGACGACGACGACGTGGAGGTGCTGCTGCTGTTGCTGTTGTTGTTATTGCTGCTGCTGTTACTTCTGTTATGGCTGGCTGATGCTGCGGCCTGCGCCTCCGCCTCTGCAAAATGAGTCATATACTTGATGCAGAGCATCAGCGTGGTGGAGTGGATGTTCACCCGCGGCCCTGAGGTAGCTGCCTCGCTGCTCCCCGCAGAGGCGACAGTGGTGCGCGGGTTTGCTGCTGCTGCGTTGCCGTCAACACCGGCCACCGTGCCACCGCCGGCCGAAGAGAGGTTCAGGGTGCCTTGCGACTCTGCATTTGCAGCCTCGAGCGACCCGCCCGCCTCCCGCAGTGACTGCGGCGACACCATCGGAGTGCTGGAGGACTGCAGGAGGTCGAAGACGATTGCGCTGGAGGTGATGCGAATGCCATCTTTGTAGACCACCGTGCTGTCCGGATCAGCCGCTAAGAGGGCGGCGCTGCTGTTCACGGAGGAGGAGAGCGGTCCGGCTACGGCAGGATGGGCGCCACTGCCGACCGCTGCTGTCGCTGCAGCACCGGTGCTGGCGTGTTCCTCCTGCGTGGTGATGGTGCTCGCTGCCGTTGCTGCGGTTGCCTCGGTGCGGCCTTCTGAGGTTTTTGATGCACTATCCCCGTCTTCATCTCCGACGATCGCACCCACGTCGTCCTCATCTGCAATGCACGGCGTGCGCTGGTGGCAGCTGCTGGGGGAGCGCCAGTCTGGCGCCGGCGACGCACTCACACGACTTCCACCAGCACCAGCACCACAACCGGTGTGTGCGCTGATGGAGGTGCCCGTGGCGACGGTCGCCGCACCAGCCAAGTCGTGCGGGACGAGAGCCGCGACACCACCGGCGCTAACAGCGCCGGCACTCGTCTCGACCACGTCGTCCGTGTCGTCTTCTGCGGCACCGGCTTGAACGACAACTGTGTCGTGCCGCCGCTCCGTTAGACGACCCCGCAACGATGGAAAAGGCGGCTTGATTTGGGTACCGCTGCTGCTGTTGTTGCTGTTGCTGTGAGCTGCTTCTGAGTCAGTATTGTCAGATCCGAGTCCAGGGTCTTGCAGATCCACACGACGGGCCGACGGGCCGACGTTGCTGCTGCTGCCTGTGAGGGCGGGTGTGCCACCTACGGCTGCCGCTGCCTCCGGGGACGGAGAGGGGGAGGTCGGCGAGACACTATCGTCAGCTTGCCGCTCTGCGAATCCCTCGTCGAGGCCTTCGTCGCCGAGGTTTCGTGGGTCGGGCTTTATGCGTGGCTTCTGCTGCTGCTGACCCACGCCGTCCTCACCACCTGCCTCCTCCTCTTCCTCCTCTTCACTCAGCACACTCGGCGTCGACTGATCGGCGTTCATCAGTGTGGAAGGAGAGTGGTGTGAGCTGCGGCTAACAGGGGATGTGGTCGCGTTAGAGGGAGAGCGCAGTGCCATCCCGTTCTTCGCTAGGGTTAGCTTGCCCCCTGCCAAGGCCCCGTCCGCCCCGGCACCCGCAGCAGAGGTGGAGGTCGAGACACTTGTGAGACTACCGTTGCCCGTGCTTCCACGCTCCGACAAACCACCACCAGGCGTCACGAGCTTCGCGCCGGACGGTGGAGCTGACGACGTTGCTGTGATGTCATGCAGAAATG
Source organism: Crithidia bombi (assembly GCA_900240985.1). Lineage (NCBI taxonomy): Eukaryota > Euglenozoa > Kinetoplastea > Trypanosomatida > Trypanosomatidae > Crithidia > Crithidia bombi. The sequence continues at coordinate 107,809 of OESO01000021.1, read as the reverse complement.
GGCTGATGGAGCGCGGCGCGGCCCCTGGTGACGGTGCGTCGCCGTTGTTGCCCGACAGCTTGGTGGGTGTGGTGGAGCTGGACAGCGACCCTTCGTGCGAGGAGGGCAGGACGCTGGCGGTGCGGTCCGAGTCGGCGCCGTCCCCATCGCGGTCCGCTGCCGCTGCCGCTGCCCCCTCGCCGCCTTCGTCTTCGTCCTCCTCGTCCCCGTTCACCGGCACACTTACCATGCGCATCACGTTGGGCCGACCCACGTCCCCGCCGGCCTCGCCGCTGTGTACCCGTCCATTCAACGAGTTCAGCGCGTCGCCGGTCATGCCGCTCGTGGCGGTCACATCGCTGGCCGTCTCGTCGTAGTAGTTCTCGATAAAGCGCTCGTCTGGGGTTTCCTCCGGATCGTCGGCAGTCACGTCAGTCGTGGTGGCGTCGTCATCGTCGTCACCGGCGAGGCTGCCACCGGCGCGCGGTCCACCACTGCCGTGTTGGGGACGCAGTGGTGCCTGATAGACCTCAGCCCATCTGCGGACGGCGCCCTCTAGCAGGTGAGAGTGGGCAACGGTGTTGGCCTTGAGAGAGAAGGTCTCGCCGTCGCTGGAGATGATCGTGATGGTGGGCTCAGTCGGCACCGCAGCCGAGCTGATCTCCATTTTTTTTAAAATTTCTCTCTTCGTTAATTCGTCCTTTTATTAAAAATACAAGTTTGCTGTTGGTGCGTGTGCGTGGAAAGAGGATTTTCGCGCGGAGGGAGGAGGAGGTGAAGAAAGGCCACCTTCGTCGTTGATGGGTGGACCTGCTCTGATGCTGGTCGACGCGCGTTCCAGCTCCGCAATTACAACAACAACACCTGAGAAAGTCAGCCAACAGTGCTTACTATATATATATATGTACCAGCGCTTCGCTGCTATTCACCGCAGCTCTAATGAAAACGTGCCAACAATATCGCGGTAGAGGGAAGGAAAGTGATGAATACAAAGAAAACACTACAACGCAAAACACGCACACGATGAAAAGCAGCAGCGACTAGCGCAGTCAACACACCATCAAAGGGAGATGCGAACTGCTGAAGATAAGAAGGGGGGGGGGATACACGACAGCGACAGCGACAATAAAAGACTGCTTCAACGGGTGTTTCGTCCTTGCTCACTCACTCTTCCTCAGCTCTCTCTCTCTCCCTCCACAGTCTATAAGAGCGGTGATGAAGGAGGCGGAGGGGGGGGGGGGCGTGGGTGTTCTCTAGCTCACCGGCGCACACTCCACACATACACCCGCAACAACGCTGCGCAATCAAAGACGGGAGTGTTCCTCCTCCTCGAGAAGCAACAAGAACAACAAAAGACAAGCACACGCACCTGCTCAACAGCAGCAACAACAACAACAACGATGATGATGATGGTGATGGATAGCAACGAGAGGGGAAGAAGAGGAGAGGGGGATGGGAGGGAGGGGGGGGGGGGAAGGGGAGGAGAGGTCGTATGGAAGAGCACACGAAGGAGAGAGAACAAATATATATAAAGACAGACAAGTCAAGTCAGCTCGAGCGCACCACCCAAAAAAAAAAAAGGAAAGCCGTGCTCAAATAAATCCAAACGCAGCGTGGAGCCAAATAAATAAATGAATGAAGGAATAGAGAGAGAAAGGGAGAGACAGCTCTTCACCTTTGCTGGGTGTAATACACACGATAACCCGCTCCATTGAGGAAGGGAGGGGGTTTGCCCCGGAATGGGGGTAGGAGATAAATAGAGGGAGACGAAGGGAGACGAAGGGGAGGGGTGGTGGTGGAGATGAAGTTTAATTGCTTTCTCTTAAACTAAGTCACCTATGCAGCGCATTAAAGAGCGCATGCACGGTTATGAAGCGCACGCGTTAATATCACTAAATATGCGTGTGCATATATACACATACGTAAAGAAAACGGAGAGGCAGCTTCTCGAGCGTTACCTCTACCTTGAAAGCTGTAGCCCACCATCCTCTACTGACAACGACAGAGGGTTGTAAATTGTGTCTTGTTTTTGTTGTTCTCTTGTCGTGGTCCAGGTTTTATGCCGTTGGATTCCAGCAGTACGTGCGCGTGCGCGTGCGTGTGGTGCAGCAGTTGAGGTACGGTCACCACAAAGCACACGACGGGACGTGCGCACGACTCGCGGTCACCGCCGCACTTTCTTTCATGGTCGTGTCACGCGATCTGTGCCGAAAGAGAGTTCAGGCGCGCTTGTCTGCCATCAGCTGACGATGCCGTTGAGAGTCGCCCAGCGTCCACCACTGCACGTCCCCATTACGCACGTAAACTTCGCGTTGCGCACTGATGGACCACGGCAAATCGCCCTCGACGCCTTCCTCTTCTTCCTCTGCAAGGTAGACACTCGCACCATCGTGATCAGCAGAATCTACCACCTCTCCCTTTCTGACGTCCTCGGCTTCTGTCGCCTTGCTGTGACTTGAAGGATGCGAGAACGTCGACGACGGTGTCAGCGAATACACAGTGAGCACGCCTGCTGCGACAGCCATTTCGTGCAGCTGCTCGTTGCTCGACAAGAACTTGTGAAAGGCAGAGCGGCCAGCACCCGATTCCTTTTGTGCTCTGTCGTGCCCCCATATATCGTCGTCATCCTCATCATCATCCTCGTCGTCGTCACCGTCGCTGCCTCGCCAGCCACGTCGACGCTTTCGTTGTAGTGCTGCGTGACGTGCGTTGGCAGTGCGCGTGCCGGAGTGCGTCGCTGCCGCAGTGGGTGCCTGCAAAGCCAGGCCGTTCAATGTCGCGATGACAAGTGGCACTGCGACTTCACCACGCTTGTCTGTGGTGCTTTCCGTAGTGGAAGGCACAGGGTCGGAAGGGGTCGAGACGAACACTTTAGGTGAGCTACACAATGTCCTTGGTAGCGTGGTCGACGCCTTTTCCATCCCTGTCTCCTCGAGGAGGCGATCACACAGGTGGTGGGTGACCCGTGTTAGTATCTCGAGCGACACCGCGTGCACGCCGAAGCCGTCGTCACGGCCACACGCTGCAACTCGACAGCACTCGACGTACCACTGCGATGCCCAGAGGGTGAAAAGCGGAGGTGCGGGAGAGGGCATCGTGCATTGGGGGGCGGCGTCACCGGCTGCAGCAGCAGCCACAGCATCCACGGAGCTTCCGGCGTTGTTGTGATTGTACACCTCGCACCACAGCTGCACCACGGCGTCTGCGCTGAGGGAGGTGATAGGTGCGGTGGTGCCTCCAGCAGACGGTGCTGTGCTACCAGCCGCGGCCCTGTGCGCCGTCGCCGTGTCGTTGCTGTTGCCTTCCTTTAAACAGCTCTTCATGAGCGCCGTCACGGCCGCGTCCCAGGCGCCACGCACTATCGTTATCATCGTCCGTGCGTCTACGGCGTCGTGATGCTCGTCTGCCCCCTTTCTGGATGCGATGAATGCTGCCATGCAACAGTAGCACAGCGCGCACCACGAGCTGAAGAGCGGACCCACCTTGCTGAGCTGCTCAAACGCATGAGGCAGAGCGCCACCTGGCCGCAGAAATGCGGAGGTATGCACAGGAGGCAGCAACGCAGTGGATGAGGAGTGGTGCCACGGAGACATGCGGTCCACGGCAGGTACACGCACACCAACGCCGATCATCGTCGCCGGCACGAGGCAGGAAAGTCCGCTGTGGAAGAGCCGGTCCACCTGCTCTGGCGTGCGCAGGGACGGATAAGGCACAGCCGCCTGGCCGGCATGCGACGGCGATGGCGGCCCCACACTTCCTGTCGTCGCGTCTTTATTGTGTTTGTCGTTGTTCTTGTCTTCCCCTCCATTAGCGTGCAGCAGTAAAATCCACTGCCACAGCAGCGTGCCGAGTGTGTCGGACTGTGACTGGGACAGCCTCCCCCGCAGCGCCTCCTCCTCGATCTGCGCAGCCCCCACAGCACCTTTTCTATTTCCATGACCTGCAGGTGTTGTGGTGCGCTGCTTGCTGTCGTCGTGTCGGGAGTTGAGGCGTGCCATGAACTCCACGTAGAAACGCTTCGTAACGGCGGACAGGGGAGGCGGAACCGTGGCCGTGGCTGCCACGACGGCGCGACCCTTCGCACCATCTGTAACCGAAGGCATCAGGCGGCTGTGTTGTTTGTCAAGAACTGACAAACGAGAGAAGCCGCCACCGCAAGAAGAAGAACAAGGATGGAGCGAACCCACGACGCGCTCGGCAAGCCCTTTGTGTACCTGCCGTGGTGATGAGCCGATACAGTGCAGGAGAGAGGAAGAGAAGAGAGAAGAGTGAGGCAAACAAGCAAAGCGGCTCCAGACAGCGACGCAACGAAATCCAAAGAGAGAGAGCGCGCGCGCAGAAAAACAACAGCAACACGTAAACCTGCCAAAGCACGAAGTCCTCCACACTCGACCTTATTGCCCACCACGGGCTAAACAACAACAACAGGGCGCTTGGTGGGGGTAAGGGGTTGGTGCGAAGGATCGTCCCAGCACACTGCTGTTTGCGCTCCACTTCCGTCGCGCCGGGATATTCCGTAGCCCTCACGTAGACTTAGCGAAGATTGTGTCATCCACACACACACACACACATGCAGAGCCGAGGTCAGTATATATAGTAAGAGAGAAAGGAGTGCTACGGCGCCACGGCCACGTCCACCACAACATCAGCGCCCGCGGTACCGCCAGCGGCATCGGCACGAGACGCCCACTGCACTGCCCTTTCGCCACAGCACGTAGGTGCCTGGCGCACCGTGAGGAGGAGCTTCTCTGCTGTAACGCCCTTCACAAAGTTGCTGCTGATGTCATCGTCGTTGTCCTCGTCATCGAGATTCGCTGTTGCCTGCTCGTCCGTGCCAAACAGGTTTACCACGGAGAAAGCACGCCCGTCACAAAAGGAGCTGCCGCACCCTGTTCCGTTGCCTATCCCGAGGTGAGTGCCGCTGTCTTTCATCGCGTCCGTCGCTGAGGACGAGGCCGCGAGCCAGCACGGCTGCACCCCACCCCACATAAGGTGTGACCAGCGGGATACGAAGTCTTGCCGAGTCCGCAGCACTGCAAGAACATCCACGTCAGTGTAGTCGTCGCACGAGTCGCACGTATGCCGGTTCCTCTCACGGCTGACGGCGTCGGGCATCGCTGTTGGTCGCGCCTGAAGCCAATCCAACGGGTGCTGCGCATCTCCGCGGTGGGGCTTGGGAAGGCCATCCAAGTACAAGGATGGGATGCAGCAGGCGTGCAGCGTGATCGTCGTTGCGCCGCGCAACTGCCGAAGGAGCTGCTGCGACGATGATGTTGCTGCCACTGTGGCTGCACCGCCACTGCTGTTGACGCTTGGTGGGACGGCGGTGAAGGGCAGGACAACGCTGGCAGGCGGGGCCACGTACGGCAACATCGCCGTCGGATGCCCTGCGGACACCGTGATGTACGGCAGCGTGCGGCCCTCGGAGAAGATGGCTTGTGCAACGAACTGCGGGACGGCCAGGGTGGACCAACTCGTTCGCCGGGTGTGGCGAAACGTGATAAGGTCGCCACGCTGCACAGGAGCGGTGAGGGGCATGTCCTGCGAGACGACGCCGTACCCGCCGCCGTCGTGCGTGCGGAGGAGGGAGTTGAGGTGGAGGTGACGTGGCAGCTGCACCCACACCTGGCGTGGTGTGTGTGCAGCGCACCAAAGGGTGGGCTCAACGACACTACTACAGCTGCGGGGGAGAGGCGCTTTTATTGCTCCGGTGGTGGTAGTTGCGCGGCTCTGTGCGTTCCACCGTGCGTGCTGCAACGCAAGAGCAGAGGGGATGACGACCAACACGTACGAGGGCGTGTCGTCTAGAGACTCCCCTTCTGTCCCCAATGTGCGTGCAGCATCCTGGTCACCCCTACGCGAATTCACACGGCGACCCCTCAGGACGGTTGCCGTACACGACAGTGTCCGTTCATCGTCCGTCGCTGCTTGCAGACCTCCACCACCGCTGTTGTTGTGCCCCTGTGATGCGTCCACCCCCTCTGCCGTTACGCGCTGCTGCTCGGCGACTAGACACTCATTTAAATGCTGCACCTCAGCCATGACACTGGCGTAGAGCGCCTGAAGCTCACGACGCGCCTTGGCTGCTTCGGAAAGCGGGAGCTGTGTGCTTTGTTGCTGCTGCTGTTGTGAAGCTCCACGTATATTAGCTGATCTCTCAGCGGGTTTCACTGCATCGGCGAATACACTTCCTTCCGTCGCTTCCCGCGCAGTTTCAGCTGCAGATGGATCGGCTCGATCAGCTGGCGTGTCGGCGTTGCTCGTCGGCGCCGGTCGCTGCTGCTGCTGTGGGGAAGGGGGCGACGCAGCGGAGAGGGTGGCAGCCTGCGCAGAGGCGAGCAGCAGCGCTGCGGCCTTCTCCTCACGCAGCTCGACCGCCGCACAAATCGCGCTGCGCGCCTCGACAGCGGCACGCAAGAGTCCACGGCCGAGCGGGCAGGTCAGCTGGGTGTACAGGCGCAGGGCCACCGTGTGCTGCAGACGAAGTTCTCGCAGCGACACACGACAAGAGGCACCGTTGCCGCTGCTGCGATGGCTGACTGTGATGTTGCCGGTGCTGTCTCCATTCCGAATGTGAGGCGAGACCGTCGTCAGCCAAGTCGACAGCTTACGCGTCAGCACCGCCAGCATCACAAGACGGGCCAGCGGCTCGTGGGCATCGTAGGCGAGCGCGGCCAACGCAGGCCGCAGTACCCGATCCTGCGCTGTCTGGCACTGCGCATACGCTTTGCACCATGCCGCAAAGTCGCTTACCGCATCCGCGCATGGCACATCGCTCATCCTTTGACGATGCTGCTGCTGCTGCTCTTCAATCGATGACGGAGGTGCGCCGTCCTGCATCTTTGATGTAGCCGAGTCAGCGACCACGCTGGGGCACTTCATGTACTGTACTTTTTCGGTCCACAGCCGATACGCTAGCTGGGCGAGGGTGCGGGCAGCCGCCGCCGGGCAGTGCGTCGACCGCAGCCTCTCCGCCAAGCTCGCATGGCTGGCACTGCTGTCTGCTCCGTTCAGCACGGAGGGGTCGTACAGCAGCCGCAGCAGCGGTAGCGGGAGGGCAGCGGCGAAGGTACGCCACGTGTCGACCGCCAGCGAGTTGGGGGACGCCCCGGCCTGCAGCAGCAAACGTACACAGTGCAGGTGACCGTGTTGGCACGCCACCTCCAGCGTTGAGCGGCCACGCGTGTCGTGCAGGCGTACCACGTCGAGTAATGCACCGGCGGAGATCGAGAAACGGGCGCTAGTTGCTGGATGAGGCGGGTGCGTCCTTTGAGACACTGCGGCTGACCGTAAAGAAATTACGGCAGCAGAGGCGGCATCGATGTGGTCCGCGTTGTAGGAGGAAGAAGGTGGCCCCGTTAACTCAACGACGTGCGGGATGTGAGGTAGCGCCGTGCTGGACATCAGCGGTGAGCCGGAGAAGTGGCTGCCACACACGTCCATTTCCACGTGACACTCCCCTGCTGCGGGAGGCAGTGTGTGTGCTTGACCTGCGTGGGGGTGTGGTGGTGGTGATCGCAGACGCGGCCAGTCCTCCTGGGTACAGGGCAGAAGACAGAGACGTAAGAGCACGACATCATCGCACGCGCAAAGCCAGTGCAGCACCGTGCCTGTCGTATATGGTGCGGTTGTTTTCTGCGAGACTGCCGTACTACCCGCCGATAGCTCGGAGGTGGTAGCAACAGCAGCATCAGCAGCGTCATCAGCAGCGCTTGGGAAGGTAAGAGGGAGGCGCAGCAGCCAGCTCCACACCGTCTCTCGCTGGCATTGCAGCGCAGTGGTGATGGCGACGTCTTGTTTTTTTTGGCGTTGCTCGTCGTTCCCGCTCTCATGTGCTGCAACGAGGGAGGAGAGGAGAGCTGCACGAAACAGCTGACAGCAGCGAAGTCGCTGCGCGGGGCTGCGGGCGGTCAGCGCGTTCAGCGAGGAGGAGGAGGCGGACGGCGATGTCGTTCTGCCTCCTGCGCGTTCCTCATCTCCCACCACTATTGCTGCTGCTGCTGCTGCTTGTGAGCTCGCCAGACACATCTCAGCACGCCACCAGTGTGACCACAGCAACGACAGCACACACACTGCCTCGCTGGAACGGCACGGTGTTGCACAGGAGGCAGCTGAGTGCGGCAGCCACGGCGGCAATGATGGGGCAGCGGTGAGACGTGCAAAAACGGCGACGTTGTCGTTCCAGAGGGCGATGCGCGACGCTGCCACCCACCCACGCACCAACAATGCCCGCTTCACTTCCTCCCTATGCTGCTGCGTCGCGACAAATCCCTCGTGGGGCCCGCGGTTCGTGACCTTTCCATCGCCGTGGTAGGTGACGTAGTAGCTGTTGAGCTGCACCATCGCCTCCACTGCCAGGTCGTTGTTCAGCGCAGCTGCGTAGCACAGCGGACAGCGGTCTTGATTGTTTGCATTGGATGGCACCGCGGCGTGAACGACGGCCTGTGCCTGCCACACCCCACACGCCATCACGTCCAGCGCCGCCAGCAGGGAGGGTTCACGCCACAGCTCCGCCACGGGCAGCTCCACCTCTAGTAAAGGCAATACACTTTGCAGAGCTCTCTGAAGTCCGGTGCCTCCCCTTCCTCCTGCTGCTGCTGATTTACTCACTTCCTCATACAAGCCGTAGTGCTCCCGTATAAAGCTGTAGCTAACACCTGCGGCATCGCTGTGGTGTGCTGAGGTGACGCGGCTGCTGCGTTGCGAGTACTCTGATGCATCACGAGAGGAGCTGACTACGCCAGCGGTGTGATCTGTGCCGGTGCTATGTCGGGTGACCGCTGGGTGGTGCCCAGAGGATTCACGGGGTAGCAGGGCCTGCTCTCGCTGCTTTTGCTGCCAGCACAGCGTGGCAGCTATGCAGAGGACCAGCACAAAGAGCACGTCCACGACATCAACGTCGGTAATTGGGGAGATGGGTGGTGTGCTGGGTGGTGCACGCACGCGGATATCCTGCTGATGCGTCCATGCATTGTAGACAGAGCAAAGCGAGCATACGTTTGCGTCGCAACCACGCAGCACTGCGTAGTAGTGCTGCAGAGTGCACCGCATGATTTCTGTCTCTCGTGACTCGTGCGCTTGTTCGCTGTCGCCATGTGAAGACCCCTGCAGCGGCGCTGCTGCTGCTGCTGCTGCTGCGCCTTTCCGTCGTTTCTTTTCTTTCACCGCTGGCTGCGGTTGCCGTGCGTGTCGCTCGATGGCGGTGCGGAGAAGCGTGTGAAGGTGGCGCAGCTCCAACAGCTCGCACAGCACCGCCGCTGACGTGGACTCTGTAGGCGTACGTGACGTCCTCTTGCGTTCTCGCTGCTGCTGCTGCTGCTGTTGTTGTTGTTGTGGCGTCCGTGCCGCCTCTGTGCACTTCTTCATCCATGGTGTGGAGATGAGGGCTGCTTTGGCCGCCTCCAGAAGAGGAAGAAGGGCGGTAGTGTCGTGCATGGTCGTCGCCGCAAAACCCTTCCAGGCGCGGAAGGGAGAGCGGTGTGTGCTCTATGCGATCTCTCTGTGTTTGTTTTGAGGGGGGGGGGGGAAGTGTGCCTCTCTACATCTATGGATGATGACGGGGTTTTCTATGCTGGATGAGTGCGATTCCGTCCACCGGTGCTGTGGTGAGGATGTTGCATTTGCACGTTATCGAGATGACACACACACACATACAAGCACACTCATGTTTGGATATAAACGCAAAGAGGAACGAAAGAAAGAAGAGTGACAATTATCAGAGACAGGTTGAGGATGACACGACAGTGGCCCTCGTTCAATCTACAACTTAATCTGCCACACCCATAGGCATGCGCACATACCGCACAAGGGGAGAGGGGTTGGACCATGAAGCCGCCGTTAGAGTCGGCAGGTGTACGCACGCGCCGCGACCGTCAGGAGTGTGTCGTACCACTGACGCACCCTCCTCCCTCTGTCATATACGCACACAGAGAGAGAGAGAGAGAGAAACAGATAAAGGCGGTTTGCAAAGCGAATGAGTGCATCCACTAGCCAACGCGGGTGGTGTCGCACATCTGGTGAACACCAACCTTCCTTTTCTCCTTTACAATGATACCCCTTTATGAAAGGCATCATCAAATACACGCAGTTTTCTGTTTAACACGCAAAAGCACTTCCACGACGTGGCTGCTGCCCACACAGAGAGAGAGAGATCACTAAAAGGCAAAGTCAAAGCACTAGAAGAAGAAAGAAACTGTAAAGCGTGATTCGCAGAACAGACGCACGTATAAAAGAGAGAAGAGCCTCATTTCGAGATGAAGAAACGAGTGCCGCTGCGCGATGCAGGGGTGGGAGGGGAGATCGTGAGGAAAGGGGGAGGGGCATAGCTTCTACTTCTCCACGGAGATGTAGCCGGTAAGACGCGCCGTCGCAGGCTGAATTCCAGCCGTCGCGTTCCGTGTGCTCAGTGACATCTCGGTGACGGCTGCGGTGCCTCCCGTCGCAGCTTCAGACACCACACCCGCGGCACCCTCTTCGTCGTCGTTGTCCTCGTTGAAGAGCTGCGCATAACGCTTGCCGCGGTACGGGTTCACGCGGGTCGGCGGTGCGGCCGCTGCCTCCTCCTCCGCTGCGTCTTCTGCCACCTCGCTGAAGTGACGGTTACAGTGCAGTACCAAGCTTTCATCGATGGCCTTACTACGAATTTGCCGCGGTGCATCGTCGCCTTTACGCTTGTGCGTCGCTGCATCATCATCATTGTCGTCGTTGGCCTCGTTGTAGGTTGTGGCTTTGGGTACGGGTGGTGGGGCGGTGGTGGGGGAGCTGCTGCCCTCCTCATCGCCTTCTCCCTCGTCTGTCACTGCCTTCACGAGCTGCTTTACGTAGTAGAGGGGGAGGTCAAAGCAGCGCTGCACAGCCGCCCGACACACTGGACACTCCCTCAGCCGCTTGGCGCAGAAACGGCAGCAGCAGACGTGTCCGCATGGCGTGAGGGCGACGTCGATGTGCCGTGCACAGCAAATCACACACGCCACACTGTCCTCGATGTCCTTTGCCTCCGTCTCGGCTAGCTCCTTCTTAAACTCGCGCGCCTCGGCACGACGCAGGACAAGGCGCTTGCGGTAGTTCTCAATGACGCGGCGGCGTTCGAGCACCCAGGCCAGGTGACGACCCACGCCGGACATGACGATGCTGCCCAGAAGCACAAGAATGCTGAGGCTGAAGCAGCCTAAGATGACGCTGCTCTTCGGCATCTCGTAGCCGACGACGACTTCGGTGCAGTTCCCGCAGGACGTCGTGCCGGGGCAGCAGCGGATGGCAGATGAGGCCACGCAGCACATCGGCGTGGCCCCACCACACTTCACCGCCTCCATCATGGAGTAGGAGCAGAGGTGCGGGGTGCGGTAGGAGACGTAGGTCTGACGCTCTAGGCGAGCCAGCGCTGGCTGCGCTACGCTACACAGATAGAAGACCATGAGGGCGGCAAGGGCGGTGGCGGGGAAGCTTGAGGGGGGACGGCTGCCGGACCGACTCCTTAGCGGAGCAGAGTTGCCCGCCATGACGGCACTAAAAGAGAGGGAGAGAGGTAGAGACGCGTGGGGGTCCTCGGAGGGATGCACAGCAGCAGGAAGCACACACACACACACACACACACGCTATTTAACAACAACAAATAAAAAAAAGCAAAGACAACAAGAGAAAAGAAAAACAACAGTGCTCACGAAGGCCGTGCGGGAGGCGTGGGTGTGCGCGCCGTGCAGGCCCTGCAGCGGCGAGTCGCTTCAAATGTTTACTGTCGGTGCGTGTAGAGACAAGAGGCCGTGGTATCAACGCAAGGGTGTCGACTGCACGCATATCGGTGTGGCGTGGGTTTTAGGGGTTCCCCCGACGAGAGAGAGAGAAAAGGGCGGGCAAGGAAAAGAAGAAGGCCACATGGCATGATGGAGTTCCCGCAGCTAACGTAGAGACGCGTACACAGCTACACAACCACAATATGGAGGTAAGACGATCGCGGCGGACGGGCTTTTTGCGTGACATCTGTGGATGTACGTCGCGCCGCCCACCGCTCTCTTTGACATCGCTGCTACGCTGCCGATCGCCTTCACGCGCTTGGGAGAAGCAAACCGACACCCACACTTGCCACCGCGCAGTATTGTGGCAGACGTGGCGGTCGATTGGTGGTGATCTTCATCCCCTCCTCACCTATGAAAACTGTAATAGACGAAGCCATTCGTGTGTGTGTGTGTGCGCAGCGCTGCTATTTTCATCCGCACATGCGGAATGGTAGCTCAGCCCAAGTGAGCTGAAGCAATAGAAAGTTGCAGTAGAGTTTGGGATGGTGAGAGAGAGGGAGAGGAGGAGAGGGCAGGGGGGAGGGGCGCTTAAGGGCTTCGTGGCTGCCTTCAGAACGAATGTCACGCCAGCCCCCCCCCCTGCCCTCTCCTCTCTTCCCTTTCCTTAGCTTTATAAGGCACAATAAACAAAATGAAAGGGAACGTGTGGTGCGCAAAATGTCGCCGTTGCACGTGCACCATAAACCTCTACATTAAATCACAAGCCCACACACCCACACATACAGAAAGAACAACTCAACCAGAGAAGGACAGCAGCAACAGCAGCCGTCTCAAAAGCAGACGGATTAAAACCCACTGTGACCACCAAAAAGAAAACAAAGTGAAGGAAGGGGGAGGGGAGCAGTACTTCCCCAGCACCACGCTGAGCGTCTCTCACTACTTTCTACGCAAACATCGCACTGGCAGACACGGAGCTGCGCTCACGCACCAGTGCCCTTTCCACCTCCTTCTCAATCATCGCCATTGTCACGGTGCGCTCCGCCACCGGCATCAGCGCCGCCTCGCAGCACACACTGAACGCCACCGTGCGGATGAGCTTGGGTGATATGCTGGCGCTGCTCAGCTTTGCGTAGTCGACGTCCGCGGCTATCGGCACACGCTCTGGGAAGGCACGCTTCCACAGCTGCTCGCGCAGCTGGCGACTCGGCAACACAAAGGTCACCTCAGCCTGGAAGAGCATGCAGGACGAGCGAGAGTTGATGGCGGTGGTGGAGAAGAGCTGCCGGCCACCACCGCCGTCGCGACTCGTCGTCGTTGCGATCACGATGACCGGGCGTGCATAGCGTCGGGCGTGGTATTGAATGAGTTGCGACAGCTGAAGACTCTTGGGTGATTCGTTGAAGAGCACCTGGGCCTCATCAAAGACGATGATGGCACCGAGACGTCTGCCCTCCTCAAAGACGGCATGCACGCGCATCTCCTCACGCAGCAGCAGCTCTGCTACGTTACACAGACGGATGGTCGCGCCACACTCGTAGGCGATGCCCTCTGCTGCGAGCGACTTTCCGGTGCCACTGACACCTTGGAAGAGGTAGAGAGCCCCGCAGTCGTCGTTCGCGTCCTCGCTAAAGCCCCACTGCGTGTACAGGGTGCTTCGACTCTTCGCAACGCTGGCGATCGCCTCCAGTTTCTTCGCGAGGGACGCCTCCACCACCAGCTCCGCCAGCGTGCGCTTCGGTGTCACGTAGAACTCACTCATCCCTTCCGGCCGCTCTGCTGCGAGAAAAAAGCCGCGCAGTTGCAGACGAGCGCCTTCGTCGAGGTCGGCCATCGTCAGCGTCGGCGATGCGTTCTTCTCCCGTGCAACGGCCTGGCTGAGGGCGGCCAGCACTGCGTTGCGAATGAGACCACCCGACAGCTCGTAGTTCAGCGCTAGCTTCTCGAGGGCGACGTCGTCGGCGAGCGTCAGCTGCTTTGGAATGTGTGATTTCCAAATGCGCAGGCGCAGCTGATGGTCTGGTGGGCGAAACTCCATCATGAGTGAGATGCGTCTGTTCATCGCCTCGTCAAAATTCTGGGCTTTATTCGTAGCAAGGATGACGAGGCCGTCATACCGCTCAAACTCCGACAGCAGGGCCGTCACGGTCGTGTTGCTCTGCCGGTCTTCAAAGAGGGACTCACACTCGTCGAAAAAGATGATGGCGTCACTGAGCTTGGCCTCGCGGAAGAGAAACTTCAACGCGTCGTTCTCGGCCTTCGTGGACGTGCGAAACTGCGAGACGCTGACGAGCAGAATTTTCTTTTGCAGATGATGTGCCACGGCGTTGGCCAGCATGGTCTTGCCGGTGCCGCTGGGACCGTAGAAGAGCATGACCAGTCCACCCTTGCTCGTGCCAAGTCCCTCGCCGAAGCCGCTCTTCCGCTTGCACTGCTCGAAGAGGCTGTAATGCTCGATGGTGGACAGGATACGCTCCATCGTCGACGTCGGCAGCACCACGTTGGCCAGCTCGACGGATGGGAAGTACAGCTGCGACCCGGGCACCATCTCCGCCGTCTCCGCGACGATGCCCATGACGTCGTCGACGATTTTCCGGTCGATGTCGACGAGGTAGTCCATCAGGTCCGTGTTAAAGCAGGAGCGGCCGGTGGTCTCGAAGGAGAGGGACAGCACACCATTCGCGATGAGTGGGGCCGACTGGTAGAAGGCGCCGCGCGCCACCACCCGCTCCTCCAGCGTCTCGCACAGGACAAAGAGCATGTAACCCACCGTGATGAGCCGCTGACCGTCCCGCATCACGTAGCGGCCATTCACGGCGACCAGCATGTCGTGCGAGATGACGTTGCCGACCATGAAGAGCATAATCTGCTTCTCCATTTCTGTCAGCTTCAGCCGCCGTGCAAGCTGTTCAATGCGTGGGGTGAAGGTGTTCGCCGCGAGTGTCGCCCGCAGCCGCGACTCGTGTACCGCTGCAGCCACCCGCACCTTGCCTTTCAGTTCCCGCAGGGAGGCCTCTACTTTGTTCTTGGGCGTGAATGTGTCCTCCTCGTCCTTCATGTCGCCTTCGGCGTAGCGGATGCGAATGATGTTGGCCAGTATACGGAAGGCAGCGTCCATGTACTCGATGTCGGAGTCGTAGGGCGTGTCGCGCATCGACGACTCCGACTGTGGCGACACAACGGAGGACGGGGACGAGGGGGTGAGACTGGCGGTACCGTGACGGTAGCGCTGGGCGAGAGGGTTGATCTCCGCGAGGGTCAGCTGCGGCTTGTGTGCTGCCGGGAGGTCTGTGGCCGGTCCAGGAATGGAGGGTCCAGCCTTGGCGCCGACCGGGGCGGGTACTTCCGCTGCATCCCCCGTCTTATCCACCACCTCATCAGGCTTGCTGGTGTCTGCGGGAGGGGCGGTCTCCACTTTCTCTGCTGCTACGCTGTCCGCCGTGGCGGTGGTGGTGGTGGCAGTCGCAGTCGTGTTGGTCTGCTGTCGCACTGCCTTCGCAGCCACACCGGCGAGGTGCTGCGCTACGGCGTCGTGGATTGCCTCCTCATCGCCGGAGGCTAACACCTTCGGGTCGATGTGGCCCAGCGCGTCGTCCAGCTCGTCCTCGGTGATTGTCAGCGTGCTCTCCGCGGTGGAGAGGGTCTCGTCGTAGTCGGTACCTTCGTCTTCATGGTCGTTGTCACCAGCACCGTCACGTCGCCGTCGGTGCACGAGAGGAGAGCGTGACGCCCGCCGTGACGGGCTGCCACAGACACCACCGTCATCATTCTCAATCCCTGTCTGCAAGCTGCGATCGTGTTCAGCGCCGCGCGCGCGGGCGGCAGACTCTGCTGTGGTAGCTGCTGCCGTTGCTGCGGTGACGGTGCCCACTGGTGCCACCGGCGACTCTGGCTTCATGTGCCGCTCCTCGTTCAGCACCTCCGACAGCGCTGTACGCTCCAGCTTGATCAGCTGCTCCTCCGACAGTTGGTCACCGCTGAGAGCGGCAATGGTCTCCAATGGCAGTGCGTACTTGCACTCCATGAAAGACGCGCGCAACTTAATGTCGGAGAAGGCCAGTCCTTGCTTCCACAGCACCCCACTTTCGGACAAGATGGAGAGCAGCTCCTGCGGGGTGAGGTCGTTGTGGTAGGCGATGTTGGCCGGTCGCAGCGGCTCCGCAATGACTCCAGGAGTGTAGCGACCGCAGTGGCACACGAGCAGGTACTCGAGCGTCTGTGCTGCTTTCGAGGAGAGCTGAAGGCGTCGGCTGAGACGCACCACTCGCGGCGCCAGCGGCATTTTGCGCAGCTGCACTTCCGTGAAAGCCTGGACGAGCTTCACCACGGCCTCCACGCACGGCACACACTGCTGGCGGAAGTCCAGCCCAGCAACTTCAATGCTCTTCAGCACGGAGGCACTCAGACCCATACCGGCAAAGAGGAAAGCGTAGTGTCTCATGTAGACCAACACGTCTGTCGCGGCGAGGTAGGCGGAGTCCGAGTCGAAGCCGGCCAGGTGATCGCCGCCGTAGGCGGTCAGCCGCTGCAGCATCACCTCCGGCGACAGCACCATCCCCGTTGTGCAGCTGTTTGGGTGGTGACTGGGCTGAGGGCTAGTTGTGTTTTCTTCAACCTCGTCCCCGACGACTTCGCCGCTGCGTGTGTGCGCGTGTTTCGAGTGGCTGCGGTCGCGCTTCTGACTGGCAACGATGCTGCTCATCTTCTTAGCTGCCTTCCCTGCCTCCGACACGTCCGTTGCGGTTAGTGGGACACCGTCAAAGTAGGAGGTGACGCGGTGTGGCACGGCCACAAAGAGGAGCGTTCGCACCTGCATCGCAGGATCCGGCACCGGTGACGGGCGAGGGGCTGAGGCCGCAGCGGCGACACCGTTCTGGTTTAGCGCCGCAGGCACCGCAGAGTTGTTCGGCGCGGCATCAGCAGGAGCACCGTACACGACGAACTCGACGTAGGCGCGGAGCAGCTCCATGTACGTGCGTGGGGCTGTCACGAAGCGACCGGTTGCGCAAAACGTTCGAACATTATTCACGCCGCTGTCGAGCGTCGGGCTCGCAGAGGACGCCTCTGTCTTGGTTAGGGTGCTGCAGGAGGCATGCGGCTGGGCCTGTGATTGTGGAGGACTGGGTGTGATGGCGGCGGCACTGTTGTGAGCGGGGCTGGTAGTTACCGCCGCTGAGGCTGCAGGACACGGAGACTGAGCCTTCTCCACGTTGGCTCTTTTCTTTGGTGGCATTCAGTCCTTTGAGGACAAGGCTTCACCCAGGAGTGGAAGGAGTGGAGGGAGAAAGAGAGAGGGAGCCCCGTGTATCTCGGGTAGCTTTTTCTAGCACGTGGCGAATTCAAAAAGAGAGGGAGGAAGATAGGCAGAGAGAGAGAGAGAGAGAGAGAGGAGGGGGGTAGAAGGACACGAGGCAGCTCCTTCCACTCACTTTGCAGTCCCTTCTTCACATAACGTTGTGGTTGTCTTTCTGTGCGCGGTCAACGAGGAGGTGACGTGGTGTGCACGTGAGACAGAGAGTTGCGCTGTCGAGCTTCTTGACAGGTACGTGCAAAGAGTGTCAGCGAGGGAGGGCGATGGCAACGGTGCTTCCGCACATCACCCACCTTCCTTCCTTTCGTTTTGCTTTCTTTCTGTTCTATTAAGGCTTCGAAGATTCGTGTCGCACAGACACCCCCGCGGGATGCCAATGTGCGTGCCACCTTCCACGAGGACGTGACCATATCCCGTGCTGTGGCCACTGGCGCATCGACTGAGAGTGGGTCGTGCCGCCATGCATGACCATGACGAGTAGAAAAAGACGTCTAATGGAGTGGAGGTAGGTGACCTCCTGCGCGGCCATCCTCCTCCCCTCCACACCCGCACGAAGTGAACAAAGCCCACAACAAAGAGCCACAGAATAGAACACGCGTGAAAGAGCAGTGCAACTAAAAAAAGGCAGCGTCGACCTCAAGAGGCACGTCAACGCCTGCCCTAGTAGGGACACTCCTCGGCGGTGTGCCCCGACATCCCACACCGCGCACAGCCTTTCGACGGCAATACAAGATCCTCCATGTCACCATGTCTGCTCGCCCTCACGGTGTTTTCAGCGTCGTCCTTTGTATGCCTTTCGTCTTGCTGCTGCTGGTGTTGCTGCTGATGCCGGATGAACTCCTCCGCTCTCACGCGCAGCGAGCACGCCTCACCCTCCGCTTTCGCCGCTGCCGCCACCCGCGCTGCGTCAGCACCGACGAACTGCGAGGTGGAGAGCGGCGCGGTGGGTTGGGGGTACTGCGCAATCAGCGGCACCACGCCGAAGGTGCGCAGCAGCTGCACAAAAGACACCTGTTCATCGAAGTTCATCTCCGCCCAGCGAATGGGCAACACGGGGTACGGAGCAGGTGATGCCTCCGTCCTCGCCTTCGCGCAGCGGCGCAGGTACACGAGCAGCATCCCCATAAAATCGTACTGGAGAAGCAAAAATGGACTTGCATTGATTTCATCGGAGGTGATGTGTGGCTCGGCGTCAGCGCCGGCCAGCATCTGACGCCGACGTCGCTCCTGCTCCTCCGCCTCTACGGACAGACGTGGGGGAAACTCAAACTTCCACAGGTGCGCTGACGCATCATAGGAGATGCGCTGCGGGCGTGGTAGGGCTGGTGGAGTGATGTCAGCAGCATCGTGCGCGGTGGATGCGGGGGTCGGCGCTGTTGCTGTTACTGCCCGCTGCTGTTGCTGTAAGAAGAAGAGAAGCACAGGCTCTACGGTGGCCACGTAGTGTGCCAAAAGTGCTTCCTCAGCGAGTGCTGCAGGCGCTTTCTGCGGATCCGCCGTCTCAGCGACGTCGCCCACCGTCGTCGAGCCGTCGAAGGGCCAGTGGAAGAACACATAGAAGCTCAGACAATACGTGATGGCCACGCTCATGGTGGTTTCGAAGCGGCGTCCGCGAAGGGAGAACTGCACACGATGCTGCGCAGCGACAGCCGGAGGAAGGGGCAGCGACACAGCCTGCGACGGTAGCGGCAGGGGCGAGACATAATCACGGACATCCCCACGGCTGCTGTCGCCGCTGCCGCTGGTGGCGCTACCTGTGTGGTGTGTGCGGAGCGACACCAGCAGCTCTTCTACGATGTCGTCCACACCGAGTGGTGCACATGATGCGGCTGCAGCTGTCGTTGCTGCGGATGCAGGCATGACTCGATTATGGTTCGTAACACGGCAACACACAAGGGGGGGGGGAGAAAGAAAGTCGCTGCACAGAAACAACAACAGCAGCGGATGGCGGTGATGAGAGCTCCTCTGAGAAGAAGTGGCGTCGCACCGTGCGGCAGCCACCCGCTCGGAGAAGGCAAAAGGAGGAGGAAAGGGAGAGAGAAGTGTTGGGTGAGGGCGCGCGAGGCTGCCAAAGAAGAGCGCCCTGTCGAGGGACGACGCAGCACAAAAGAAATGTAGCTGGGGGGGGGGGGAGGGGCCCAATTAACCCTCCGCGCCCCCCTCTCCCTGCCCGCTTTCCCTCTTACGTACACCGCGTACATCTCTGCGCTGAGCCTGGAGAGGACACACTGACACACACACGCCGCGAAGCGAGTTAAAGTCGTGTTACGTGAGGACTGAATACTCCGAATCATCCCTATCGCACTCAGGGCAGCCTGGCTACCAGATTAACTCTGGTTGCTTGTAAAAAAAAAAAGTACTAACGCCGCATCAGCAGATACAGAACATCAACCTTATCCTTAATGACGCCCCTCGCACTCTGCCGTCGTGCGGGCCCGCTGTGCGAGCTCCTTCATCAGCTGCGTCTGCGCACTGTAGCGCACACATGCCGCCACCCCAGCACTGGTCGCAGGTGCTTCTACGACTTCCACCGAATCCGTCTGGTTTTCTAGCCGCACAGATGGTGGTGGAGGCGGGTGCAAGGACAGGTCGTGCTCCTCAGCGTGCCGTAGCATGCTGTAAAGCGCGAGAGGATCCTCGTCATCCGCGTCTAGCTGATGCACCACGTCATTGGAGAGGCTGTCAGCCGTCGTCAACGCGTGTGTCTGACTTGCATGCGTGCGTGCACGAGACGCCAGCACCGCCTCGCCCACCATCTCGAGCGACTCGCGGCTGCCGAAGCAGACGCACAGGTCCTGCGCTCTGGTGAGCGCCACATTCAGCCGGTGACCGTCCGCGAGAAAGCCAAGCCCAAAGCAGCCGACGGGGCGATTGCCGACTCTCTCCTCCATCGTCGGTCGCTCATCGGTGTCGGTGTCGTCGTCGAGGTGGCGGTGATGACGCCACGCGTCTCCTCTCCTCCTTCCTCTCGCATGGCCCTCGTCCATCTCCGCCTCGTCTTCCTTTTCTGTTGTGTGACACGGCAGCAGCTGCGACCGCCGCACCGTCCGCACGCAGCTGAGCAGGATCACGCGCTTCTCCTTCCCTTGGAAGCTGTCCACCGAGGCAACCTGCAAGCCACTCTGCCGCTCCTCGCGCGTCAGCATGGAGAGGATGACATCCTTCTGTGCGTTTGTAGAAGGTGATGATGCCGAGCTGTGGCGCCATGTCCCGCACCGACAGACGCAGGAGACGCGCAGCTGCCGCATGTACTGCACCACGGCAGCCGCCTCCGCGCCGGTAAGGAGGGAGCGGCACACGGCGGCGCTCCATAGCGGACTCGGGGACATCGACAAAACAAAGCGGGGAGCCTGCCCCCAGGCACTGCGCGCGATGGTGCTGTGCCCTGCGCATCACCCCACAGCCATCGTCGCTCAGCAGGGCCGGATGTGCGACTACCCGTGCGGGAGCGCTGCAGCACGCTGTGGTGCGTCTCCAGCTTCGACTCGTAGAAGTACGCGTTGGGGAAGGCGCAGATGTCGGGGTGCATGCGGTACCTGCGTGCGCCAGCAGAAACGACTTGTGCCCGCCACGCAGCCATACGCACCAGCAGGCTGCGGCGCAGCCCGCACCGGCTTGCATCGGTGGACAGAATGTCGGTTGAAGCTGCTTCGAGTCACCCACCAACACACATTTGCTGCGTGCGAGGACCAAGGCCTGCAGCAGCACCGCCGGCTCCGTGCCCTGCGACGCCTCGTCGGACAAAACAACGTCAAAGGTCAAGGCTTCCACTTGGCGCGAGATGTGATGAAGGGAACCAAGGGTGGAGAAGATGACCGAGGCGGACTCGATAGTGCTGGCCCGTATGGCATTGCGCTCGCTTACCCACCTAGCTGGTCCAGCACCACCTCCTCCTCTCGCTCGGCTACCACCGTTACCGCCACCCATGTTGGCACATCCGGCCATGCGCTGTTCCACCACATCATCGAAAAACACCCGCTGTGGGAGTCGCAGGACAGCGGGGTCGACACGATCTTTAACGCCGACGCGCAGGATGCTCCCAGAGAGAACGTGGTACGCCGGGCAGGGCTCTACCTGGGACGTGGGCTGCGCAGAGTTGGACGGTGAAGGCAACGATGCTGTAGCGACGCCTGCCACGCCATGACTCGCTTGCAAAAGTTGTTCGCGCAGGTGCACCACGCGCAGCAGTGCCTCATCCACCGCGCAGTTAGACGGCGCACACACCAGCACGCGGGCGGTGGCGCCGCGGGTGCGTGATAAGTGGTGTAGCAGGTTCAGTGTAAGGGAGCCGATAGTCTGCGTTTTGCCCGTGCCGGGCGGCCCTTCAATCAGCAGCACCTCCGGCGCCCGCGGCGCCGTTGCAGCGAGGCTGCTGCGCCGCGCATCCCCCTCATCCCACTCCGGGCAGGTGGCGTAGAGCACCGCGATGATGGCGCGTATCTGCCAGTCATTCAGCGAGCGCTGCAGCAGCAGACGCGCACGGAGCTGACTCAGCAGCGGCAGCCGTGCCGGGCCCGCGGCGGTCAGCACGCTGGTGATCCACGAGTAAAAAGTCGCGTTGAGGGGGGCGGCATGGCGTGGGTCGTATAGGGTGGCAGCAAAGCGTGTGTGGTCGATCCTGTGCAGCGCCGCCAACTCCATCTGGAAGGAGTTTAGCGAGGTCAGCTTCTTCACGTAGAAGGTGTGCTGCGGGGTGCTGTACGACATGCGCAGTGCGTGGACAAACCGCAGGGGAGCAACGGAGCCGGCAGACGAGGGTGACGACGACCCCCGCCCTTCCACCGGTGGATAGGTGCAGAGTTGCACCGTCCGCTCCCCTGGCAGGAGAGACTGCACGTAGCACACCTGTGTGACGCACCCCAGCATACGCCAGCTGCGCGGCAGCATCGATAGGGCCGCCTCCGCACGCACCCCTTGCTCTGCCTCTGGCAGTGACGACAGCGAAGAGCCGTCCAGCTGACGTTCCACCCATGCAGCGGCGACGGTGTGCAGGGGGAGCAGCACCACCACCACATCCCCTTCCGACAGACCGGCAGAGAGGCCCTGCTCGGCCACCGAGCGCACCGCAGGGTCCATCAAACTCTGTGCAGCTGCGTAGGAAGGGAGGTTCAGATCGTCTGGCACCGCTGCTGCGGAGGCGGATCGCAGTGCATGCTGCGGACTCATCGCTGGATTGACACAAGCGCGAATGGAGAAGCGGGTACTGAGGGAGTCGTGCATGCTGCTCAACTGTGCGGCTCCGGTGTTGTGCACAGCGAAGCATGTGCGTGGGATGGAGGGGTGCAGTGGAAGCAGCTGCGTCCACGAGAAAGCCACGGTAGATGCACCAATCTCCGTGGACGCCGTTGTGCCTTGCAGCTGCCGTGCATCCGGGCGAGTGTGCCACCTTGCCTCGTCGCGGTGCGGTAGTGCATGACGCGCCGTCTTGGCCACGCCATCGAGCAGATCTTCATAGCTGCGAATGATGTCACACCGCAGCTCCAACGCGATGTGGGGGGCAAAGCGAACAGCGTAAATGCTGGCGGCGTCACCGAACGGCATGGAGACGGCTGTACCGCTGCTGCCGCTGCTGCCGGGTGCCGTGTCACCCAGCACCGTCGCTGCCGACACGAACACCTCCGGAAGCACCGGCACCGTCGGCGCCATGCATTGCGATCCGGCCCCGATGATGTCATTTATGAGGGGGGGCTGCAGGTGCAGGAGGTTGGTGCTCGCCGCCACACGGCACAGCCGGTCCTGTAGCTGTCGCAGCTGCTCGGCGTGGTGGACGCGGTGGGTGTTGCGGGCGTTGATGACCTGCAGTTTTTGTTGCAAGCGGGTCGGTGGCGCAGCAGTGACTGCCTTTTCTGTCTTCGGCACCTTCACGAAAGGCACGGATGGGGTGGCAGATGTGGCTCGTGGTGCGGGTGGCTGCAGGAGACGGTCGAGAAGCGCCGTATCGTCGCTCACATGCTCCTCCACGTCGCTGTCCACGTCGAACACCACCACGTCCGCATCGCTGCAGTCGACTACCTCTTTCTCCACTTCGACCGTGACTGGCGGCGGGGTAAGGGAGCGTTCTCGCTTTACGCCACCTTGCTGCGCGTGCCCCTCTGCTGCCAACGGCATCAACGGCCGCTCGAGAAACAAAAGCTGCTGACGCAGCAGACGTGACGATGAGGATGACGTCACGGACGCCGCTGCCATCTCGCTCGTCGATGCCCGCAACGACTTGGTGGTGCTGCCGCTGCTAGCTGTCCGACTCGACAGTAGCCGCGCCTCGCTCATCTCTTGTGCGCGCTTGGACTCGTTTGTGCGTCGCAGCTGCGCCTCCCACGACGCCGCTTTCGCCGCGTCGTCTTGCTCTCGCTGCAGTATTTCCTCCTCAATCTCAAACTGCCGGAAACAACGCTCCTGCTCCGCCAGGCACGCCGTCATGCTCCGCACCGCTGCCGCCGTCCACTCCTGCAGCCATGGTGCAACGCCGGTGGACAGGCTCTGCTGCACATCACGACGACGCTGGCACAGACGCACGAGGAGTGGTTGCACCGCCCTGTGAAAGGCCTCGTCGCGTGCCGTACGCGTGGGTGAAAGGGCATTGCTGATGTGCAGCAGCAGGCGGTCCAGCGACGCTTTCGGGTAGGTCTCTGCTTTCCGTAGCACACACATAAAGAGGCGCTGCACCACAGCGCTGAGACGGTCGCTCTCCACTTTTTCAGCGGCTTCCTGTTGTCTGCAGTCGAGCGACTTGCACGGGGGTTGGTGTGTGATGCGTGGCCCATCTACACTGTCCGCCGTCGACGCCATTGCGTCACTTTCATCATGGTGGGGGTCGTGAGACACCTGCAGCATCGGTGCTGTGGGGAGGGAGAGCACCACCACTTCCGCCAAAACACGCCGCTGCTCCGCCTCGAGCGTGACCACGTCGGATAACAGGGCACACATCCACCACCCACACCGCACCATCCAGTCGCTCTGCTGCCCCCAGTTGCACTCCGCCAGCAGCATCAGCCAATGGCTACCCTGTGCACGTGCCACATTGGCAACGGCGGGATCCGTGATGTCCCACCTCGGCACCATGACGGAGGCAACCAGGGTTGGCTGAGCGAGCACGACACTCCGCCAGACCCACGCCGCCGCTTCCGCTGTCATCGTGTGCGTCACGGGAGGCGTCACACCGACGCAGAACACAGCAGAGAGGTGCTCGCCCAGCCGGCGCAGCCCACCGTCTCCTGCCGCGGCAAACCGCAGCGTGTGCACAAAGCGCAGCAGTGTCTTCTCCTCCGTCAGCAGGCGTGACGCGGCAGCAGCGGTAGCGGCAGCCCGCGCAGAGGCCGACGGGGCCACGGACGCGACTGGCAAGCCCAGCCACGCCTTTTCCAGCATGTCATGCTGCTCCCGCAACACGTCACTCGTCGTGCGCAGGCAGCGTTGCACCACCCACCGAAACGGTGGCGGTGCGGCAGCCATCGCCTCTGTTGCGGAGAGCAACAGCCACTGGGCACAGGGGTCCGCGTCGGCATCCACGAGTGTTGTAAGGGCACCGCAGAGGTGTGCTAGGACCTGCGGTAGAGGAAGCCGCGTGGCGACAGCGGCTCCGGTGCCGACAAGGGTGGTTTTGCAGACCTGCGTGATAAGGGTGGGCAATGTCAGCCACACGCGTTGTAGACAGACAATAGGGACCTCGAAGAGGCGTGAAGAATGACTGCCACAGCCGTAGCCGCCGCTCACGCCCTCGCTAACAATGCCGTTGGCATACGATGTCGGGGTGTGCAGCGTCGATTGCCGTGCCGCTGCTCCCGCCGCAAAGGCGCGCACGTCCGCGGTGAAGAGGAGGCGATGCAGCCGCAACGCGTGCAGCGTGCGGGTGTGCACAATGCCGCCAATCGCCAGCGTGAGCAGCACCGACTCGTGGGAGACGAGCACGTCGTGAAAGTAGTGCGTGGCGAGCAGGCGCGGAAGCGCCTCCACCGCCGTGTCGAGCAGCAGGTGCAGCCCGTAGACAGCCTTGTCAAGCACCGCGACCGCCTCTGCGGCGACGCGTGCCGCCGCCACGTCGTGTAAGACGCTCAGCGGCTTCAGCTTCGCTGTCGCCACCGCGCTGGGCCACTGAAATTGCTGGTCCGCATTCTTCAACAGCGGCTTCAGTAGCCACCCAGCCGTCCTCTCAGGAACTAGCACCGATGCCGACGCATCGCCCTGTGCGGCGGCGGTGGTGTTAGTATTCGCACCGCACACGTCACCCCCACCCACCAGCCTACTCGCCCCACTTGTTCCATTGACAGGATCGTGTAAAAGCGGTGCCGCCACCCGTGACGACGGTGGCTCCAGTGCAGCTGCAAAGCCCCACAACCACCGCAGCCGCGTCCTGCGCCACGCCTCCTCCTCTTTGCTACCTGCGATCCCGCTGGCGTTGTCGAGGAGGCAGTGCACAAGCACCTTCACGAGTGTCTTCTTCACCGCCGCCGCCGACACCGCAGCCGCCTTGGGCATGCGTGGGTTGCTGGAGAGCATTACGTTGGCGGGGTGGAGGAGGTGTGCCATGGCTGCCTTGGCAGCACGTTGGACGTCCATTGTGGCGGCGCTCCCCGCGCTCAGCGGACGCAGACGGTGTTGATGCGTCCAGGC
Source organism: Crithidia bombi (assembly GCA_900240985.1). Taxonomy (NCBI): domain Eukaryota; phylum Euglenozoa; class Kinetoplastea; order Trypanosomatida; family Trypanosomatidae; genus Crithidia; species Crithidia bombi. The sequence goes on along the minus strand of OESO01000021.1, from coordinate 82,183 downwards.
CTCCATGACCGCACGACACACCGACTGGTGCAGCGCCTGAATGCCGTAGAGGACGAGACTGCCGCCGAGCAGCACCACCGTCGCACGGCAGCGACCCAGCAATGCCGGAAGCGTGGAGGCAGGTGTGCCCGCCGCCGCTGCTACGCTGTCAGTGCTGATGTCTTTCACAGGTGTGGTGCTCCACGCTTCCAGGGCGGCGCCGAAACGCATGTCCCACACAGTGAGCAGCGTGAGGAGGTGAAGGACGCCCTCCATTATCGTCTGCACTCGCGACTGCGCCACCACCACCACCAACGTCCCTGTCCCTGCCGTCCCTCGCGTCTCCGTGAAGGAAAGCAGACTCGGCAGCACAAGGATGTGCTTCAGCGTGCACAACAGCTGCAACGCAAAGTCGAGAAGAGCGCGGAGACTCGCTTCTGCAGAGACGGTCGGGGGAGGGTCGGAGCTGCCAGCAGCAGCGGAGGGCGGTGTGGCAGTGATAAAACGCAGAAGAACATCACGCGCCACGAGACGCAATGCGTGCTCCCGGTGGAAGAGGAGAAGGACGAGGCAGCCGCGGTACACTGGCGGGCACGGCAGAGCGGCCAGCCCCGCCAGGAGCGCCTCAGAAGACGAAGAGGGCTGCAACGCAGTGTCTGAAAGCGTCTCAGTCGATGCCGTCGGCACCGGGGACGAGGCGGGTGTGCGTGTGAGAGCGTGGTGGTATGCGTGGACGAGGAGGTGCGCTGAGGCGAGCCGCGGTGCCACCCCGGCTGCGTGGGAAGCCCCAGAGGCGAGCCACTTGCTGTGCCGCAGCAGCCGCGCCGCCGCCACACCGACGTCGCGTGACGCGGCCTCATACTCCGTAGCGAGGACGGATACCGGTGCTGCCATGGTGATCGTGGGGCGGTCCACGTTGCTGCATCCTACACTCGCCGCGGGTGCCGGAGAAGTTGGCGAGGGCGACGAGAACGCAGAGGCAGGGGCAGCTCCTGGGATGCTCACGAGGAGCACGTTGAGCATCGCGACTGGGCTAACAACGTTGTCTGCGGTGACGGGCAAAGCAGTGTCGTCAGATAGCGTTGCCTCTGCAGGAATAGCGGCCTGCGCTGCCGCCCCTGTGCTGTTGCCCGTTGCAGTGCCGTCAATGCTGGTGGATGTCGAGGCTGGTGGAGGCGGGATGTCCAGCCACTGCTGCACGTACTCGAGCAGCGCCGCCGTCCACACACCCTCATGGTCCCTTTCCACGCCCCTCACAACGGCACAGTGGGTGTCCCCCCGGTCGACCGCACCGGCGTTGTCCGACGACGGCTTCGCGAGAGGACGGGCTGGCAGCTGCGGCCAGTGATCTGGGTGGGTGCCGTTCAGCACAATGAAGGGCTCCGTGTCCATTCCCTCACAACAACGCAGGAAAGGAGGAGGGGCTGCTGCAGAGCTCTTGCAGTCCACCGTCCCTCCCTAGTTCCGATGATAATAATAACAGTAATAATCGATTGTTTTCCACACTGATGATGGTATGCGTGGATGTGCAGGCACTGATCAGACGTGAGAGAGGAGAGAGGAGAGAGTGAAAAGCGAACCAGAAATGTCTACGATCTTGCCCGACAGCGGGTGTGCAGACGACATCGCAGACGTTGTAGAGGCACGGCAATAACCGTCTTCTCGCGTTCCTCCCTCCCTGTCAGCATGTGTGAGCATGTAGTTTCGAGGAGAAAAAAGAGTGACGGCGATGCTCACCGCCATCCCGTACCCTATCACCACAAAAGCATCCGAGCGGTAGGTTTGTCCACCGAGTTCACAGATTTCGGTCTCTCATAAAAGCAAAAGCATCCATAATGCAGAAGAAAAGACCTGTACGATCGATGGGCTTAAAACAAAGGAAAACAGAAGGAGAGGAGGAGGAGACAACATTGGCCCCGTCCTACGTGGGATAGAAACGGGTAGGGAAGGGAACGCAACAGCAGCACATAGGCGCTTAAATTAACGTATTTGTGAGTGACCACAGCAGCACAGCACCACTCATCCAATCCAAGAGCAGCGACGCAAGGAAAGAGAGTTTATGGGGCGGGATGAGAAGAGAAGGACTGGGAAGAAAGAGAGAAGCCACATTTGGCTCATCAACACCAATCCAACGCCTACTCCCTGCCAGCAACACATCACGTAAAGCGAAGAGCCCTTCCTTAACCTACTGTGAAAAGAAAATACGCTCCCTAGCAGCACTATTTCTCAGACCCAATCTTTACGCCACGACGGACAACTCACCCACAGACAGACACCCTCCATAATACGGTGGGCCCTCGCGTTATTCAGCATCATGTACAGCGCCTGCGGGTCGTGGTCCTGTGCATCTAGCTGCCGCACCACCTCCTCCGGCTCACTATCCACTGTTGTCAGCGTACGCCGCACGGACACGCCACCGGCAGCGCTCGCGGCAGCCATACCACGGCCCAGGCTGGCAATCCAGCGGCAGTCGCAGAAGCACACACACAGGTCTTGCGCACGCGTCAACGCAACGTTCAGACGGTTCCAGTGGGCCAGAAAGCCAGGACCTGCGTGCTCATTCGTCAAGCTCCGCACACAGCTGAGCAGGATCACGCGCTCTCCTTCCCTTGGAAGCTGTCCAACCGAGGCAACCTGCAAGCCACTCTGCCGCTCCTCGCGCGTCAGCATGGAGAGGATGACATCCTTCTGTGCGTTGTAGAGGTGATGATGCCGAGCTGTGGGCCGCCATGTCCCGCACGCCGACAGACGCAGGAAGACGCGCAGCTGCGCATGTACTGCACCACGGCAGCCGCGCTCGCGGCCGGTTAAGGAGGGAGCGGCACGGCGCGCGCTCCATAGCGGACTCGGGGACATCGACAAAAACAAAGCGGGGAGCCTGCCCAGGCACTGCGCGATGGTGCGGCTGTGCCTGGCATCACCCACAGCATCGTCGCTTCAGCAGGGCCGGATTGTGCGACTACCCCGTGCGGGAGCGCTGGGCAAGCAACGCTGTTGGTGGCGTCTCCAAGCTTCGACTCGTTAGACAGTAACGCGTGGGGAAGGCGCAGAATGTCCGGGGTGCATGCGGTAGCTGCACGTGGGCAGCAGGACGAACTTGTGGCCCCGCAGCGCCAGCATACGCACCAGCAGGCTTGCGGCGCAGCCCGCACGGCGGCTTCAATCGGTGGACAGAATGGTCCGGTTTTGAAGCTGCTTGCGAGTCACCCACCAACAGCACATTTTTGCTCGTGCGAGGACAGGCTTGGCAGCACCGCCGGCTGCCGTTGGCCTGGGCGACGCCTTCGTCGACATTGACGTCGTCAAAGGTGATCCGCGGCGCTATCTTCCTCACGCGGTGCAGCGAGCCCAGCGTGATAAACACGACGGAGGCGTCCTCCACGGCATCACCTTCAAGACTCTTGCGAAGCAACCACTTCTCGCGCTGCTTCTCTGGCTGGACACCCATGCGCTCCATCTCCTCACTCACGCAGTCGTCCAGGTAGACAACCGGACGCAGCCGCAGCACCTCCGAATCCACCTTGCTCCGCACCCCGACGCGCAGCAGCTTCCACCCTCTCACCGTCGCTGACGGCACCGCACTAAGGTCGTTGCTGTCCTTGTCATGCAGCAGCTTGCGCACTCGCAGCAGCACGTCATCCACCGCGCAGTTAGACGGCGCACACACCAGCACTCGCCTCTTAATGTGCCTCTCGCAGCTGCTGTTGCTGCTGTTGCTGCTGCCGGTGCCGGTGCCGGGGTGCAGAATGTTCAGAATCGAGATGGCGATGGTCTGTGTCTTGCCGGTGCTGGGTGGTCCCTCCAGCAGCACTACGTCTGGCGCACGAGCCCTCATGTGCAGCGGACTCATCGTCGGGTGCGCGGCGAACAGCACGCCCTTCACGGCGCTCAGCTGCCACGGGTTCAGGCGCCGCTGCAAGAGAACGGCGGGATCGGCAGTGGCAGACCAGTCCTGCACCGCATCAGCGTACGCCACACTCCTTGCCACACTGCGTCGCGGGTCGTGTATGGTCTTCGCGAATCGTGTGGTGCAGATGCGCTGCAGCGCACGCAGCTGCATCTGTGCAGCCCCGATCATGGAGAGCTTCGCCACATAGAAGGGTGACTTTCGCAGCGCGTCGCGGTAGCGGGGGAAGCACTCCAGGTTTGGGTCGGCTTAGTCCCTCGGCAGGGTGAGTGAGTACGCTGACAGCAGCGCCACGTTCTTGAAAAGCACGTCCTCGACGATGGCGAGCTGAGGGACGCAGCCCAGTTGGCGCCACGCAGCAGGCAACCGTCCCAGCATCTCCTGTACATCCGCCTCGAAGTTGTCTATGGACGTCGCGTCCTCTGCGCCGCACACCGCACACCACTCCTCGGCAAACTCGCACAGTGGCACCAGCAACACGACGATGTCGCCTCTGATCAGAACGGATTTGATGCCCTCCTGAGCAGCCACTCGCACGTCCTTGTCTCTGAGCAGGCCCTCTCCACACGGCATCGCCGCACGCTAAGCTGCTGAGGTTGCGCCGACCTTCGGCGCTGAGGAGGCCTTCCGCTTGCCGGGGGCGGTGGCAATGAAGGTGAAGTTCACGTCTCCCGTGCACGCTCGCTTGTCCCGATGCACAGGCTTCACGGTGTTTGCGAGTACGCACAGACGCCTCACACTTGAATTCAGAGGAGTGTGCCTCTGCCACGCCATCGCGCACGGCTTCTTGTCCACCGCCTCTGCACTCGAGCGCTCCTGGTGACGACGTTTCTTTGCTACACGACGCACTGCCTTCTCCACCGTCCACCCGTTCTGGCTGCACGCCTTCACCAGCTCAATCATGCCCTGCGTGATGTTGTACCGCAGCTCCACACCAATGTGTGGCGTAAAGCATGCCAGGTAGGCCTGCTGGGCCGCATCCAAGAGCGTGGTGGTACCGTCGTCAGACTCCGTGCCCGTCTCGGTGGACGAGTCGTTTGAAACGAAGACGTCAGGGATGGCGGGGAGTTGCTTGAAGAACTCGTCGGGGCCGACAAAGTCAGCCAGCAACGGATGCCCTAAATCCACCAGCGACGTGCGAGCAACGACGTCACGAAGAAACGGCGAAAAGGATATCTTCATTGTTGTCGCATGTAGAGCCGTTTTTCTGAGGCGTGTGTTCGCCACAGATTAGGAGCGGCGTGAGTCGTTGAAGCTCGGCATGCGAAGTGTACGTGCGTGGTGGCGAGGGCGGGGTGGGTTGGGGAGGTGGGAGTAGAGGGGGGATGGGGGCACAGTGAGAACGAACTGGGTGGATGCGGAAGGAATGGAATGTGTGCCTTGCTGTTTTCTTCTGGTCAGGGAAGTTGCGGAGATCGGCGGTTTTGGTGTGTGTGTGTGGGGGGGGGGGAAGTGTGGGGGTATAGGCGTGTCCAAGATAGGCACATGTGTGATCGTGTGTGTGTGTGTGGTCGTCGGGGCGAAGATTAAAACACCAGGAAAGACTAAGGGAGAGGGAAAGCGTGAGAGGAAGGAGAGAGACGAGCATTAACGTGCGTGAAGACTGGCATATCAGCTTTTCAGTGCGGAGGAAGGTAGAGGGGGTGGGGATGGGGGAAGTAGAGAAACAAAAGGCGAAAAGTCAGAAACAGCTGTTTGACTTCTCTCTTCCCTTCCCCCACGCACAGGTGGACGGCGTTGACAGTGCGAGGAGAAGCGGCTTGTATCGCAGACCGCGTGGATGCACTCGTGTTCTCTGTTCTTTCTCAAAACACACACACACACACACACACAAAGAGAAACAGTGAGGAAGCTAGATTGATGTGTGCTTGCGTGCATGCGAGGTGCCCTGTCGATCACACTTGCGCTGCCGAGTTGGCTATGCATGGGCCGCCGTGAACGTAAAGCCCACGGCAGTCTCAAGACGACGTATCATGTTCTGTCATCTTGTCCACGGCGCGCGCGTGGATACGGAAGGCCGGTGTTACCCACGTCCCACACGAACATTGCGAGCCGGTCCATGACTGCGTGCCGAGCTTGGCGCGGCAACGCGCATTCGGGCAGTAAATTGTATCAGGTTCTACTACCGCACCGGCCGCGTTAGCTTCTCGAATATCCTCGGCAACCCACGGACTCGCGTCCGGGTCGAGGAAGTAACTCGTGCACAACTCCGCTGCTGGTACCGTTGCACCCTCTGTGGCCTTGCTATCCACAAGTGGGCCGCCGCGACGGTACTTGAAAGACTTCTTCGCTCCGTCCACCGGGTCGTGCGGCACCACGTCCGCTGCAGTGAAGAGCTTAGAGCGGCAGCGACGGCAGGTGTAATAGACACGATTGGTGGCACCGACAGGCGGTAGGGAAGGCTCCTCTCCCGTCACGGTGTTGATGCCGCTCATCCCTATATCTTTCCTTGCACTGCGTGCAATTTGCCTTTCCGGCCCAATTCTGCTCGTGCGGTGTCGTACAGGCCGTTGACGGTATGTGAGTGAGTGTGTGTGCGTGTGCATGACAAGGGAGTGAGAGAAGGGAAGGAAGTTCAACGCCATTTAGTCCACCTGGGAGACGAGGGAGGAGGAGGAAGAGAAGCCGGAACCCTGGGCACAGTGACGTGTTGGGCAACACTTGCGATGCACTTTGTCGTCGTTGTATGCGGCTTGTATTGCATGTTTGCGTTTCGTCTTCCTCCCTCTCCCCCTTTCTCTTTTCATTGCATTGGAGGCCATCACGCACCGCGAGATGATAAATTGCGACACCAACACGTACATTGAGCGAAAAGAAAATCAAAGAAGGCATATGCGAGGTGCCCCACCATCCTCGTTGAAATGCACATTACCGCCGCCGCCGCTTCAGTTTCTTTTTCTCGCTCTCTCGTCCACCGGTCAGCAACCTCCTTTATTTCGTCACAAAACGAAGGTAGTTGCTCACTGTCGTAAGCTGCTATCCTCCTGCCACTCACCCACCCGCCCACTCTCCCATCTGCAGTTCTTTTTGGTGCGGTCAGCGTGGCCACCTCGCCGCGCAGCTGTGTACGCACAGGACCGGGAAGGAGTCTAAGAAAGCAGCCCGGAGAAAGGGGGGGGGCGCGATAGACATCCATCGCAACCAAAACAACAACAGAAGCACATTCAAACAAGAAAAGAAAGCACTTCGTAGATTACAACAATGATGGCAACACGCATGTAGCGCAGATCCAAAGGAAACGCTGCGTCAATATTCTACTGGGGTGGGCCATTCCCACTCTCTCTCTCTTTGGGTCCGCCTGTCCTTCTCCCAGCTTCACACATAGATTATTCTATGTCTATATAGAATGGGAATGGAGGGGGAAGGAGCCCTTTTGGTAACAACGCTGACAGCGACTAATGGAGCACGGTCACGCACCTCCCCCCTCTTCGCCCTTCTTCTTCTCTTCACCCCACCGCACCTCGCGCCTCTGCAACCTCACCTCCGCGATCCTCAGTTCCCGCAAATGCTCTCTTCGAGCCTTTCAATGAAGTCTAGAAACTCTTGTGTCATGACGGCTACCTGCGCCATTATCTTCAGCTGATCACGTGAGATACGCAACGAGCCATGTGCAGCTGCTGCATTTCGGGCAGCAGTGCCGCCGGCCGCCGCAGGGTCACTCCGCGTTGGCGGTGTCGCGGACGTGCAGCACAGACACGCCAACTGCGGCCACTGCACAAGGAATCGGACAAGATACAAGTAGTGAAGGTGGTCCGAGAGGTGGCATGGTGGCTGGTCGCGTTCTGCCTTGGCACTCTGGGCCTCACTTGCCGTGCGGAGCGCACGCAGGGCGGTCCACTCCGCCAACTCAGCAGATTCGTGCTCGTACAGCAAGAGGTGCTCCGCTGTCTTTTCGAACTGCTCGTGAATCACACGAAGGACGGAGAGGTACAGCTGTTCCTCGCGCTGACTAAAGGCAAAGGCATCCACAAAGTCTGAGCGGCCCCGCTGCGCGGAGAAAAAACGTTCAATGGCATGCTGAAGCTGTCGCACAACGTGACCGACGCTGCAGGAAGCGTCGATGGTGACCGACGCCGGCGATGACACCTCCCGACCTGCGTCTACGTCGCCGTCGTCTTGCGCCGGCCGCGAGGCGGGTGCTGCCTTCTCACGGGGTTCGACCGTCTTTGCTGCTGCCGAAGGAGACGCTGCTGCTGTTGCTGCTGGGGTTGTGGTCGGTGGCGGCGGGGGATAGAGCTCCGCCAGTGGCACAGTCACCCCGACCCGCCGCAGTGGAAGCTGTGTATGGCGTAAGTGCTCAAGCGCGAGGCGTCGACGCAGCCGCACAGGGATGGCAAGTTCGGGCTGCAGCGGTGTCGGACACACCTGCGGGACGACCTCCCCTACCACCTTGACCGATGCAGGGGCGGTGACAGGCGGGGTCGCCGTTGAGGGTGCAGTGGGACCGCCGCCATGCCCCTCCCCTCGCTCACGCTTGTGTGCCTCCTGCCTTCCATTCAACGTTGCGGTGGTGTTCGCAGACGCAGTCGAAGCACGGGACGACGCTTCCATCGCACCTGCCGAGGCATCACCGGCAGCGGCTGCGACGGCGTGTGCATCTGCGTTCGCCGTCCCGTAAGTCTGCGCACCCGTCCGCGTACCGCGCAAAGAGGTGGCGTGTCGCAGCACAAAGTCATCGATGCGGCGGTGGGCAAAGGCCTGAAAGGACATGGCGAGAGTCACCCAGGAGTCGACCTTGGCGTTGAAGGTGATGCAGTTGTGCACTAGCAGCTCCACGTCGTCGCGCAGACGTGTGAGCGAGGTGGCAACCGACGCCCCAAAGAGCGGTGGGGCGGCGTCTGCTGTGGCGGCGGTGTAGTACCCCTCCTTCGCACGCTGGTGCATCATCACCAGGTTCATCGGCTGCGGGCACACTTTCTGGTAGCTCTCACGGAGGTCCGGGTAGGCCTCGGCCACGTCAACGGAAAAGGCCCCACCGTCCTCCCTGCGATTCAGGGAATCAACGAGTTGCACGACTTCACGCGTGGTCGGTACGACAAACGTCGTGGCGGTGGGAGCTGCAGTAGCAATAGCAGTAACAGCTGATGACGGCTCCTTCTTGCTTACTGCCGCACCCTTCTTGCCTGACGCAGGCGTGGGGATGGACGGCGCCTCCGCACTCGCAGCGGGGAGCCGCAACCGCGACGGCCGCCGTCCACCGTTGTGCTCCACAATAAACCGGTCGATCTGATCCACGGCGAAGCGCTCAAACTTGGCTGCTGTCTCGGCGTACGCGCTGGTTGGACCGTTGAAGGCGACACAGTTGGAAACCATCAAGGCGATGTCGGCCTTCAGCTCCGTCAGCTTCACATCATGGGAGTAGACGCCCTCTAACGCCTTTTGGGTCGCCGTGGCCAGGTCACAGCGTCGCGGGCACACCTTTGTATAGCTTTCTGCGAGGTAGGGGTACGTCTTTAGGACGTCCTCGGCAAATATGTGGTAGTCCTCCTTCCGGTCTAGCGTGCGGATGAGGGCGGCCACCTCGGCCTCCCCGTAGAACTTGTGGGTCGCCTCGACAGCGCTCTCCATTCCTTTTTCTGTGAAGGAACGAAGGAGGAGGGGGCGGGGTGATACTGATGCTGATGTTGGTGTGGTTGTAAGAAAAAAGGTGGGAGAGGGGAAGCACGAGAAACAATACAGCTCAAATAGATAACATAAGGCCAGAAAGAAAGCGCACCGCACTTGGCTCGCTTACACACAAGCACACGCACAGAGATTGCGCTACGCCGCACCAACGCCAATGCTCTGCCCAAACGAGAAGGAGAGACGGAGAGAGAGAGAACGTGTGTAACGACAAAGAGTTTGGAAAGGAGGGGAAGGGGGGAGGGAAAGTAAAGTCAGTGGTGATGCTGTGTCACGTGGTAGTGAGAAGCTCCTCCCCGTCTGCACATGGCAGGTAAACCCAATTCAGCTCGCTCCACTTGTGGTGATGTCTTCACTTGTTGGGCTGCTGTGCAAAGGCTCCGCGGCAACGGGTTTTTGCGGCTGACGGCTTTGTCATCTTCCCCCACCCTCCCGCCATCGTGAGGTTCGGTTTCGACGCTCGAAGCGCTTCCACTGTCCCACCACACCCGCTCTCTCTCATAAAGGTGAGTGGGGGGGGGGGACAGACAGCAGAGCTGCACTTTCTCCATGTTTGGCTTCGCGTGTCGCCCCGCACAAGTCACACAGGCGGGGAACAAGAACGCACACAAAGAGAGAGAGAGAGAAGGCACACATACATCTATACTCGTTATTTGCTAATATATATATATATATAGGATGTGGCAGGAGAGGATCGGCGAGCGCGGTATACGGTACGGTGTTACGACGGCTACGCTAGACACTCCGTACTTGTGTGTGTTTTTTTGTTGTTGTTTCCCTTGTAAAATTCCCTCGTTCGGAGCAGCCGCAGTAGCAACAACAACGGCAAGGACACCCCATGAATAAGATAGAAAGCGTAGCACACCCGCACACAAGACATCGTGCGCATTGCACAACGCCATCGCCTACAACGACCCGCCGCAGCAAACTCGCTTCGGTTGTTATTATTATTTGGTTTTACGCTTTCGTGTTCATGTAGCTCCACGCCTGCTCATACACAGCCATCGCCACTCCAGACACCGGCCCTGCCTTCAGCAGCGATGCCACGAGGCCTCGGTACATCCGGGCAGGGTTGCGAAGGATGGTAGGGATGGCGTGCGCCTGGCGGGCCTGCACAAGGGTCTTGACGGTGTCCAGCGGATACAGCAACAACCACGTTGCCATCGACGCAGATGCTCCGGACAGGAAGGCGCCTACGTGTGACGTGCGTGGCGCGCCAGCTGCGGATGCTGGCAGGTTTGCGCTGCCCGCTCGCTGAAACCACGTGTGGTCGCGAAGGGTGGCGTACAGGCCGAGGTACGTGCCGGCGAAGCACACATCTTTGGCAACATTGTAGCGGAAGCCGCGGTAGTAGCCGAGCAGGCCCTCCTTTGCGTAGATGTCCTTCATGCAAGTCCACGCGTTACGGGTGTCCCGGGCTGTTTGGTACTGCGTCTGTATCTTGATAACGTGCATTGGGCAGCCGATTAAGGTGCCGATGCCTCCAGACAGCGCCCCACTAAGAAAGGTGTTGCCACCCACGTAGGCCAGCACCGGATGTATGTTGTGGCGGGTGGCGGACACGAGCCCCGTCGCTCCTGTGCGTCGAGCTTCCTTTTCTTCTGCCGCTGCTGCGGCGGCACTGCAGGCACGCAGCCAATCCCACAGCGCGAACTGCAGGCTGCGCTTCGCGCCTTCCATGAACAACGGCGGGGCCACACCGCGGTACAGGCTGCGCAGGCCCTCCGTTGACGCCATCGACCACATCGTGCCGAATGTTGATTTCGCCACGTTCGGCCCCGCCGCCTGCATGCGCACCTTCGCGGTGTCGAGTGGGTGTCCCAGCAGGACGGTGGTGGCGCCTTGCGCTGCACCGGGCAGAAACGCAACGAGGGACGTCTTCAGCAGGTGCCACAAAACCCACTCTCGCTCCACAACCGAAGCGAGAAGAACGGCAGAGGAGGAGGAGGCAGAGGCGGAGACGGACGACGGCGCACGCCCGTGCGACACCTCCGGCTCGGAAGATATCTGGCTCATGGATTGGGGAAATCAAGTGAAAGCTACAGTAGCAATAAAACAAAGTAAGGGAATTCGCCGCACACAGAACGAAAACAGTGTTGCGGTGATTTGAGCACGAAGACTTAACAGCAGGAAAAAAAAAAGAAGAGTAACAACAAAACAAAAAAGGAAGGTCTTCCTATCTGCCTTCTGTTACCAGGTGTGGCGGAGGGTGATATCGAAATGTGTTGTGTGTAACGATAAGGAAGAACGTCGAGGTCAGATCCACTTCAAAGCGTCTGGGCAGAGATGAGTTCAGGGCAGCCTCGTCCGGAAGAGCAGGAAATGTCACTGGAGCGACAAGAGGTCACCTCTTTTCGTTCCTTCTTTTGCCCCCTCCTTTTTGACTCCCTCAGTAGCGGAGGACAGGCTGCAAACGAGGAGTTTCTCTTCTGGCAGATCCACACACACAAGAAAAAAAAAGAAGGCAGCACGTAAGCGCAGAGCGTAACTTCGTGCTCCCTCAACCCAAACAGACCTAGCTACGCTGTTTGACTGCTGTCCTGGTGACTTGAAGCGTTCCACAAAGAGCTTCTATCGAACAGGGATATATGCACACGTGTGTGCGTGCGTACTCTGCGTGCGCTGATAAATCACCCACTGGAGGAGGAAACAGAGGGTGGACGAGGAGGTGAAAGCCGTTGCAACGAAGTCCACCAGAAAAAAAAACAGAAACAACATGCCCACAAAGACCAGCGGTAGGGAGGAAGTCACAGTAGAACGCAGAGATGATGTTACAGCGGAGTGCGAAAAGACAGGTAGAGAGTAAGGACAAACGCAAGGATTGGGGGAGGAGGCCGGGTACTTCAGGTCTCGCCCCCTCCCCCCTCCCCCCCACACACCACACCACAACACACCACCTTCAACGCGTTTCGCTTCCTCGATGAAGTGCAAAGAAAAGTCGACCACCACAAAAAAGGAAAGCGCCGTGAACGGCAATCCCCTCCACGCAGATCTCGCCACCCACGCTGCCACCGCGAAAGGTAATCGATGCACCCGTGAAGTAATCACGCAGTGCCCTACTAGACAGCCCATGTGCTGTGTGTACGTGTGTGCTTGAACGTGGGTGACCGGGTGGGCAACAGTGGGTGAGCCTCTTCCCAAAAGTAGGCGGCAGAAAAAACCGGAACGTACATTAAATTAGTTGAGCCCATATAAAAAAAGGCAAAGGAAGAAGATGTCGCCAGCTGCATGTACATCGGCGGTCCGCTGGCACAAGATGGTCACACTTTAAATTACAGCTGAAAAAGAAACTTCGCGGTCCACCACCACCACCACACACACACACACACCTCCCTCTCACTGGCCTCTATCTGTCTTCAGACGGAGAGAGGGAGATGGAGATGGGGATATAGGCGAAGGTGCGCCTAGTCATGATAATCGTAAAAAGAAAAACTAACAAAAAACCGATCCGTGTTCCATCTCACACACTCGCCAGTCTACGTACATCACGATGCTTCCCTGCTTTCCCTACATCAGCCCCCGCCTCAGAGAGAGAGAAAGCAGGGGGGGGGGGGAAGAGAAGCACGGAAAGAGAGGTTTTGGGCAACACAACAGCAAAAAGCGGGCGAGCACCACTCACGCTCTCACGCGCACGCACATCCAGCATCAGCAATAAAAAAGAAACAAAGTTTCTCCAAGCAGTGAGTGTCATTAGCGGCGCACCGCGTACGGCTTCACCAACCACTCGCTGTGCAGCTCTCCACAACCGGGGCATCGAATAGGCAGTATGTGACCCTCCGCATCGCGGTCCATATCGACCAACTCTCCGTTTGCATCTACCCGAAGCAGCCGACGATGGCAGTGCCCGCAGTAGTACGCACGACGCTGCACTGCAGCCCTTGTAGACGACGACACCCCTTGGCCATTACTCGCGTTGGGCCGCAGCTGTGCAGCGCGTTGCTGGGTCACTACGCTCAGCGATGCGCCGGCGGCTCGCTGTTTCAGTAGCGTCCGCCCCCCGCTGGCGTTGGCGGCGTGACCCGGAGGCGGGAAGAGTGTGCCGCTGTTATCGGCTGCCGCGTGATCCTTCCTAGCTCCAGACTCTTTTGTGAACGATGCACCGGCAGGTGGTACGATATTGGGGGCCTTGTAGCGGTTGGAATACGTCGTGGGAAGGTTCAGGTGGTCGCCCTGCTCGCTAAACGGCGTCGAGGACTGCCACGAGGTGTGCGACAGCTTGCAGCGCGGACACATCAACGGCAGCACGTTGCCAAAGGCGGAGGTGGCAAAGGGGAGCGGCGTGCCATCTTGATCCATAGCGAGAACGTGGTACCCGCAGAGGCCACACTGCCATGACACATTTTTGCCTCGCAGCCGCGACGATGCAGCTGCGGTGGCGGGGGCGGGGGCACCGGTGGGGGCGAAAGGCTGCCCTGGCGCCGCATCAGCCCCAGCGACACCGGCTGCCGTCTCTGGAAGCGAGCCGGACCGCACGACGGACACGCGAGGCTGCTGCGGTGATGGTGTGTCGTGCGCAAACGGCGACGGCGGTGACGAGGAGGCTGGTGAGTCGTTGTCCACCGCTGCCGTCGGCTCAGCCCCCTCTACGCCGGATCGTGTCGAGGCCACACTGGACAACGAGGCGCGCTTCGGCTGCTGCTGCTGCTGCTGCTGCTGCTGCGGCGGCGGCGGCGGCAGTAAGGTTGCGACTGCCACGGCAGACGGCTGTGGTGGGCCGTACATCTCATCTCCCCAGGACGCACCGGGCTGCGGGGCGTGCTGCCCCCGTACGACGTTGGCCAGGGCGTGGACGTCAGCTTCTGTGGTGGCCACGGCGATGGCGGTGGCGAGTGGGGAGCTATTGCACAGGAGTCCGCTGGCGTTGGTGGGGGTGAGAGAGACGTGTGGGCTTGTCATCGCTCTGCCCTTGCGTGCGTGCGTGCGTGTGTGTGTGAACACACTGGAGCCTACGCAGCACAACGGTGCGGCCCCACATTGGAAGGGGGAGGGAGAGGGAAGGGGTGGAGGACGTGAAGGCACCAGCAGAGGACGAAAACAAAACTGCACCGAGGAGCGCAGCGGCTCCAGTAGAGAAAGAGACGGCGGTGCTGCTCAGCAACATCGGCGGAGGGGACGATTTGAGTGTATGTGTGTGCCTTCTTCTACTCACACAGGGCTGCTGCCACTGAAGTGGTTTCTTCACTACACGCCGAAGAAGTCTCGGCGACGCGTGGCAGGCGGACCCGCACGCGTCATCTGAAACACGTTACAGTGGTGCTTTCAGTACCTCCCTCCACTGTTGCACTTCTTTTTTTGTTCTGTTGTTGTTGCTGGCGATCTCTGCCCCTCCCCTTTTCTTCTTCATCTGGAAGTTTCCACAGACTTCACGCCGCGCAGTGAACAGCCACACGCATACATGCTCACACACTAGGAGTGAGAACAGTAACTAAGATTACATCAGCAAACAAAAAACAGCAAAAAAAAAACGTGGAATGCAAAAAAATGTAGCTTCTCTTTCCATACATCGCAATAAATGTTGCAGCAGGAGAGGCAACAAGGCGGCGCCTACTGCCCTTCCGCCTCTTCCCCTACTCTCTCTCTCTTCACTTTGCGTGCATCACGTCACTTCTTGGCTGCGTGTGACGGCGGCGTGGCAGCGCCAGCGCCATCCGCTGCCCCGGCTCCTGCAGCGGCGGTGGGGGTGGTGACACCGTCCGCGTCGTCGACGCGCACGGAGGTGGAGGTGAGGGGCGGCAAGGCCAGCGTGTACGCCGTCGGCTGTGCAGCCACCGTCGACGCACCCGCCATGCCGCAGCCGCCCACCACGTAGGCGATGCGCTGATGCGACACGACAGCGGCGGCGTGGTGCCGTGCCAAGACAGACAACGCGACAGCAGGCGACGCACCAGCCGCCGCGGCAGCAGGGGAGGCGAGTAAACTGCTATTAACACTCGACGCGGCGATAGACGCAAAGTTACTTGGCAGATTCAGCCGCACCCACCGCGCCGTCACCACCGGCAGCGAGCCGGCGCTGGTGGCCGTCGCAGCGCTGCCCCCTTCTTTGCTCGCTGCACCACCACCAGCAGCAGCGGTGTTGTTGTCTGGTGCGTCCGCCAGCTCGCTATCGGCGCCGCTGAGAATTTGCAGCAGCCATGCATCATCACACACCTGGCCAGAACCGTCAAGGCCTCCGACAACGAGCACTTCGCGATGCTGGACGGCTGATCCCGCAACAATAGGTGAGGTGGAGCTCGGCACGGCAGCCACAGCAGCCGCGTACCGCGGGCGAGGCCCCGGCCCACCAGTGATGACGACAGGAAGCCAGACAGCGAGACGCGTGTCGTACACCGCAACATCCTTTAGTGCAGTGAGAACCGCTGTCGTCGCGGTGGTGGAGGTGGCATCCGTGCCACTGCCACTGCCATCTCCGCCCTTCCCTGCAGGTGCCCCACGCTTACTGGCGGATGTGGCAGCCTTGCTGGCCGCCGAGGCTTTCCCTGCGCTGCCGGTGACTCGTCCACCGCTTCCTCCGCCCGCCTTGCCAGACGACGACGGCGCCCGTGCAGCGTCCACGCCGTCGTCCTGCAAATCCACCCGGCGGCCACCAAAGACGATGAGGTACCGTTGGCAGAGGCAACACGCACCGTGCGCAGCACGTGGTGGGGGCGCCTGCTGCTGTTGTTGTTGTGGCTGCGGTGACGGCGAAGCTGGCATTGGGGTGCCGTCGTAGGCCGATGCACTGCTTTCCGGTCGCGCCGGCGGTGGCGAGTCGGACGTCGCTGTGCTGTTGTGCGGAGCAACAGCTGCTGCGGTGCGACTGATGCCGTCGCTCTCCCCTTCAGGCAGTGGCGTTAGTGGCACCGTCGGCGTGTCCGCCTCCACCCTCTCCAACGCGGCCACCGTGCCGTCCTGCATCTCTCCCCCGAACCGATATCGCACCCCCTGCACAGCCGTGACGGTGTGGTGACTGCGGGTGGCAGCGATTGCTGCTCGGTCAGCACGGGAGGGTTCCACGTAGCTGTCGCCGACAAGCACGAAGGCCTGCCGGTACGCGAGTCGGTGGCCGTTGCCCCAGCCACCATCCACCCAAGCGTGTGTAGGCCGCTCCCCTTCGTGTGTGTTTGCTTCCCACGTAACCCACCACGGCGCGTAGTGGGGCCAGCGGATCAGCTTACGTGAACCTTCTTCGTCTGCGCTGGTGGCTGGGGTGGCTGAGGGGGTCGCTTCTGCATGTGCGGGCTCACAAGGGGCACACTGCCAAACATGGGAAGCCTTGGAGCTGCGGACGTGGTGGGCGGAAGTCCACGCCAGCAGTTGCGGCGCGCCGTCCGCAGACACTGCGCTGCCGGCCTTCAGGACAGGTACACCACTGCCACCGGCAGAGGCAACAGCACGACTGCATGGACGCCCGCCAATGATGCATAAAACACCTTCGTTGGGGGAAAGCTCCATGCTGTGCCCCCAGCGTGCCGTTACGGCTATCCCCTCCTCACTGCTGTGCTTCCCAACTCCCTCCACCGATGCCGTGGTCCCCGCTACAGCAGTGGTGTTGGCCCACACAATCGGGCTGCCCACGTCCACTACGAAGGATGATCCACGGACAGTTTCCTCGTACAGCCGCGGTGGACCGGCGGGGACGGCCCTCGACTTCGCAGCAGATGGTTTGCCCATACGAGGGGTTGTTGTTTTGCTCCTTCCCTTCTTTAGCAACTTAGAAACATAAAACACCGGCGTGCACGACGTTCAGCCTCCTTCTCTCTTTAGAGAGGCGCGCACGAACGCAGTCAGTACACACCAAAATAATAAACTCACACGGTAGAAGGGCCCGTTGTGTACACCACACATACAAAAGCCACCAGAGGAGGAGGAGGGGGAGCGAATGAAGTCGCAGGAGCGTGGCGGGCAGAAGTAAACACGGTGGGAAAGGAGAGAGACAGAGGCGTGTGTTTTTTTGCGTGTGGGCGTGCCACCTCGCAGAGGGGAGGGGGAGGGAAGTGTGCACAAAGATGCACTTACAAGGCACCGGCTCTCGTGCCCATCTGACACTGCCGCCGTCTCGTGTGTGCTTGTGTATGTGTGGGTTGATCGTCGTCACGTCGACTTGCGTGACTAGTTGCTTTCCTGATCGATCAGCGAGTTTGATCAGGGTGTGGCGATGGGAGAGGTACGCACGTGTGCCACACCAGACATCATGAAGGTCAGCCTCATCACTCAAGGAAACAAGCAGCTCTTTAGTTGTTGTTTTTCGTTTGGCTCTGCTACTGCAGCCGGTAGCTTTCCCGTTCAGCAGCGACACACGACAAAAGTCACGGATGGAAAACAAACAAAATAATCAAACAATAGAAACCACTAAGAGCAACGCAACGCGTTACACAGACACATATACAAAAATACACGGCAGAAATGGGCAGCTGCAGCGTGAGAGAGGGAGAGGGAGAGAGAGAGAGGCCAACAGCAGCAGGCATTTGGGGGTTGCTTGCTAGGCGGGAGCAAATGGATTGTCCATGTTATCTAGCTTCTGCACTGCGTACTCCGGCAAGTAGTTCAGGGCATAGCGACACAGCCGATCAACGTGTGGGGGGATCAGCACCGGCACGCTGTACTGCGTCCCTTCCACCTCCACTGTCTCGAGGCACGCACTGCGGTAGGTCAAGTGAGACGCCGTTCGCATCTGTGCCACACGCACCTCAGGTGGCAGCAACGCTTTGCTGAAGGCGCGGGCGAAGTCGATGCAGTTGTGCTTGATTAAGTTGTACTTGCTACCTTGCCAGCTATCGTTCTCGCGAAAGCTCTCCACCAGCTCTGCTACGGCGAGCTCACTCAGGTTTGTCTGTCCAATGTAGAACTGTTCTCTGAAGACGTGCGGTGGCGAGTGGCGTGGTTCCACCGTGTCGATGCCGGTGCCCTCCTCGCAGCGGCCGTACTGGTATTCCTTGTCGTAGACTTGGATACCGGCGTGGTGGACACCGAGGCCAACCGACCACAACCACGAATTACTTTCAATGACGTCGTACACGTTCACAAAGACGGCATTCGGCTGCTTCGGGTCGTTGCTGACGTCTGCGATTACGACAGGTGCCGCTGCTGCGGCGGCGTCAGCAGTGGCCGCTTCGATTGAGGAAAGCGCTGCAGTGCCGGCGTTAGTGGGATACAAAGACATCTTCTTCGGTATATCTATGTACAGGAGAGTGTGTGAGTGAGTGCGTGTGATGGCGAAGGGGGAGGGAGGGGGGGGGGCGGGATGAAGGGAGGCAGAAAGGAAGGAAAACGAAAGGGGGCGCTCTGCGACGATGTTGCTCGCCCGACGAGCAGAGGAACAACACCACCAAGAAACTGGAAGGGCACACGCACGAAGAGAGGGAGAGAGAAAGAGTTTTTTTTTTTTTGGAGCGCCACAACAAGAAGGTAGTCAAGCGATGTGCTGTGCTTGGATAGAGAAGAAAGAAGGAGCTTCTGTTTCCTTCAAGTGAAGTGCGGTAATTCACGCACAGAACCTATCAGAAGCGTAAAATCGCGGTTGTGGTTCGTTTTTTTTTGCACCACGATGAACGAAGCCATTATGTTTCGCGCCGTCTGGCTGCCGGTGTGTCTCGACGGGTGTCGATGACGACACCCCTGACGACTGGTAGGTAGGTATGTCTTATTGAACTCATCTGTTCTCTCGGAGTATCGCATCGATTCAGCTTGCACCGTAGCTCGGTTTCGTCTTCTGCGCTAGACGAGCACAGCGTGTGAATGGCCATTGTTTGAAGTGAATAGCCGAGAAAACAGCCTTAAAAAAAAACGTTTGGTGAGAGAGCGGGGGGGGGGGAGGGGGTGCAACGAAGCCACAACGCGCGCATGCACACAAACAAGCCAAGAAATACTCAAGCAAGTCGATAAACTAGTAGAAAGAACACAAGCGAAATACAAGGGACGAAAAGAAATCGCCTGATGGATCCACGTACGAGAACAAAATACAATGGAAAAGAGCAGGTTGAATACGCACAGAGAAGCACTCGGCCAAAAACGAAGCACTGGCTGAAGGAAAAGAACAGCTGACGTGCGGACTTCCCCCTTCCTCCCTGTGCTGCAGCCTTGCACGCAACACTCACACACGCATTCACGCTCATGTAGGCATTTGCTCCGTGTAGAAATGCACTGACGGCTGCAGCGTTGGGAGAAGGGCCACCGTAGTAACAACAAACAAAAAGACCTCCACAATGGACTCTCCACTCTTTTGCAGACGGCCTATTCATGGTGCGCCTCTGACACACTCGAAATAGGCAGGTGAGCTGCATCCAGACGCTCCCAGGCACCCTTGGGCAGCAGCCGTGCGGCGTGTCGCGAGAGACGACCGACGTGTGGCGGTATCAGCACGGGTACCGCGTGCCGCACTCCATCCACCGTTACCTCCTCCATCTGCTGCTTTTCCAGGCCAGCGTTTTCCGCCTGATTGGCCTGTGCCACACGCACCGCAGGCGGCAGCAGCGCCTCGCTGAAGGCCTGGGCGAAGTCGATGCAGTTGTGGTGCACGACGCGGTAGTTGCTGCCAAGCCAGCAGTCCTGCATACAGAAGCCTTCCACCACCTTCTCCACGGCAGCCTGGGACAGCTCGGTTTGCCCAAGGCAGAACGTTTCGCGAAAGATGTGCGGTGGCGAGTGGCGCGGCTCCACATGGCCAATGCCCTTGCCGTGTTCGCAGTAGCCGTACTGATACTCCTTGCCGAACACCTGAACCCCGACATGATGCATGCCCCACCCAACTGACCAAAGGAAGCTGTTGCCGCCCATGATGTCATAGACGTTGAGGTGCACCGCGTTGGGGAGCGAGGCATCTCGCAGATGCTCGGAGGCAGTGAGAGGGGTTGGCGGGAAGTCCAACACCGTCGCTGCAGCTGCAGCTCTTGCCGCAGCACCACTAGCATCACCAGCAGCAGCAGCGGTGGTGGCGGTGAAGGTGATACACGGAACGGCGAGTGATGGCACCTGTGTGTGCGGGCCGTCTGCATCAGGGGAGGTCGGCGATTTCATGCCACCTCGAGACGCGGGAGCGGATGATGCGGGCGACACAACTCACAATAAGAGAAAAATTGAATGGGCCGTCTGCGAGCAGACCGGAGGGGTGCCGCCACGCACACAAATGTCGTGGTCGAATCACCTACACAGGTAAGCAACAACAACAAAAAAAAGAAAACAAGTCGAATGAGTGCGGTGTGCTCATGCAGCCGCAGAGGAGGCAGCAACCTTTTCTCAGCAGAAGGCCCGGTACCAACGGACAACGAACAACAGCAAAATTAAAATAACGGGAAGGCCAACGGGGGCGTGCGCGCGGTGCGGGCGAAGAGCCAACAAGCGCAACAGGGAAAAAGGCAAAGAAACAAGGACTCGCCGTAGAGAGATGAAGAAACAAAAAAACAGGGGTGATGAGAGGGGTGTACGGCTGCATCCCCCACAGCGATGATGACGTCGAGTGAGCAGGAATGAGGAGTGGAGGAGGGGCATTGAAAAAGGGCAAGGTGGGGGGATAAGCAGAAAAGAAGTACGGGGCCTCCAGGATTCAGAGAAGCAACGATCCTCACCGCCTCCTTAGATGTTGGTCTTGTTGTTTTCCCCTCTCTCGACGTAGCGTTGAGACGCTCTGGTGGAAGCAGGAAGACGGGACAGGAGGGAGACGGCGATGACGTTGACAACGTTTTCTTGCTTATCATGTTGGTGCTTCCTCCCCCGACTTTTCTCACGCGATCGACACACACGCGGTGTGGCCCGCACGCTTGACAGTGACATCAAAACAACAACAACAAAAGAGGTGGCAGACAAAAGGAGAAGGCGAAGAAAAGAAGCTTCTCCACGACAACTGCGGAGGGCACATACATACGCCCTCCCCCTCTCCCCTTCTCCTCCTCCAGGTGGTGGTCACACAACCCGCATCATTCATCGTCGCTGTCGACCACGATGACAGTCGTCTCCGTCTTAGCAGCGTTGACATCGGCACCGCTGGTCCGCGGCAGAGGCAGATTCGTAAATGCTGCCAATTCTCCTTCGTCGTCCTCTTCGGCGTCGACGATTACCGTCTCTGCAGGGACTGGTGTGGTGTGGTCCCGCGTGCGCCTCCGTCTTGGTGGTGCTTGAGCGCTGCGCGGAGGGACGGGCGGGACAAGCGTGCACGCTGGAGAAAACACTGTCGGATGCCCCACTCCGGCACTGGTGGCGTCCGTCATGCTGGTCTGTGAGAAGCGGTCGACCCACTGCCGGGCCTGACTCACCGCAGTCCAGTAGGCACGAGAACACCACGTCGGTTCCACCGCCACGGCACCTACAGGAGTCACACGAGACGAAAGAGGAATGGGTGACGCAGTCCCACACGACGCCATGTTGCCCTCTGCAACGGCGTACAGCGCGAGGGCGGCTACGTTGGTGAAGTCGTCTGCCGGCTCCACGGCCACCGCTCGAACATGGGCTGCAGATGTCGCGGTGCAGCTAGCCTCAGCAACGCCCAGCGGCACGAGAAACGAAAGTGGGGTGGAGAGGGGTGCAAGGGCACGTGTGGCGGGCCAGGTGCGCAGTTTTGCGTTCACGCTGCAGCCACGCTGATACACGGGTGCTAAAACACTCTTCTGTGCGGTGGCTACCCCTGACATCCCGACCGCGCTGTGCTGCAAGAGGTGGGCGACGTACCGCACGTGCACCGGGATGCCGCAGACCCACACAAGGAAAAAAATGTGGTGCTGCACATCATCCAGTGTCCAGCGCGAAACGGTGGCAGGATGTGCGCCAACGGTGGTGAAAGGTGCAAAGTCCTGCAGCAGCGAGCTAGAGCTGAGCTGCACCACGGCATCATAGTCGGTGACGCGTGACATACCCAGCTACGATGCTGACACTGCGTGCCAGCTCTTTTTTGCTGAGTTTATTTTTCTCCCGCATGCGGAACGCTACTGCGCTGCGCCAAAGCAGAGGAAGCCTTCTGCAAGACACAAGCACGCACACGGAGAGGGGGGGGGGCGCTCAATTGAGCTGAACAAAATTTATGGGGAGGCAAACCATGTGCAGCATCGCGTTGACTCGGTAATGCTGAGCTGTCAACGATCTATGGCTGCCCCAACTTTATTCTGGTTTTCAGGGCAGTGAGTGTGCTAAATATAAAAAAGTACAAGAACAGAAGTAGGAACGAAAAAGAGCTCTGCCCTGTGCGCCAACCGACGAAAAGACGTCCTTGCATGTCCCACGAAGAGTGGCATTGCAACCAAAAGTAGAAGACGCAGCGGAGGACATGAAGGGAGAGAGAGAGCTGGTTGTTCGACGCACCGGTAAAGGTATACTCGCTGATACTCTTCTTTTTCTTATCAGAACTGTGGTTCGGCCTCCGAGCGCTTTCGGAAACAGCAACCGTCATCACGCCTAGTCTGGCCAGCAGGAGTAAAGAAACTACCTATTCCTCCTAAGTCGTACACGGACGAGCACAGGTGGGGGGAGGGAGGAATCTGTAAACCTGGGAGAACCACACCCTCACAGAGGGAGAGAGCGAGCACGCACATAGATCGACCACGGCGAGAAACACCAGCGACGACCAAATGGGTGATGTGACAAACCGTGCAGAAAAAAAAAAAAACAGCCGACACACACACACAACAGCAATGACAGCGGTACTGCATGTTTGATAATGGCACATGGGGAACAAGACGAAGAACCCAACAAAGAAAGTGAGAGAAGAGGCGGGAGCACACCGGGAAACCAACAACAATAATAGCAACAACAGCGGTGCTCACACAGACATTCCAACGACGAGAAAAGGAAAAAAAAGGAGTGAAGGACAGAGAACTAATTTACATTGAGCTTGCATCACGTGCAATTCAGCAGGCACACGCATATACGCACACACACAACAGTACCTGCCATAACTTCAGGTTTCTTTTTGCATCCGGATCTCGCCGGGCATACATATATATACCATTTCTTGATATGTTACATCTCAATCTGCGGAGGCGGAGTGGAGGGGGCGGCGGCGGTGGTGCTCTCTGTGACGGGCGCTGCGGTGATGGCCGCTGCGCCGTTGCCGCCCCTCAACGCTGCAGCCGCCACTGCCCGATCCAACGCCTCCTGCTCCTTATTCACCAGCGCCCTTGCATTCGCGATCTGTGCCCGCTTCGCGCTCACCTCTTGTTCCTCACCTTCCACGTACCTTGTCGAGCGGTCAACGAACTGCGTGCGCGCCACCACTGATTCGTGGCCGAACTCCTGCAGCGGATGCACAAATGCGTTACCCGTGCGTGCACACGAGGCCAGCACGACGTCTTCCACCGACTCGAAGACCTGCTCCCCTGCGTCTTGGGTGGCGTGCAGCGCGTTGATGACGCCCTCAACTGCCTGCGCCTGTGCTAGCACCTCAGTCAGCTCCGCACGGTAGGCGTTATAGTTCGGGTCTAGGCTGTCCATAGCACTGTCGCGGTTGTGCTGTGCCAGTCGCGCCTGCCGCTCCAGCGTGTCAAGGCGGTGCGTCTTCTTCACCGTCAAGTCACCACACGAAAATACAAAGGCGCGGTACGCCTCCAGGAAGCCGGCTGACTCGTGATCGATGATGCTGTTGAGGGCTTCCTGTGACGCGTCGCGGGGAAGCCTCTGAACCATGCTCTTCACGTAGCTCTCCATCTCCTGCACCACCGGCTCGCACGCAGCGCAGTAGTCGAGACACTTTTGCAGTCGCTGCTTGTGTTGGTCTGCGAGCTGCACGAACTCGTCGTGCGCTGTCACGCGCTGCGCCTCCACCTTCACCGCCTCGGCGACGTCGTGGACCAGCGAGCGCTGCTGTTCCGTCACCCTACGAAGCTCCACGGCACGCTGCTGGATTTCTTCAATCAGCTGCAGTTTCCGCTCAATCAGCGCGGCCAAGTCGCTCTCCATCGTCTTCTTCTGCTCTTGGAAGGCGGCGGAGGCCGTATCGTGTACAGCTGCCTCCTGCGTCGCTGCTCTCCTGCACCTCTCCATGTCCGCCTGCAGCGCGTCACGCATCGCGTCTTTGTCATCGCGGAAGCCCTTCACGCCGTCCTCGGCCTCCTGCTTGATCTGCTCCAGTCGATCAGCGAAGCGCACCGCTTCGCCGTCGCCTTCAGTCGCAGCAAGGAAGTGCAGTGTCTTGGCGTAGCACACGACGTGCTCGTAGTGTGCGGCGATCAGGTGGCGGTGGGCACGCTCGATCGCCACAATATCGCCACTCGCACGGGCCGCGTCGTAGGTCTCCTGCGCCTCCTTCACCAGCATGGCGTACTTCTGCCGGTGCGTGTCCATCTCCGCCAGCTCGTCCTTGATCTCTTCAGTGGGATCGACGTGTTGGATGTCATGGAGGGCCGCCAGCGCCACCGGGACGTGCACCACCGTCCTCTCCCCTCGATGGGGCTGCAAGGCGTTCAGGTTATCGCGCATCACCAAATACCGGCCTCGGGCCAGGTCGGCTGCTCCAGCTCTCGCAGCGCCTTCGTCACGCCCTCCGCGTCGAGCGTCGGTCGGGTGTACACCGCCTCGATCTGCGCCGGGGTCACCAGCTGGCCGCACTCAGCGAGGAGGCGACTCTCGTCCCACCCAGCAGGCCGCTCGTGCTGATAGTGCGCACACATCTCCTGCACCGCCGCCATGAGTCGCTCCCCGTTGCTGCCGAGTGGAGGCAGACGGCCCTCGGCGTAGACGGCGAAGGTGTCAGCGATGCCGAGACTATTCTCTGCGATGTCGACCGCTGCGGCAACGACGCGGTGGTTCTCAACATCCTGGGCATCGCGGTTTGGGTACACCGGTGCGACGATGGCACTGCGGCTCATGACTCCAACAAACAGCGGAGCTGACGAGGAAGGAAGGGAAGGGGAGGGGGAGGGGCAGGGAACAAGCCGAGGTGTTCACGATGGGGTGCTTACGCCCTTTGAGTGATGGTGGCACCAACGCCGCCACAACGGAAACAAAGCGTGGAGGGAAGAGACGAGAAGGAGGGGAGAGCGACTGACGCTGCTGAAGGCGCTTTTTATTTTTAATTGTCGGCACGGACAGATGCGTGAGAGAGAGAGAGAGCTCCTGTAGTGTCAGCTGGGTGTACAGGAACAGGGGAAGACAGAGACGAAAACTGTCGAACAAACGAGAGGCGGGAGAAAGCTACACGCGTGGCGTGAAGGTCTGCACGAGGGGGAGAGGGGGATGATGTGGAAGAAGAGGAAAAGGAGGAATACAGGGTATCGTGCAAAACAAGCGAAGTGATGCTGTACCACTCCAGACATTATGGGAGCAAACTCTTCGTGCAGAAACACATGCAGTCCGGGACATGCCGCCGTACGTGGGTAGCTTCCTTGTTGCAGCGGCGCTTTAGAGTGCTAGCGAGGACTTCGCTCACCAAGTTTAATACACCTCTCTAGATCGCACCTGCGTTTCCTTTCGGGCTCACATACATGAAGTGTGCGTCAGTGGAGCACGGCGGACGACGACACACGTGACTGTCACAGCCAATGCGACCTTCTTTTTTTTTTCTTGCAAAGACTGGTACACCGTAGCTGATAAAGCAGTTGCTGATTTTTGTCGTACGCTCGTCTTATCGAATGCAGCATTCATGGAAGGACAACGGAAACACACCGGCACACGACGCATAAATCAATTTTCAAAGCGAAAAGAACTGACGAGAGAGAGAGAGAGAGCAACAAAGACAAGACGCGGAGTGCGCAACCCCACGAAGGAGCGCGGGTCGTTGCAGCAGAAACAGTAGCAAAGGTCCAACTCCTCCTTAGTGGATGGAGCAGCGCTGAGAAATGTGCGTAGCTGAGCATATTGGACGCATCCCACACACTCGCACACAAACACGCACAAAGCGTCAACGGACGGCAGGGGATGTCTCAGTGCATCACGCACGACCGTCAGCGAGTGGCACCGCAAGAACGGAAACAGCAAAACACCGGAGAAGGGGAAAGAGAGAAAGGAAGTGATGTCATTTTCTGCACCGCGGCTGACGGATCTGCCCGAGGAGATTTTAGCTTGCAGCGGCCTTGTTCTTTCCTTTCCTGCGTTGCGCGTCTGAAACTGTTTTGTCGTCGTAGTCCTCCTTCTGCATCAGGTGGTACCACAGCACCGCCAACCCCGCCCCGACCACCGCCACGCCGATCGCGACGATGAGCAGGGTGTAGAGTGGATTAAACTGCTTCTTGTAACGGTGCGTCTTCACCGACGGCACGGCGAGGTCAGAGAAGGAGATGTGTAGGCGGGCCACACGGTAGGTGTAGACAGTGCTGCCACCCCGCACGCCGGTCTCCACGTACATTTGGTTTCCCTCCACGAAGTCGTCCGACACTTTTGACAGGTCGAGCCGTAGCGTGTGTGCGGTGGTGCCGTTAAGGTTGCCAAAGTAGGCCGACATCGCAGTAGCGGAGTCCAGCGCTGACTCCACCAGGTGCTCCTTTGTCTTGCGCGGCGCCGAGAAGCAGAAGATGGCGCTAAACGCGTAGGCCCTGTACAGCGTTGAGTTGGAAGTGATGTAGAAGGGTTCCACCCCAGCCGCTGCCGCCGCCGCCTCCGCTGCCGGTGTAGGGGGCGACAGGAAGGTGAAGAGGTCGGTGCTGGCGGCGAGCTCACTGTAGTTGCCCTTCGCGTAGGGCGACCCGTTTATAGCCGTGATGATGCCGTCCGGCGGGGTCGACCCCATCACCACCCATTGCAGCGCTGATGAATTCTGCGGTGTTTCGCGGGGTGTCACGAACTCCGCGGAGGTGTCCACCGCCGCCCTCAGCTGATCGATGCTCAGGTACGCGTAGGCCCATTGTACCGCCATGTTCAGTGTTGCATTACGGGTAGTCGTCACACAGTATTCGCTCGCCATCGTGCTGGGCAGCCCCAGGGCGGCGTCGGCGGCGCTGCGGCACAAGAAAGAGTCCTCCAGCAGGACCTTCACTTCCACCGGTCGCGTCACGCATTTGTAGGAGTGCTTCGAGTCTTTGATGAGCACGGCGTCCACCGGGCAGATGCACTGCTGCTGCAGCGTCGAGAAGTTCGGCGGCGCAATCGAGCACGTCTTGCGATCCTCCGCTGGGATCGCCATGTACTTGCCGATGGTCGTCGCCCCAGCAGCGGCACAGTGCATCGCCGTATCAGACGGGAGTGCCACGTAGCCTTTTGAGCACGTGATGTAGCGGGAAAACGGGCTGGCTGTGTCGGCGAGGGTAGACACTGCCCGTGCTCCTGCAGACGCCTTTTTCGTCGTTGCCAGTCGCGTTCTCCGATGCTGACGAAGAGCCCCCCGCGAAGACGAGAGGTGTGAGTCGGGTACCGCCCAGGCATCACCGGCGACATCAGCGCGTCCGGCTGCCGCCCGCACTCGTGCCAGCCGTGTCTCCTCGGCGTCGGACAGCTCTGAATTCCACAGCACCGAGGCCAGCGTGCGCGCGGCCGCCGCCTTCTCCGTGGCCGCCTGCACCGCAGCTCGCAGGACGGTGTGGGGGTACTGCATACACTGCGCAAGTATGGACAGTGAGCCAGAGCTGCTGCGTAGGGGTGGCATCGTATAGCCACCGGCACCGCTGGGCGGTAGGGGTTGTCCGTCTCTATCCTCGACCCGCTCCGCAGGGTTGCTGCCGTCCTGCTCCTCTTGCACATCGACAGGGCCGTTGATCAGCAAGTCCAGCGCAAGCCCAACGCGTTCAGCGTACTTGGTGAAGGCCTGTTGACGCTGCCGCTGCAGCTGCTTCGTGGTGGGGGCTGCGGCCGCATTAGCGCTCCTCGTCGTCCAACTGAGCAGGACCAGCAGGGCCACCACAGCCACTGCTTGTCTGCACAATGTGCACGCATGTCGATCCATGACGAGGCGAAGATACAGAAGCTTGCGGTGGTGGTGCAGAGAAATTGACAAGAGAGAAGGCGTTGCGAGAAAAACAACAGCCGGGTATTAGTCACAGTAAAGCAGATGAGTTAAGCTCGCAAACACACACAAGCAGAAAGAGAGAGAGAGACGTGATACAGCAGTGTAGACTTACTCTCTTTTTTGTAGTTATTGTGGATAGAGGATGTTCTCTCTGGGTGACCCGCGCCATGCCACGCAGCGAGGACGACGGAGCTCAAGGAAAGAGGAACGCGGTAGTGAGGCAAGGTCGAAGAAAGGAGGAGGGAGAGAAGTAGAAAAGACCGAGCACCAGCGGCAACAAATAAAAAACAAACAAAAACACTGCATCGGTACCGTTTTTTGTTTGCACTCGTGTGATGGTTATGGGTGATGATGCGCACCAAACACGTGTGTCCGGAAAAGGGAAGGGAGAGGAGCGAGGCCGCCGTGACAACGCTGATGCTTTTTGTTGTGCACGGCGTACGCAGACTGACAAAGGGTACAATGTCGAGCAGCTCTGCACAGCGACTCCTGCTCTTCGCCCTCGTGCGATGGGGCCGGAGCTGAGACGGACCCGAGACACGGCACAGTCGTGTACCACGAAAACGATGGAGGAAGAAAAAAAAAACCCGGTGCAGAAAACACAGAGACACCGAAATCAGCGGTGCTTCGGCTGGTTGGTGTTACTCATCTGTGGTTGTTTTCGTTGAATAGAAACTTCAGACGTGAGAGGGGAAGGGGAGGGAAGAGACCCAAATGAGAAAAAACAAACTTCTCTATGGTGAAGTTGCCTTCACGGATCTGTCAAAGCACAGCAAGGATGCATCGGCGCGTGCGTCAAGTACGCGCCATCCTCACACACTCGCACATACACACAGCACACACACACGTACGGCGCATGCGCATGTCTCTGGTGTGTGTGTGTGCGTTTAACGAGACGCAGTTCGACACGGCCTTCGTGCCTCCCGCCATCCGCGTGCTTCGCCCGCTCAGCGGCGCACAATGGCGCACCGCCGTCTGCACCTCGCGAGCACCGGCGTGCGCTTCTGTTCCGCGCGCACGAGCGGGATGGTACCGCGCACGCCAGCCTCTCGTCGCGAGCGCTCCAGAACGTCGTTCACGTACCGAGGTTACAATCCCTCATCGTGCGGCTCGACGGCATCGAACGATGCCGTTGATCGGCCTTTGATGGACGTTCACGTAACGTTCCACCGAGCGCTTCGCTTGCGGTGCGACTTTCGGTGCGCACGGCCCTTGCCGGGCCCTTGCGGTGAGCAGAGCGAGGGTGGGCC